>JAPPVO010000031.1:170855589-171043249 GCA_030407325.1 Camellia japonica | reverse complement strand
CGGTGGGTACCAGGATAGCTAACAAGCTATTCTCTACCCTCAGGTGCAAGAAACGAACAAGTGTTTGGTCCAACAAGCACACAAGACAGTCAAGTTGAGAGATCCCGAGGCAAGGCACGTAACCGGGACCTTCGGGAACTCAAAACGAATACAAACATGGATGTTCACCGAGTGTTCAAACGGTGACGTCCAAGTCTCGAGGACGGTCAAAAGTGGGGTGTCTACAAATGCCCTCAAATTAGCTCATAAGTCACAATCACACCATGAAATCTCTACAAAACAAAGAAATACTAGGGCAAAAGTGTCCCTACCTTAAGTCACAACCACACCATGAAATCTCTGCAAAACAAAGAAATACTAGGGCAAAAGTTCCCTACCTCAAGTTGTGAAGAGGAAAGCTCAGAAAACCCAAAGTCAACGAAACCACGAACTTCTCGGATCAATAGAAAGCCCTTGTCATGAGCTACAACCTTCCTCAAAGGACGCAAGTGAAAAGATGCTTCTAGAGGAGTAGATCTAAGGATCCAAGCGGAAAAGTTAAGCTTAGAGAGGACGAAGAGAGACTCACGGTTTGAGAGGAAAATGTAAATAATTTTATGGTGTTATACATATAACAACCTTCATAATCCAAAATAGTAAACTACCATGATTTTCACAAATAATAACATAATGCGGAAAATAAATAACATACCTAGATCAATTATGCGAAACCTTTGAGTGATCAATAATTGATTGAACGTAAACCTAATATCAATATTAGTGGAAAAAGGTTTCTCTCTCTTAACCCTCTTTAGAATACATTGAATTCAGAATTGATTTGATGGGTAGTCTGAATGTCCTTTTATAGGTAGAGAGGGGACTAGTTTCCTTATTCAACAATGATTCCACTTTCCCATCAAAGTAGGATACTTGGAAAACACTCTTCTTTATTTACCAATCAATATAGCAAAAAATATGGAATCATAATCCTACCAAATCTGTAATTCATATTACCATATCATGTGGGTCAACATAATGACTAAATAATTAATTTAGTCTTACATTCTCCCACTTAGCCCATATGATAACTTACGTCAAGATTTAACAAGGTTAACATTAGGCGCGCAATAAACCATATTAAATATTACCTTTAATTTGGTCATCATCATAATGCTATAATTAAATAGTTCACTAATATGAGTCATGGCGGTTCTACACCAATAGTACGATATAATCCTTTTCATGTACTACAACATTAGCCACTAATTTAACATAGCCTTTTAAGTGAAGAGTATAAAGAGGTCCAACGATAATGTCTTTTATGAAAGACTATTCCTATTGTCATTCATTCATTCTCATATATGTGCGTACTTATTTCATAGCAGGAAATATATCAGAAACACAATTAATGAGATCTCAATGTGTCAAATAACACAATCAATCATAAACAACTATTATGGATTACATTCAAGACCCAATTGGCAAGTTTCTTAATTGTCTTTAAGAGTAATCCCTTCATCAATAGATCTGCACTTAAAAGTTATGTACTTATGTGTTTTATTGACACTTTCTGTTTCTAAAATTCTTCTTTAAAAGTATTTCGATTTTGTGTTTAGCAACATTAAGACTTGTCATTCTAAGAAAATAAAATAATTGCAAAATTATCACAATAAATTCTCAACGACTTGGCAACAAAAGTCGACAATTCCAAGTTCTGAGATAAAGTTTCGCAATAACAATTCATGAATTGTGGTCTCAAAGCACACCACAAATTCAACTTTCATAGATGATACTTATGACAGTTCGTTTTACACTTTTCTTAATATTGCTCCTCCACATAATAGAAACAAAGAACCAAAAGTGAATGTTTTACTATCAATATATCATCTAAAGTCTGAATCTAAGTAGCCAATCAATTCAAGATTATCAGACTTCATAAATGTGAGCAAGTAATCTTTTATTCCTTATGATTACCTTATCACTTCCTTATTTGAGTATTAAGTTTCTTACAATAAATGTATAAAGAATCGTTTCCATTCCAATTGATTTTATAAAATTTTTGCATAAGACTGGATTTATTTCCTTTCAAAATATGCATAACTTTCTGCGAATATTCTTTCATTCTGAATCTCTATAGAACTTTTAATATATACCTTATGAGACAATCTCAACAATTCATGTGATGACCTAAAAATTTTAAAAAAAACAATAAATAAAAATAAAAGAAAGATAGAGAGATTAGGATCAAAATGTGTGGGGCAATGTAATATATTCTTTTGAGAGAAAAGTTGGGACAAGAGTGAGTAGGAAGGGTTTTGTTTAAGTTATCTCTCTCTCTCTCTCTCTCTCTCTCTCTCTCTCTGTAGCTACAGTTTCTGCAGATTGTTCAGAATTCTCATCGAAGCAGCAGCCGAATCTGCACTTTTCAATCCATCAACATTCTTCGTTCCAACCCTTCATTTCTCGCTGCCTCTCACCCTCAGATCAGATTACCCACTACTAATTTCCCTACAAATCTGTGTTTCTCTTCTCGAATTTTCGCCAATTGCATCGTCCCGTCTAGTCGCAACGACTTGTTTAGTTCCAGATTCCAACAAAATCAGGGTTTTGTTTGTATATTCGGGTGGGATTATAAGACAGAACATATTCTTATTGAAGAGTTATTGGCCGAAACTTTCGCAGGTTCGTCGGGTTTTCAAAGAGCAAGGTTTGGTTTTGGCTGCTCTTTTGGGTCTTTCAACATTTTTCTCTATGGCTGAAACTTCAATTACCACTCTTTGGCCTTGGAAGGTGCAAGAGTTGGCTGAAAAGGAATCTGAGGATGGTGTTTTCAAAATGCTTAGCATTGATGTTACGCGGTTCCTAACAACTATACTTATTGGCACAACTGTGGTAAACATTGGAGCAACTGCACTTGTCACAAAAGCAGTAACGACAATATTTGGTGAAGCTGGTGTGAGTGCAGCTACTGGGGAGATGATTGTTGTTGTTTTCCTCCTCACTGAAATTACTCCAAAAAGTATAGCTATTCACAACGCCACTGAGGTTGCTAGGTTTGTGGTCAGGCCAGTGGCGTGGCTTTCCTTAATATTATATCTTGTGGGAAGAGTTGTTCCATGGCTATCAATGGGAATGCTAAAAATGCTTGGTCTGAAAGGAAGAAGGCCACTCATCATTTTGGCCCACCACAGAGAAATGTCATAACAAATGCATCAGTTCTGCTCTTAGAAAGTTCAATGTGATGGAGGATAAAAACTACTACATGGTATGTATGAACGCTCTCTCTATGGGTGGAAAGGATCTTGGGAATGACACTATGGAAGTGGTATCTGCTTTAACCTGTTCTTGAGGCCAAAGTGAAGAGTTTGGTGAGAGCAACATTTTGATCGGTGGAGATCAAAATCCGGCAAAATAAAAAATTTGGATTTTTGCTTGTTTCCTCTTCTAACTTGAGGTAGGGATTTTTCCTACACTTCTTTATGCACTTTTACTTGATTATATGGAGTTTAGAGTTGCATGTAAATTAATTAGAATTTTTGGAAAATTCGTGATTTATTTGCTTAAAAGGGAAATTTTGAGAAAAATACAGAGTTGATACCCAAATTGCGAAAGTGTAAACTTGGAATATGTTTGTAAGGTTATGAAAGAGCTATGTTTTAAATTTGAACAAAAACGGACTTCAGTTCGATCGGGTTTGAAATTTTTACCGGTTTGCGACCAAAATAGAATTTTTAAAGAAAACAAAGGAATTATGTTTAATTTTGGGGTCTTTTAAACAAAATAGGATGTCATAGTTGAATAATGCTTGGAGAATGAGTTTCGAAAGAAAATGATATTTTCTTGGGCATTAACGATATTATTTTGCTTAATGTATCTGTTGGAATAAAGTCGATACAGTTAGAAATGGACCTTGAGAGGTTACCGAACATGATTGTGATATGAAAACTAGTGTAGTTGTTCATATTTGACGAGATTTGGAATAGATTGTATTTATCGGATTTTTTTTATGGAATTTAATTGTTTAAATATCCGTTTAGAAATATTTGTTTTGGGCTATCGGTGGAGGATAGCCATGATTGTTGTAGAAATGCATGAGACTTAGGTAAATTGAACCATATTTCTCATTGTGATGCATTGGACATTGCATTACATTCATTTCATTCGAAATGTATCCATTTTTGAGAAATGTTTGGAAATATATCTATTTGCGAAAAGATGAATACTTGGTGAATCTGGGTAGGGGGTGTGGAACCGCGCAGTTAGGTGTCAAGCCTTCCAGTTTACTGGTAAAAATGACAGTGGTAGTGCATTGGGGCCTACTTGCAGACACTCGCCTAGAGATTCACAAGGCCCCTATTCATGTAACAGATATGGTTTAAAAATGGAAATTGTTTTATATTGGTTGTGCATTTCAGCATTGCATGCTTTATAAAAAGAGAGATAAACTGTTTTATCATGAGCATGGCATGAGCATACTTCTCTTTAGTCTTGTCATTGTTCATATGTTGTGTAGTATATCTCTACTGGGCTGTGACTTACCCTATAAGGGAAATCATTTCAGGTACAGGTGCTCTGCCTCCGCCAAGGCATTGACTTGGGAGGACTTGGAGCTGAGGTTTCATTTTTGTTTTACTGTTATTTGTTGAATGTAAGCCCAGGGCTATATTTGTGTTGAGTTGAAACTCCATTTTGTGTAACCAAGAATGTTCTTGGATAAATTTGTAAGCCTGTAGGGCACTTATTATCTGTTTGGCTTCCAGTTCATACTTATTGTAAAATACATGTTTGGGATTGGAACTGGGGCATTGAGATGCGAACAACATGTATTTTGGCATTTGGGATTTAAGGGAAATGGGTGTATGGATTAGTTAGCTATATATATGTGTATGTCTATCAGGTGGGTTTTGTTGCATAAATAGATATATCCTGCCTAAATTTTTGGAGCATTACAATTCATGTAATTCTTTCAGAAACATTTCAATTTCTATCAGATAGATTGTCTTACTAATATATTTCATTTCAAAATTCTTAAAGAGAAATTTCTTAACCCGTGCAATAAATCACGTATATTATTGACGAGCAAAATATCATCAACATACAAAATCGTAAATATAAACTTGCTCCCATTGATCTTTGGATATGTACACTAAATAAAATATAAAAAAAAATCTTTAAATCCAAAGGAAAAATAGTATCATAAAATGTAAGATACAATTTTTAGAAAGCTTGTTTAAGTCCACAAATTATTTTTTTTTAAGTTTGCAAGTCACATTTTCATTTTTCTCAATAGAGAAACCTTTGAGTTGATCTACACAAAATTCTTCATCTAAACTCCATTTCAAAAAATTAATTTTCACATACATTTAATACAACTCAATATCATAATGAGTTACTAATGCCATAATGATTCTAAATCAGCCTTTCAAGATACAAGTGAATAAAGAATATCTCATTGTAATCAATGTCTACTTTCTAAGTAAAATCTTTGACCACATATCTAGCATTATATCATTTTATATTGCCCTTAGAACAATAAATATTTTTGTATCCTTAGGCAATTCAATGAAATCCCAAATTTCATTATGGTCCATTGATTTCAACTCATCATTCATGACATCAATTCATTTAGTAGAATCAATACTTTCTATGGCTTGTGACAATAAAACCAAGTCTTTACTTATCCCAATATTATAATAAGATTGTTATAGATATACCACATAATCATTTGCAATGACAAATCTCTTTACCTTATGAGATCTTCTTAATACTATTTCTTGTGATTCTTCTACAACTTTTCATTGGTGATAATTACGTTATGGAGTAATTGATTATTCATTTGTTGTTCCAAGATATTAAGTTGTTTAACAACTATAGGAACAACAATTTCCTTCAAATTACGGGTAATGAAACTTGTACCCAAACTTTTTGAATAATCACATTTCATGATTTATCACTCTCATTGATTTCACCATTCTTATTAAATTTGATATTATCGATTTCTGCAATTCTTGTACTATGACCAAGATAGTAAAACTAATACCCTTTGAATTTTTAAGATAATCAACAAAATAACCACTGATTATTCTAAAAACCAATTTCTTTTCATGAGGATCAATAATTCTATTTGTTTAGACAACCTCAAACATGCAGGTGTCTTAAGTTCGGTTTCCTTCCTATTCACAGTTCAAAGAGAGTGTTTTGAATTGTCTTACTATGAACCAGATTCTATATGAAACAATAAATCATAACAACATACATCAACAATATTATGGGTATTTTGAAATTATTTAACATACTCTTAGTCATATTCATTAGAGTACAATAATGTTTCTCAACTACATCATTCTGTTGAGGCATTATGCCTTTCATAGAGTTTAGCAAATAGACTTGTACTTTGCACTATCTTTAAGTTTTTTCACATTTTTGTGTAATTGCCTTTCTTTCTTAATAATGTACACATCAATGGTGTCCATTTACTAGAGATCTGTTATGCAATAAATAAACAAAATCATAAAGTAAAAATTCAACTATAAAAGTGATAAAATAACTTTATTTACCAGACATAAAGTGTCAAAAGGGCACATTAATGTCTATTTGGGTAATATGAAGAAATCTTGTATATCTTGTGGCACTTTACTTATAGCGACCCCGGTCTTTTCCCATTTGGTTGTTGTATCCGGACTTATGTTCCGTAGATTCAGTTGTTAGTTTATTGTTTTTGTTGTCCTTTAATTCCTTATTTTTGGCTTATAGGATATGTTGGGCAGGTTTTGTTATAGGTTGGTTGGGTTCGGAAACCAAGTGTTGCTGTCCAGTTTTTGAGTTGGTCGCTCGAGCGAGGGTTGTTTTTGTGTCTGGTGGCTCGAGCCAGGGTTTCTTCGCTCGAGCGAGCGATTGCGTCTAGTATAGACCTGAGAGCAGTGTTTCTTCGCTCGAGCGAGCGAGGTGTATGTTTTCGAGTTCTTCGCTCGAGCGAGAAGTCCTTCGCTCGAGCGTGCTTCTGGGTTGCAGACCTGAAGCATCGAGTTTTTGGCTCGAGCGAGCTTTTCTTCGCTCGAGCGAGGTTTTCTTGTGTCTGGTCGCTCGAGCGACCAAGTCTTCGCTCGAGCGAGCCTGTCCAGTTTAAATAGGCAGCAGCGGGATTTTGAACAGTTTTTCATCCTCTTTTTGATTCCAAACCCTAGGTTCGACTTCTCTCTCTCTTCTCTCTTAAGTTTGATCTAGTTAGGGTGTGTTTCAACCCTAGTTGCTTTATTAAAAAGTTAGAGTGGGTCGAGGGCTTCAGTTTAATCTGATCAGTTTGGATTTTGGAGCACTTTGGAGTTTGGGTCATCATCTTCGTCTTCTCTTTGGGGTTATTTCTTCGAGGTAGGGATTTCCTACTCCAATGTATACGTTTTGTTCTAAGTTTTAGCATTTTAATATGTTGGGGGTAGTTTGGTAATTTTGGGAAAAACCCTAGTTGTTTTATTAAATTGAATTGTATGTTTAATTTAAGGAAAATTGGGAATATTAGTTGAATTCATGGAATTGGGGATTTATAAGTTTAAATGGTGTAGTTGGATTATTTAATCACTCTCCTATTTAAATGTTGAGATTATTATTGTTGTTATATTTTATTTCTTGTTTAGAAATAACTGTTTTGGGCTATCGGTGGAGGATAGTCATGATTGTTGTGGACATTGCATGTGGATTAGGGATAACTGGAACTAATCACATTAGTTTAGTCATTAACTTTGACTGTTGAATTAATACAGACATTAAATGTATTGATTGTGTGTTGTATATGTTATGTGTTTACATGCATTGCATTGTGTGGGAGGAGATAGGGGATGTACTCCACGGTTTAGGGGAAGATAGGGGATGGACCTCTAAACCGGATTTTGTTTGGGAGGAGATAGGGGATGGACTCCATTAGCATCACTATTATGTGTGCTTATTTATATTGAAGTGTTTTATTGATACAGCACTAAAATGTGTATCAACTTGGAAGTATGAAGTGTTATTGATATAATGTGTTGGCATTATTGGAATTATTATGAATATGATAAATAATTCATTGTTGGAAGTTTGGCCAGGTTCTGAGCCATGTTGAATAATTAATGGAAAGTGGAACTGATAATTTGTGTTATCCATCTATTGAATGCTAATGCTTTATTCAATACTTATATATGGTTTAGTATTTTTCTACTAGGTTGTGGCTCACCCTATATGGGAATATCATTTTCAGGTTCAGGTGATAAGCTACCTCCAAGGACTTAGCTTGGGAGGATTTGGCTTTTGGATTTTGAAGACTATCTTTAGTTAGTTGTTTTTATTTGTTAGTACATGTAAACATTCAAGCCTAGGACTTTACTTGTATTTGAGTTAGAACTCATATTTTTGTGTCCAAGTGTTGGCTTGGAAAGATGTAAGCCCGTAGGGCATTTAATTTGATGTTACATGTAATGCTTTTATTTAGTAATACTCTGATGAATGAATTATGGTTTATTTTCTTAAGTAATGCATCTTATTATTGTGTATGTTGTGGGTTATTTTTGAGGGTGTTACATTACTTAATGTGATTGAATTGTTTTCCCTTAATGCAATCCACACTCCCACTAAAAGCAATAAAATCAAAATTCAAAAAAATCTCACCTTTACTAGGCTTTATAATTTATTTTTTTTCAAAAAAAAAAAAAAAAAAGGTACAATCTTTTATGCCACAAGTTTGAGGAGTTTTCATATGTCAAGCTATATTTAGGACCAACATAATGATGCAAGATAAATTAATTTTTTGAGAAATCATTAACTTTTAATTTATACAAACCATCATAAATAATACCAAAATTAACAAAAGAGGTATTTTCAATAAATTAAACTTTTATTCTAAATTTTGAAAATAACCATCAAGGTTAATTAAGTTTGGACAAATCAATAAATAATTTTCAAAATTAGAATCAATATAAAATTTTGAAATAAAGTCTAACTAATGATCAATGTCCAAAAATAAACAATAAGTCCCAATAATTTCAATTGAGATTTTAACATAATTGGTTTGAAAATAAGCTTGCACTGAAAACAAACTCATTCACAAATATTCTTAAATTCAAGTATATCTTATCCTAGTAGTACTCCTGAAGTTCCACAAAATGTGCCAGATTTGAAAAATGCATGGGCATATAACTTCTACACGAAATGTTATAATGTGCATTCGCACATCATAAGAAAAATTAAGATTTTTATGGTAAACGTTATAAATTTTTGTGATGAAAGTTACAATTTTTTTAATAAAAATTATTAATGGCAAAGTTATGAATAATCGAAGTTGTGCCTTTTGTAAATAATTTTAGAAGTTATATTTGTTGTGATAATGAAAAAAAAATATACTTTTTATTATAAAAATTATTCATTTTGTAGTAAAAATTATATATTTTTTTATATAAGTTATATAATGGACCCTTTTGTAAAAGTTATATCTTTCTTGTAGCTTGTGAAATTCATTGCAACACTTATTATTGCCATGTTTTCTTTCTCTCAGTCTTCTTAGATTTTAGGGTAAATTACACTTTGTAACCTTGCATTTTGTACCAAATCTCACTTTGGTCTCTACACATGAAATCATGACAGTCAACCCCTGCACTTTTGGTCAAATCCCAAACATGTAGCGATCCCGGTTTCGATCCTTCTTTCATGTTTTGCCACTTCGACTGGGCAGGTCAGGGATCGAGCTGCTCGGTCAGCTCACGGGGGTCCAGGGGCAGCGCCCCTTGGCGGGTCCGAGGGCAGTGCCCTGGCGGGATCGAAGGGCAGCACTCCCAAAGTAAAAATACAAAATGCATTCGAAGTTGCTTGAGTCGCACATGCGGAAAATAGGGGAGGGCTTGTTTGGCTACTGTAATAAATATGGATGCAGGAGTGCAAGTGCGGGAGAAGCATCGCACTTGCGGTGGTAGGTGAGTCCCAAATTTTAGTCTTTTCTTCTCTTTAGGCTGAGTGTATCTCACTCTTGTTAGGTCTCTCTCTCTCTAAAAACCCTTTTCTCTCCCTTCTCTCTACATTTTCCTATGCCAAATTGGATCAAAACCTTGATTTCTCAAGATCCATTAGAGTTCTGCCATAGTTTCTTCATCAAAGTTGGTTAACTTCTCGAGGGCTTCATTGTGTGCAGTGATGATCGAGTTTCGACACCGTTGATTTTGGGGGTTTCATCTCATTTCTTCTTCAAAACTTGAGATAGGGATTTTCTTAGAGTTATATATATGTCTTTGCAAGATCTATATGATTTTTGAAATCATCATTCGATAGCTTTGAAAATTGATTATTGAGCGATTTTGAAAGTGGGTTTGTCTCTTGTTCTTTTAAAATGATCTTATGCTATTTTGAAAGTGGGTTTGTCTCTTGTTCTTTCAAAATGATCTTATGGGTTTTGATTTGTCGTTGATTGAAGAAAAGATGATTTTGGAAAGTTTTCTTTCAAAAGATTTGAGTTGTATAGTTTTGGTGAGAAAACCTAGAATTTGGGGATTTTTTTTTAAGAGAGTGAAAATCCATGAATGATATTGTTATATTTATTTTGTGTGTCAAAATAAATGGATGTTTGGAAAATTTCTTATTTATATTTATATAAAAGATGAATTTAAGGGAATATGAGAATTATTGTTCATTTTGGAAATTATTGTTCAAAACGTTGAAATAGTCTTGAAATGACTAATTGTTGAGGAAACTTGAGAAGAGGGAATTGTTTTATTCCTTAGATGATGAATTGGAATAAAAGTATTTATATTCATCTTATGTTATTGGCATATCAATTCATTTGATTACATTAAACTTTGAAAGTTGATTTGAAAGCTTGCATTGAGAATAGAATGTTGAGAAACAAGTTTTCATGGAATGGTTTTGGGGTAAATACATTGGTAAGTCTTGATAGGTGGTGTAGATGATATTGAATAAGTTGGCCTGAGAGTCTAGGGTGAAAGACCAAAAATCCGCACAGATAGGTGTCGAGCCTTCCAGTTAATACTGGTAAAAATGATAAATTGGTAGTACTTGTATAGTCTACTTGCAGACACCGACCTAGGGATTACCAGACTCGTATTTACTGCTCTTGAAATGAATTGTTAAGTTTTGAAGAATTGAAATTGTATGACATCATTGAGCATGAGGGTTTTCAAAGATGAAGATGTGATTTTCTTTCAAAAGAGCATAGCATGGCATATGCATTTCATCTCTTGAGACTTGTATAAAATGTATATACTTTGTTAAGGATTTTCTACTGGGCTTTATGCTCACCCTATGGGATTTTTGTGCAGGAAAAGATGTGGTGATGCCGCCTAACTAAAGGCGAGGAAATGTGTGTTGAGAGTACGAGACTCTCATTTTGCTGTGACTCTGTGTGTAAGCCAAGGGTTGTATGTGTGTGCGTTTGAATAACCGTTTTGTGTAATCAGGCTCAAGCCTTAAAAACTTGTAAACCCTTGGGGGTATTTATTTGTTTATTTACTTGTTGTTGGATTAATGTGTTGTTGCATGAAGAACTATTGTATCATGTAATGTAAGTTTGGAGATTTATATTTGGTTTTCCTTGAAAGAGCCATGATTGTTGTATTATCATTTGGGCTAGAAATTTGGGGCGTTACAACACAAGTGTCAATGTCCTATTTCTATTGCTCAATTGTTTAAATCTTTAACAGTATCTAGTCATGTGACTAGGATATGAGGGTAAAAAAGGAAAATCATTTACATTTTTTTACTAATACATGCTTTATCCTGAAATTTATATCAAAATATGATTGTATTAGGCGAAAACAAAACGCGAAATTGTGAACAATTAAGAAGATGAATTAGGATTTTGCATAAATTAGAATCACAAAACTCTGTTTTTCATAGTAACATAATCTTCTATCCATTCATCTTTCTTTCTCTTTGATCTTTGTCGCATTTATTTTATTTCAAAAGCTCTACTTTCTTGCTTTTTCATCCCAGTTTTTACCATACGAACATATATATATATATATATATTGTATTATATAACTCTCATATGCTTATCACGTAAGACAAAGTGTATTGGTGATTTTTTTCTCTTACCCTTATTTTGTTGTCACATTTTTATCACATAACTGGATTTTGTTAAAAATTTAAAAATGAAGTACCAAAATAGGAACATTAACACTTGTGTAGGGACCAAAGTGAGATTTGAGTAAAAGTGTAATTTACCCTAGATTTCAAAAACAATAATGTTATGATGATTTTATTATTTTATCAAATTTTACATTTTATCTCATATCTTATTATTGAAGTGATTTTAATGAATAACATTAGTTATATTCGTTATCAATATAATGATGACACATAACAAGTTATATAATATATAATGATATTATCACCATAAAGTCACTATACCAAAAAATGCTCCATTAGGAATGGAAAAGTGCATGAGTATATATATTTGTCTTGTAACTAGTGAAATTCAAATTTCCCATGTTTTCAAAAAAAATTCTTCATCTCCATAATTTTGGCTTTCTTTCTCTCTTTCTTATTGGATTTTTTTATAATTGACTTTAAACTGTAATATCTTGCTTAATCTTTTGTTGATCCTTAACCGAGGCCACCTCTTTCATCCCTCTCACCCTAACCACTATCTCACTCTCACAGATATTTTATCTCCAAATTCTCTGTTCTTCTATCCAAACGAAATTGTGTAAAAATTTTACGATATGATTATTCCACAACCAAAAGAAAAGTTAGAGATAAATTCCTATGTCATATCTCAAATCTTTGTGTGTACAATGCATTTTCTGTTTATGTTGGATTGGACAATAACCATTTTAGATAAATTACTAGCAGATCTTTATAGTTGGACCTAATTGTCATTAAGTCCTATCAATTGATCACTGAAAGTTGGTTCTAGTAAAATCGTCGCTAAAAAAGATTTTTTGTGATGATGTTTACGAAATTTTCTTAATAAAAATTGAAAAAACTGAAAGGTGGTAAAAAAAAAATTATGAGATTTATTGACTATTTTATTAAGGCATATTGTATTAATGTGCTAATATTTTGTTTTTGCTTGCAATTGACTAATTTGAATTATTTTGTCAATATGACTGAAAATATATGAAATTTGTAAGGTATCGTGTGAACTTTAATGTTGATACCTTGTGTAAAATTGAAAATATGACATAACAATAATGATGACTTAATGGCCCTAATTGAAATTCCTGATTACACCATAGTCTGTAACTAGTGGAATTCTTTTCTTCAACTACAATTATTCAATTTTTTTTTTTTTTTTCTACCTTCTTATATTCTCTAAAAATTCACTTTTAAGCTATTATATCTTTCTCAATGTTTTATCTTTTGTTGATGTGTATGTCACCTCTATTGTTCTCCTCATTCTAACTACTGTCTCACGGTTAGAGGTTCTTTTATGTTTGAATTCTCTTTCTTCTGTAGAATTGTGTGAGAATTTCAAATTTTGATCCAACAATTGAAAGTGTTTTTTTTTTTTGGCGTGTACAATGGTTTTTCCTTTCATTTGAGTGATTCTTTTGCATCAACCACATCAAAGTCCTTTCTTATTTTCCAGAGTTATATGATATTTTACTTTTACAATTTGCTTTTATCTCTAAATTCTCTTCCTTCTGTATCAATAGAATTGTTCAAGAATTTCAAATTGTGATCCATTGATTGAAAGTGTATTAAGATGGAAGGACCTCATAACCAAGGATTCCATGCCCTATCTCACTTGTTTTTGGCGTTTATACAATGGTTTTTCCTTTGATTTGAGTGATTCTTTGCTTCAACCACATCAAAGCCCTTTTTTCTTTTCTGGAGTTACGTGATTTTGCTTTTACAATTTGCTTTTGTAGATCATGCGTAAGGTGTCATTTGATAATGTTCTTAGTTCAGGTTTTCTATTTACAAAAATAAGAAACACATTTTTTTGGGTAAAAAATAAAAATAAAATGTATTTAATACACAATGTTTTTAAAAAAAGAAAAAAAGAAAACACATGTTTGGTGACTTTCTCTTTTAGCCCATTCTCAATATTTTGTAATTAATCAATATACAAAAGGTGAAGAAATTTTCAAACTAAGAAAAGGGAGATTAACCAATAAGTCCCATATTTTGGACTTGTGATCTATGTAGTCCCATATTGTTTCTTATAATCTGTTTAGTCCTTTTGGATGTATAATGACTTATTTGTCCGTCACATTAGAGTGTCACATTTAAAAAAAAAACACTAAGAAGGTTTTATTTTATTTTTTTTGGAGTGTCACATGTTACATTTGAGAAAAGTACACTAAGAAGTTTGTAGTTTTTTTAGAGTGTCACATCATACCCGCCACGTTGTCATATTTGAAAAAAATATACGAAGAAATTTTTAATTATTTTGGAGTATCACATCATACCCGTCACATTGTAACATTTGGCAAAAATACACTAAAGAATTTTTAGTTGTCACATCATACCCGTCACATTGTCGCATTTGGCAAAAGTACACAAAGAAATTTTTAGTTGTCACATCATACCCGTTAAGTCGTCACATTTGAAAAAAGTACACTAAGGAGTTTTTAGTTGTCACATCATACCTGCCATGTTGGAGTGTCACATATTATATTTGAGAAAAATACACCAAGCAATTTTTAGTTTTTTTTTTTTTAGTGTCACAATATACTCCCAACATTTGAAAAAAGTACACTGAGAAATATTTAGGGTATGTTTGGTTTGGCTTTGTAGAGTGATTTTGGGAAAACTTTTCTGAAAAACTTGTTTGGTTTTTTCCAAAACAATTTCCAAAATCACTTTCTCTCTCTTACACATCAATCAATCACTTTTTTCCTCTCCTCTCTGCTTCTCAATC
Organism: Camellia japonica; assembly: GCA_030407325.1. Classification (NCBI taxonomy): domain Eukaryota; kingdom Viridiplantae; phylum Streptophyta; class Magnoliopsida; order Ericales; family Theaceae; genus Camellia; species Camellia japonica. The sequence goes on along the minus strand of JAPPVO010000031.1, from coordinate 171,028,428 downwards.
ACTTTTTCTCTTACACACATCTACTCAATTACAACAAAATATCAAATTATTCCAAACTTCCAAACTCCAAAACTACTTTCAAAATACACAACCAAACAAACCAAAAAAATTCTAAACTCTCTCTCCAAAACAATTTTTAAAAACTACTCTCTCAAAATCAAACCAAATATATTTAGAGTGACACATCATGCCCATCATGTTGGAGTGCCACATTAATACCTGTCACATTAGAATGTCACATCATACCTGTCACATTAATAATATGGTATAATCGTCCACCAAAACACTACCAAAATTGAAAATATGACCATACAGAAAGAAACTCTCTACTAATAGGACTTGACAGAATAATAAAAAAAACTTGGGACTAATTGGAATACTTGTTTGTGAGATGGGATTTATTGATAAATATCTCTAAAGGAAATCATAAACTAACTAAAAATAAAAGGGGAAAAAAAATATTAGGCTAATTGTCTTAAAGCTCAAAGCTGAAAAAATGCATGAGAATGCCCAAAAAAAATAAAAATAAAGGGATAATTAAAAAAAAAAAATCCTAGAGTTTGAGCCTTTTAACTAAATAAACCTTGAGTATTTAATTTTGTCAATTTAAATCTTATTCTTTTAATTTGTTGTCAATCTAAACCATTGGCCTATTTTTGTTATGTAAAATCGATAGAAAAATAGTATTTTAGTTATTAAACTCAATATAAATATATGTAAAATGTCTAAAATGCCTTTTCTTTTTTTTATTCAGTTTAATGATGACTAAAATACACATTTTTTTGATCAATTTTACTTAATGAAAATAGACAAATAATTTAGATTGAAAATAAATAAAAAATTTAGAGTATAAATTGACAAAATTAAAAAATAAGATTTATTTTGTTATAAGAGTCAAATCTTGGGATTTTTTTTTTTTTTAATAATCTCTCCAAAAATTATATAAAACTAATGGAATTGTAAACAGGAAAAATGTGAAAAATTGGCTTAATGATCCCAAAGCCTGGCCTGACTTAATCTTGGGCTACAAAGCCAGGGCTTATGGGTTGAATATAATTCTAGATTTTTGAATGTGTTTGGCTTCGTCCAGCCCTAGTGAAAGCCCAAAATATTCGGTATTTGTTAGCGTCTTGGATAACTAGTTTACAGACGGAGTAAATCCGGTCGAGGCCATTAATTGCTCTTACACAATAGATTGGAGAATGAGAATATATAGCAATGGATGTCAACAAATGTCAACTATTCATAGAGTCGAGCATAATTAGAGGGAATGAAAAAAAAAATAAAAAATTTCAGATCATGGATTGAAACTTTACAAATTTAAAGACATAAAAACTTAGGCATACATAGGTCAAAACCAAACTTCAAAGCTTCAAGTTCCTCAAGTATATACTCAATTTGCAGCTTATTAAATTTCGTGTAAGTAATTCACAGCCCACATACATATATATATATATATATACAGAGAGAGTGTATTTGTCAAACTGACCTATTGTGGAGAGATTGAATTTGTGTGGAAATGCTTCACAAAACAATGTAAATGTTTCTGTCCTGTTTTGAATTTGAAATGGTTTCATTTTGTGGGTTGATTTATATAGAGATTCACAGCTTCATGGGGATAAACATAAATAAAGAATTGTGTTTATGATATTCAAAAGGAAACGAATTGATGCAAAACGTAATCAATGTTCGTTTGCTTTTGGGATTAATCACATTTATTTATCATATTTTGTATGATATCTTATGTTTTTATCATTGTTTATCATATTTTGTATGATATCTTATGTTTTTTTTTTTTTTTTTTTTTTTTGGGGGGGGGGGGGGGGCGGTAGGTAGATATCTTAGTTTTATCATTGTTTATCATCTTATTTGCTTGTGATCTACTCCCTTGAGAAAAATGACCAAATATAATTGCAGAGACGCAGAGGCACATGTTCACAAACATATGAGATTTAATAATAATATAAATTACAATAATGTTTCCTTAAAGATTTAGTGATTTTAAAAGGAACTTTATAAATATTAAAAAAAAATGTATTGAATTTTTATATTTTTTGTATGTAGTGAATTTTTTTAAAAAATTTACAAAATTTTGTACTTTTTAAATCTATGTATATTTAGTAGATTTAAAAAGTATATAAAAAATTGAATTAAAATATTTTTAGAAATTCACTAAAAACCAAATGATACGGATTGAAAACTCAAAAACTATTTTTGAAAATTTCAAAACCATTCAAAGCAATTGAGTTTCTAAAAACTCTAATTCACATAATACTTAATTTTATTTCCATAAATAATTTATTAGTCGTATGAATGGGAACGTTTGAAAATTGACTTTTTTAGTTGGATTTTTAGTTTTTTATGAAAAGATATACAGAAAAATAGAGAGAGTGATTAATAACTTATAGTGATTTTTTGATTTTTTGACTAAAATCTTAAGTCTCCAAATGAGGCCTGAATGTGAACAAAAGTACATCCATGCACACGCCACAAAGAATTGCTAAAAGGGAAGTCAATCTAATTTGTCAAATTGTGATGAACGCACCTTCAAGCAAGCACACAGAGATTTATGTGGTTTTGCATAAATTACCTACATTTATAAGAAAGAGATAAATCTAATATATAATAATAAGAATGTGAGATGAAATAAAAACACTCAAAATGCACAATATTACATAAGTCTCTTGCCTTTGTCAAGAAATTTCTATTGGATTAATTTCTAATTGGGACCACATATTTAAATGTGTGTTATCATTTATAAGAAGCCTAAACTTAAGTGGTCTAATTTAGTTATAAATAGGCTTAAGGGTATGTTTGTCATGGAATTAATGTGTAGATACAATTGTGTAATTTCTATTTTTATGATGGGCAGAAATAGAAATTATGATAATTTCCAACCGCCAAACGGAAAAACTATAAATATTTAGGGGTAATGGTCCCCAATCCTATCCAACATATACATATTCTCCAAATCCTCTCTTAGAGAAAACAAAAAGGCATTAAAGTAATGAAAAGGATTGGAAGACTATCTGAAATCACGCTTCTGCACAACCGTCATAATGGATTCGGGTGCACATCTCTCTTCGATCTCTTTATAATACAACATGATATGCGATCCGATGTTTAAGATTCTGAGGATTTAATCCTAGCAAGTGGTATTAGAGCTGTCGTATCATGTCTATTGTTAGAAATCGATATATCTTGATTGTAGTATTCTGATTACTTGTGTGGTTTTCTGTCACGCCCAGAAATAATTCGATATGAACTACCCATATTAATAAGCATTCACTACATAATGAAAATAATTCTTTCCTCTCTAAATATTAGATATGAGGGTTTATACAAAAGTTTCACATGCGGATATGCATTCGATGATCAAAATACACATGAATCTATAGCATGTGAAGCACCTAGTCTCAAAACAATAAAATACCCTTAAGGGCTTACATCTTCCAAGGCGATAACCCGGTTACACAAAATGGCCACTCGGACCCATACACATTAGCCCTTGGCTTACAAAAGAATTACAACAAAAATAAAGAGCCATTACTCTTCTCAAAATTATCCACGCCCTCAGTTCGGCGGGATCACCACATCTTTACCTACACCAAATCCCATAGGGGTGAGCATAAAGCCCAGTAGAGAAATGCCAAACAAAGTATATACATTTATGTTAGATGGCCAAAATTGAATGTAAGTGCGAATGCGATGCAATGCTCTTTCCAACATATTATTTATGTCGCTCATGAGAAATACCTTGCGTTTCATTTACAATTACAATCTCGTAACTTTCCAATTTCCACTTTTTAATCACAAAGGGGCGGTAAATACGACACTGGTAATCCTTAGGCTGGTGTCTGCAAGTAAACTCTACGAGTACTACCAAACTATTATTTTTATCGGTATTAACCGGAAGGCTCGACACCTATCCGCGTGGTTTTCTGGTCTTTCACCATGGACACTCAGGCCAACTTATCAAATTCATCTACACCCCCTAACCAGACTTACCACCGTATTTACCCCATACGCAGTTTCATAATTCTCATCATAGTGTAATTCTTCTCAAATTATGCATGGTGAGAATGTGCAATAGTAATGATAAATCAAATGGAGACATGATGCAATACAAAGTATCTCAAAACATCTTTCCATTTCAAAACATTCCTACAACAAAATCAATTTACTACATTATTCATTACTTCTCCTCAACACTATTTCACAATGGCCATGCCATCAACTTATAGCAACAACAATCCCTCAACATGCCCAATTCATAACAAGTTACCCCCTTCAAGGTCACAAGTGATGCCTTTCAAACATCAACCCCCATACACCACCATTTATTATTTCACAACAACACACTTTTAAATGCTCAACCATAATGTTAAACTCATGTTTCATTTCTCATGTATCATGTAAATTGCCATTTTACAAAACATATGATGAAAGTTTACTCTCTTAATATAGAACAACAAGATGCTTCTAAGCATAATCACATTTTATTCAAAATTCCCAAAATTTCTAGGGTTTTATGTCAAAGCAAAACAACATCTCCATCCTTTGAAAAGATTTTCTTTCAAGACATCACCTCTCCAATTTTATAAGTTAAAAGCCCCAAGAAAATAGTTTAGAAGGAGAGAGAGATCAAACCCATCCTTAAAACCCCAGCATTAATGAGACAAGACCAAACTTCCAACATCATTAATGAAACTCTTAAATCAACCAAATCAAACATAAATATATATATATATATATAACTCAAGGAAATTTCCCTACCTCAAGGTTTGATGATGAAAGAGATGAAAACACTAGCCTTTAGATGGAGGATTCTTCAATTACTACTACACCAAGGAGAGCCCCAAGCTTAATCTTCAAGATCTTGAGAGAGATGAAGATGATCTTGACCCAAGATTAGCAAAAATCAAAGAGTTTTAGATGTTTTGAGGTGTTTTCTAGAGGGAAGGGGGAGAAAATGGGGTTTAGAGTTAGAGAGAAATGAGCAAAATGTGTTATACATTCGGACCAAAAATAGGAGAAAAACAGAGCCCCGAACTACCCAGATTGCTGCACGTGCGGCGCCTATCCCCGCACGTGCGGAGCGCCCTTCCCGCATGTGCGGTCCTCACCCCTGCACGTGTGGTGGCTCTCCCACACCACTCTCCGCTCGTTCCTTTTAAGCAGAATGCAAGCCACCAAAATCCCCTCTTCCCGCATATGCGGCTTGGCCTCCCGCACGTGCGGCACTGGCCCAACAGCCCAGAAAAAATTCCGTTTCACTCTCGAGCACTCCGTACCTAACCCCGCACCTCCCGAAACTAGTGAAGTTCAACACCGACAAAAAACAAGAACGAGAACTTTAATTGGAAACAACTTCCGAATGTTTCAAACCCCAAGGGAACAAAAGAGGACGAAACCAAAAAGGAGGAAAAAGAAAGAGAGAGAAGAGTCCCGGTCATCACATTTTCGATATACGGAATTTTATGGCTTCGTCTTCCTAAGTCTTCATAAAGGAATTGATATATATATATATATATTCATATGCGGAGTCTTTGTAATAGATATGTTGTTCTATGTTTATAAGACTGTTGGATAATCATATAATCTGGTCGGTTAATCAATTTTTGTGAGAATATTTCACTATCAAACTGATAAAATTGTTTCCGTTGCTTAACGATAAATACAAACTATTTTTGTTTGAAACTGGGCACCATTTGTAACACCCTGTCCCACATTGGAAGTTTGCATGGATGATCTTGAGCATATAAAACACCACTACCTTGCTACTAAGTAACTTGGACTTAAGCATTTGGATATTGTTTCTTGACCCACAGGTTACTTGGGCCAGCAGGTAGTGGAGCGTTACAAATGGTATCAGAGCCGACTCATGCACACAACCATGTGGGCCACTTATTCTAGGCTGGCCACGAGCTTGTCGTGGTAATCTGATTGATTATAGACCCTCGCAAGGACGCGAGGATTTATAAGTGGGGGAGTTTGTAACACTCTGTCCCCCATCGGAAGTTTGCATGGGTGATCTTGGGCATATAAAGCACTACTACCTTGCTACTAAGTAACTTGGACTTAAGCTTTTGGGTATTGTTTGTCGACCCACAGGTTACTTGGGCCAGCAAGTAGTGGGGCGTTACACCATTATTTTATCAAATTCATGTAGAGTATTGAATTGGTTTGCCTACTTTTATGCTCTCCTTTGCTGTTTGCCTTTTTATTTATTTATTTATTTTCCTATACATACATGGCATCAAGTATACGTCACATAAAACAAAACAAAACCAGGGCCTGTTGGTTTCAGAAACTTACCTTGTTTTTTGTTTAAGAACTTGGTGGGAATGCCACACGTTTGCTTACAGTTATATATATAGATATATATGTATATAGTTTTTTTTTATTGTCCGCTTGTACTATTTTTATATATATGGTTTATGAATTAAGGAGTCTTTAAATTTAAGTAATCTCATGCAACATCTACATCAAATGATATCAATTGTCTAACATTCTGATTATAGATCAATTAAAATAAGATATCACCAAAGTGACCTTTTTTGTCTATATTGTTTTGTATGGAATGTTTGGATGTTCTTGTATGTGTACATCATGCGGGCATTAACCAATCCAAAGAAAGGATCAATACTTGGCAGAATTGCACACACACTTGTGGTGGTAAACATGTGACAATTATCAAGGCAACCTAATGTGAATAATAAATCAATCAAAAGATAGATTTGTTATTTGACATAACTTATTGTCAATATTTGATCATTACAACAAGAGTACCACTTACAGTTAATATCACTATCCAAAGGCTTGGTATTAATGTTATGTTAGGTATCTTGAGATGTTGTCATAAAATTAATTGATTTAGAGATTGTTTATTTGGTTATTTGATATGAACATGGTTGTTTATTCATTTTATTTTGTTCTCTATTCAACTTTAATGTCTAATACTTCAATATTTGCCAACATGAACAATGTTCTTGTGTTAAATGGAACAAACTTTAAGAACTGGAAAGAGAACATATTAATTGTTCTTGGCTGCATGGACATAGACTTGGCATTAAGAATGCCGAAACTGAATGATCTCATTGAGCAAAGTACTCCTAAGGAAATTGCGTACTTTTGAAAAGTGGGATCGTTCCAACAGGCTAAGTCTTATGATCATGAAGCGCATGATTCCAGAAGTTTTTAGGGGTGCAATAACAGATGATGTTACCATTGTAACGCCCCAAATTTTTAGCCCAAATGATAATGCAACAATCATGGCTCTCTTAAAGGAAAACCAAATATAAATTCCCATACTTGCATTACATAATAATAATAGTTCCTCATGCGATATTACATTGATTCAACAAGAAGTAAATAAACAAATAAGCACCCCCAAGGGTTTACAATCTTCCAAGGCTTAAGCCTGGTACACAAAATGGTTATTCAAACCCACACATACATAGCCCTTGGCTTACAAATAGGATCACAACAAATGAGAACTTTAGTGCTCTCAACACACACATTTCGACGCCCTCAATTAGGCGGATTCACCACGTCTTTTCCTGCATAAAAATACAGTAGGTTGAGCATAAAGCCCAGTAGGAAATCCTTAACAAAGTATATACATTTTATACAAGTCTCAAGAGATGAATGCACATGCCCTGCCATGCCTTTTTGAAAATAAAACACATTTTCATCTTTTAAAAACCATCATGCTCAATGATGTTATGCAACTTCAACTGTTCAAAATTTATCAATTTAATTAAAGGGGGCGGTAAATACAACTATGGTAATCCCTATGTCGGTGTCTGCAAGTAGACTATACGAGTACTACTAATTGTCATTTTTACCGGTATTAACCGGAAGACTCGACACCTATCCGCCCAACTTTCTGGTCTTTCACCAAGGACACTCAGGCCAACTTAAACAATTTCATCTACACCACCTATCAAGATTTACCACCGTATTTACCCCAAAACCATTTCATGAAAACCCATTTCCCAACATTCTTTTCTCAATGCAAATTTCCAAAGCTTAACATAGTCCAATGAATTGAAATGCCAATGTATGCTTAATAATGCAATGCAACATTACTTCCATATTCAATTGTTCCACACAATATACCATTGTGATCAAAATTCCCAATCCTCTTTTCAACACAATTCCACAAGATTAATATATATACTTTTATATCCAATTCATTCAAGAGAATAACGTAATTCCCACATTTCAAGCAATCTCAACAATTTAGTCAATTCAAGACTAAATCAACATTTTGACAAGAATTTTCAAAATAAACAACAATTCTCATTTTTTTTCACAAAATTCGTCATTTATATATAAATAAACAATTTTCAAAACATCCATTTATTTTGGTACACAAAATAAATATGACAACATCTTCCAAAGATTTTCAACATCTTTCAAAAAAAAGACCCAATTTCTAGGTTTTCTCACCAAAACCATTCATCTCCAAAATATTTAGAAGAATCTCCCCAAAATCATCTTTCTTCAATCAATATGGTTCAAAACCTTCAATTTCTATTTTAAAGGAAAAGAAATTAAACCCTCTTTCAAAATCACTCATCTTCTTGAAATCAACAATCAATTTCTCAAAGCTAATCAAGGGATGATTTCGAAAAATCATCTAGATCTTGCAAAAACATATATATAACTCTAAGAAAATGCTTACCTCAAGTTTTGAAGAAGAAATGAGATGAAACTCCCAAAATCAACGGTGTCGAAACTCGATCTTCACCGCACACAACGAAGCCCTCGAGATGATAACCAACTTTGGTGAAGAACTTAGGTCTAAATCCCAATGGATTTGGAGAAATCAAAGAGAGAAGATGACTTCTAGAGAGAGAAGCTCCTGATTTGAAATTCTAGAGAGTTTTAGAGAGAGAGAGGACTAAAAAAGTGATATGAAATATCAGATTCACGAACTGATATAACATGGTCCGCTCGAGCGTGGAATGCCCCGCTCGAGCGTCAAATACACTAACCCAGTACTTTTGCAGACAGGTCAAACTTCTAAAACCAAACATTCTCCGCTCGAGTGCATAAACGGCCGCATGAGCGGACAAGCAACTTCGAATGCATTTTGCATTTTGTTTTGGGGGTACTGCCCCTCAACCCCGCCAAGGGGCGCTGCCCCCTGGACCCCCGCGAGCTGACTGGGCAGCTCGACCCCCGCCAGGGTGCTGCCCTTGGACCCCAAGGGGCGCTGCCTCCTGGACCCCCACGAGCTGACCGGGCAGCTCGACCCTCGACCTGCCCAATCGAAGTGGCAAAACATGAAAGAAGGATCGAAACCGGGATTGCTATAATTGTTGCCAGTCAATTTCTTTCGGAAATTCAGAAGCATTTTGCTAAAAATGATAAGGCTGAAACAAGCACGCTTTTAGCAAGCTTGATTTGAATGAAGTATAACACGCTTTTAGCAAGCTTGATTTCAATTAAGTATAACACGCTTTTAGCAAGCTTGATTTCAATGAAGTATAAGGGCAAGGGTAATGTTCGAGAGTAAATCATGGAGATGTCTCATCTTGCTTCAAAGCTTAAGGCACTAAAGCTCGACCTATCTGATGATTTGCTCGTGTATTTAGTTCTCATCTCTCTTCCTACACAATTTAATCAATTTAAGGTTAGTTACAACTGTCAGAAGGAGAAATGGACTCTCAATGAGCTCATTTTATTTTGCGTGTAAGAGAAAGATAGATTGAGGCAAGAAAGGGCTGAAAGTGCTTATCTGGCTAGCACCTTAAAGAATACAGGGAAGAGGGAGAATAAGGGAAAAGAAGTTGTTGTAACGCCCCATATTTTCTTACTTGGATAACCTTACCAATATTCATTAATTAAGTCCATTTACAAATAACATTTCATCCTTGGATGAATGATGAATAATTAAATATACATATTCCCTCTCGTTATACAACAATGACATTTACATACAAATAAAAGAAATGCCATGAGGCTTACAATAAAAGAGAGGACACTACTCTTTACAAAAAAAATAGCACTTAGCCAACAACAAATGAAGTAGTACAATCCATCACTACATTACACTTATGAAATGGTAAAATTCATTGTTTGATCTTCAAATCCGAAAAGCATTCCCTGTACACATGTACAAGCAGAGGGTGAGCAACCACTAGCCCACCAAGCAATCTCATATTAAAATATTAGAAGATATGCGGGTACCAAAATACTCATACATATACGTGAAATCATATAATGTCAAAACCATATAATTTTATTACATAATCTCTTAAATCCAATTTATTTAATTAACCACAACAAGGTAACTTAAATAAATAAACACGTTTCAATAGCAACAGAACATCCTTTTCAATTCAATCAATTATCTCATTATCAATTGAATCAAATCCATTTTATACAGCCTTGTGAGATGAATGCATATTCTATGTCATGCTCAAAATATTTTTCTCATCTTTTGAAAATCTTACGCACAATGCCATTTTGAAAACACATTAATCCAACAATTTCAATAAATTTCGAAGATGGTAAATACGACTCAGGTAATCCCTAGGGTGGTGTCTGTAAGTAGACTATACAAGTACTACCAATTTGTCAATTTTACCAGTATTAACTGGAAGTCTCGACACTTGTAATCTGTCATTTTTACCGGTATTAACTGGAAAGCTCGACACCCATAATCTGTCATTTTTACCAGTATTAATTGGAAGGCTCGACACCTATCCGCGCGGGTTTCTGGTCTTTCACCATGGACACTCAAGCCAACTTAACCAATACCAACTACACCCCCTATCCGGACTTACCAACATATTTACCAAAACAAAACAATAGATCTTGTTTCATAAAACAATTTCTCTTTTAAAACCATAACCTTCCAATGCAAGATTAAAAATCAATTTCAATAGTGGTTCGATATAATAATAATGCAAAATGTACAATCCTTCATATGATTCCATTTCCAATTTCCTCCACACAATTCTCCATTGTGATCAATTTCCATATCCCTATCAATGTAATATCATGATACAATTCCAAGAGATAATATAACAATTTCAATGTTCATGTATTTACCACATGTAAATCAACAACTTCTAACTTAGTCTTTTCAAGATAATTCAACAATATTCCTTATATAAAACAAACTTCCAAAGTCAAACATTTTCTTACCTTTCAAAAAATCTCCTCATTTAAATATCAACGTGGCAATCCCCAACCAGTTATCAAAACTAAAACTTCTAAGCAATAGATTCATCAATAGCAATAACATATGACACCAAAGTGGCGGTTCAAGTTTTCATCGATGTCTAACTCACATACTTTATCAATGAAATGTAATTACAATCTTTTCAAAACTCATCCCCATTCCAAGCATTAAATAGAATCAAATTCTTATTTTTCTCATGCAAGTGAAATCTCGAGATCTTCAAGTTCAATCATAATTCTCAATAAGCATAAGTAAATATTCTAACATTTAATCAATTATATCAAAATCTTCTCTTGACTATAATTATAAAATATAACGTGAGTGTTCACTTTCCGATTATCAACATCAACCGCATCAAATTAAACCAAGAATAAATAAATAAATAAATAAAAGTTTTGATAATTCATTCTTGTTTTAATCCAATTCATCCATTTGTTCCAAACGAGCTAAAATCATATTCTTTTCCTTTATTGTCAAAATCCACCAAAACAATTCGAATATCTTATATATGAATTTTAGGTATTATTATGATAACATAACTCAACTAGTAAAACTATGGACCAAATACCATATCACATCAAATTAATCTTGCTTAATTTCCCCAAATCTCATTCTTGGTCAACATCATCACTTTTAATCTCATAATATTAAAAGTTAAGAATTTAAACCCAATAACACCCCTTTAATTACGAAGGATTTTAAATATTAACCAAACTAATTTAATTCATCAAATTAGTAAATCCACTAAGTTCACCATCTTCCAAATTAATAACACTAAACATAAATTCAAATGACTCACCACTCAAAATACCCCCACATTTCATGCCTAGTCACTTTTCCCAAATATCTACAAACCACAATTTCACAACTTTTCTAAAATTAATAAATTAACATTTACAAAACATCATAAATATCACACTTTTAAAGTCTTAAATCCCAAAATCACTCTATAATCTCAACTTAACAATTCACACCATATTCATCAATATCAATTTATTTTTCCTCTCATAAATAAATTCCAAAACTCAAAGATGAGATAAATATTTCAACATTATTTTCCCAAAATAAATTATCTAACCATAATATGAGGTAGATACAACTCATTCAACTATTTATTTTATTTTATTTTCGGATTTCTAACAAGTATTTCCAACACAAGATGATTTTTCCAAATCAATTTCAAAATAATAATATTCTTAACATTTCAACATAATTTATCTTCCTTACCAAACAAAAATCTGAATATATATATATATATATATATGCAATACCTCTTATAATGATATATTTTCTCAAAATAACCTAACATAGCTTTAATGTAAAAATATAAAGAAAGTCCTACCTCAAATAATGAAGAAGAGCATATCTGGAAGGCAAATCTTGCCCGATCATGAATCCGAGACAACCATTGCGAAGATCACGACGAGCTCTCTGACTTTCATTTACAAAACTTTTGCAAAATCTCACTCTAAAGACTCCCACTCGAAGCCCAAAGGTTGAGCAACAATGGAGGAATAGGGAAAAAGAGAGAGACCGACAGAGAGGAGAAAGAGAGCCAAGCTCTTTGCTCAATGAAAAAAGAAAACCAAAAGAAAAAGAATTTGAAGGAAAGAAGAGAAAGGGAGTGAGGTGTGGGGGACAACCCATGTGGGTTCGCTTCCCCATGGATGATCACCTAACTTAATATCATACAAATTAATACAGAATATATGGTAATAATACCTCAAAATTTTATAATATAAATTATAAAATGATATAATTTTTCTCATCACAAAATATAACATTTTTGTATACCACAAAATATAATATTTTGCTCACTACAAAATATACACATTTCCATTCTTTATAAAATATATAATTTTTCACCATATGGTATACACCATAAAATCAACTATCAAATATTTATTATAACCCCTATATAATAAATAATAACAACTTCCAAGGTAGTTATGACGAATCACATAATTAAAAAGGACCAAACAGTTAAGCATGAGTCACTAAACAAACTCAAATTAAAGTAAATCTAAATCATGGGTCTCACCCATAAGTTAAACATCACCCAATTGTACACCAAAATAGACCCAACAAATTTATCTCAAATTCTAGTCCAAACACCCAAAACTCAATTTCAAATTCTTCTATAAATTAAACTGAACACCAATCAGTCTGTGAATTTTCATAAAATAAATACTCATCATTTAATTCTAAAATTTGTTTTCAACGTGCTAGACTTATATGGGAATAACATATAAACATTTCATAATTTTCTGAGATGGGGAACTATTTTAAAAAAATACAAAACCGAACTATTTTCGCACATAATTTACACAGGAATCAAATTCGAAAATTTGCTCAATTAAAAAATGCACTGACTATATATATATAAATAAATTTGGGTCATTACAACCTACCCTCCTTAAAGAAATTTCGTCCTCGAAATTAAACTCAAGTAATGTAATGCATTCTACAGTCACCTACATACTCACTCAGGTACTTACCAATGCATCAACAACATTCTTTGACTACTACATGAGCCTCAACAAGTTACACCGGTAATGAACCAAACCATTACAATCGCACAATAATTAGTTATAAAAACCCTTACTAGTATAAATCATTAATTGGTTCTTCTATTCACATTGATAACCCAATGACAACAAAAGATGATCTAATTCTTTAAGCATAACAAGAATTTTGGCAAAATGACTCCTCAAAATACCAAGACACCATACCTTATTGGTGATAACCCAACTTCAACTAACTATTTCCATCGCCTAATGCACAATGCACCCCAAGACCAAAACAACTATTACTACTTCGAAACCTTAACAAAACGAAACAATACATCTTCACAAGCACTAACCACCAACTCAAAAAGTGACTGCCAACCGTCACAAAACGAACAACACTTAACCAACGCTAGGGTGATGCCACACCCCATAACCCAAACAAAATAAAATCAATTCGGACAACGAACTAGGATTTCCATCAACAAGACTACAAATCAACATTAACGGTTCCACTCTGATGTGGGGTTTACAAAATGGTTTCAACAACATACCTTAAGTCTAAGCAAGACTCAACACAACTAGGTAAACACCCAAACTATACATGGCCCTCAAGCTAAAAATTAATTCAACTCAACTTCTAAGACATTTACTCCGAGTTACAACACAAACTCTACACTAGTATTATGGTGACTCACAAGGTCCACCCTGAATACAGCCATGATTCAAAACACAACTGATTCCCTTTAGGATAATTCTATTACCAATGAGTATTAGACACTTCCTCCCTTGACACCCAGGGACAAAACAATTAAATAAATAAAGGCAACAACAATTATGAATATTGTCCGTTTCAAATCTCATATTTAAACCTTACATAGTTTGCACTTTATAGATTTTACAACTGTAACGCCCCAAATTTCTAGCCCAAATGATAATACAACAATCATGGCTCTTTCAAGAAAAACCGAATATAAATCTCCAAACTTACATTACATGATACAATAGTTCTTCATACAACAATACATTAATCCAACAACAAGTAAATAAACAAATAAATACCCCCAAGGGTTTACAAGTTTCCAAGGCATGAGCCTGGTTATACAAAACGGTTATTCAAACTCACACAAACACAGCCCTTGGCTTACACACAGAGTCACAGCAAAATAAGAGCATTGTACTCCCAACACACATACTTCCACGCCCCTAGTTGGGTGGGATCACCACATCTTTTCTTGCACAAAAATCCCGTAGGGTGAGCATAAAGCCCAGTAGGAAATTCTGAACAAAGTATATACATTTTATACAAGTCTCAAGAGATGAAATGCACATTCCATGCTATGCCTTTTTTGAAGATAAATCACATTTTCATTTTTTTGAAAACCATCATGCTCAATGATATCATGCAATTTCAATTGTTCAAAACTTAACAATTTATTTCAAGGACGGTAAATACGACTCTGGTAATCCTTACGTCGGTGTCTGCAAGTAGACTATACAAGTACTACCAAATTGTCATTTTTACCGGTATTAACCGGAAGGCTCGACATCTATCTGCGCGGGTTTTCGGTCTTTCACCCCGGACTCTCAGGCCAACTTATTCAATATCATCTACACCAGCTATCAAGACTTACCAACGTATTTACCCCAAAATCATTCCATGAAAACTTGTTTCTCAACATTCTTTTCTCAATGCAAGTTTTCAAATCAACTTTCAAAATTGAATGTAATCAAATGAATTGATATGTTAATTTCACAAGATGAATATAAATACTTTTATTCCAATTCATCATCCAAGGAATAACACAATTCCCTCTTCTCAAGTATCCTCAACAATTAGTTATTTCAAGATTATTTCAACGTTTTGAACAATAATTTCCAAAATGAACAACAATTCTTATATTTCCTGAAATTCATCATTTATATAAATATAAATAAGAAATTTTCCAAACATCCATTTATTTTGACACACAAAATAAATATAATAATATCATTCATGGATTTTTAGTCTCTTAAAAAAAAAATCCCCAAATTCTAGGTTATCTCACCAAAACTATACAACTCAAATCTTTTGAAAGAAAACTTTCCAAAATCATCTTTTCTTCAATCAACAAAGATCAAAACCCATAAGATCATTTTAAAAGAACAAGAGACAAATCCACTTTCAAAATTGCTCAACTTCTTGAATCAACAATCAATTTTCAAAGCTATCGAAAGATGATTTCGAAAATCATATAGATCTTGCATATATATATAACTCTAAGAAAATCCCTACCTCAAGTTTTGAAGAAGAAGAAATGAGATGAAACCCCCAAAATCAACGGTGTTGAAACTCGATCTTCACCGCACACAACGAAGCCCTCGAGAAGTTAACCAACTTTGATAAAGAACCTATGGCAGAACTCTAATGGATCTTGAGAAATCAAGGTTTTGATCCAATTTGGCGTAGGGAAATGTAGAGAGAAGGGAGAGGAAATATTTTTAGAGAGAGATATACAAAAGTGATCTGAAATATCAGATTCACGAACTGATATAACATGGTCCGCTCGAGCGTGGAAAGCCCCGATCGAGCGTCGAATACACCTTCCCAGTACTTTTGTAGACAGGTCAAACTTCTGGAACCAAACATTCTCCGCTTGAGCGTATAAACGGCCACTCGAGCGGACAAGCAACTTCGAATTCATTTTGCGTTTTTGCTTCAGGGGCGTTGCCCCTCGACCCCTCCAGGGCGTTGCCCCCGGACCCGCCAAGGGGCGCTGCCCCTCGACCCCCGCGAGCTGACCGGTCAGCTCGATCCCCGATCTGTCCAATCGAAGTGGCAAAACATGAAAGAAGGGTCGAAACCGGGATTGCTACAACCTTCCCCACTTAAAGAATTTTGTCCTCGAAATTTCAAATCAAACTACCCAAACAAAGTGGTTTCTAGCGATCGAAACCATGCTTTTTCATTTTCAAATCACAATATTAACTCTCAACCAAATTCCACCATTTCCACCATGGTTATCTCATTAACAACAACCTCCCAAATACGCATAAACATGAAATTTCCTCAAAAGTAATGGCAACTCCCAACAACCTTATGCTTAAAACAACAACGCACATATCAACATGTGGTTAACAACTTTAAATACGTTTCCCCCAACACTAGGGAATATTACAAAGAAAAGCAACTTAAACATTTTCAAACAAATCCAGATATTTGGAGCAGACTTTTGCCTCCCGTTCCCACGTCACTTCTTCAACCCCATGGTGTCTCTACAACACCTTTACCAATGGTATAGTTTTTCCCCGTAGCACTTGCTCCCGGGTATCTAATATTTGAATCGGTCGTTCTTTGTAAGAGGCATCATCATCTACCTCCAAGTCAACCCAATCAAGAACATGAGAAGGGTCGGGTTCATACTTCCTAAGCATAAATACATGAAATACGTTGTGAACTCCCAAAAGTTGTGGCGGTAAAGCTAACCGGTATGCCACTTCCCCAATCCGCTCTAAGATCTCAAAAGGCCCAATGAACCTTGGAGATAATTTACCACTCGTACCAAATCTCATCAAACCCTGCCTTGGTGAGACTTTTAGAAACGCATGGTCACCAACTTCAAAAGATAAAGGTTGTCTCCTCTTATCGACATAACTCTTTTGTCGGCTTTGGGTCGTAGCTAACCTCTTCCGAATGAGAACAACTTTCTCGGTTTTCTCTCTAACAATATTTGGACCCAGTAACGGTGCATCACCCACTTTGGCCCAATAAATTGGTGATCTACAAGGTCAGCCATACAAGGCCTCAAATGGTGCCATCCCAATACCAACTTGGTAACTATTGTTGTAAGCAAACTCAATCAATGGTAAGTGTCTTTCCCAAGGCCCCTTAAAATCAAGGACACAAGCTCTAAGCATGTCCTCCAAAATTTGAATGGTACGTTCCGACTGTCCATCGGTTTGAGGATGATAAGTGGTGTTAAGAGTCAACTTAGTTCCCAATGCTTCTTGAAGGCTTTGCCATAATCGGGCAGTAAAACGAGGATCCCTATCCGACACAATAGTCACAGGGACTCCATGAAGTCGAACTATCTCTCTAATGTACAATTCTGCCAAGTGTTCAACTGAGTCGCTGGTGCACATCGGAATGATATGGGTAGACTTAGTCAACCTATCAACAATCACCCAAACGACATCATTGCCTCGTTGTGTTCTAGGATGCCCAACTACAAAATCCATGGTAACATGCTCCCATTTCCACTCGGCTATTGGTAAGGGTTGTAACAAACCCGCTGGTCTTTGGTGTTCGACCTTCACTTGTTGAAAAGTAAGGCATTTCGATACAAATAAAGTGACATCCCGTTTCATACCCCTCCACCAAAACTGACGACTAAGATCATGATATATTTTAGTGCCTCCCGGGTGTACCACAAGGCGTGAGTGATGGAACTCCCGAAGTACTTCCTCTTCACAAGATTCTGGTACAAACAAACGGTCTAGGTAATGTACACTCAGATCCGAGTGAACGTTCAAACCTTGCTCTTTCTTTCCATTAGAAATCTTAACACGGATTGATTCCAGATCACGGTCTCCTCGTTATACCTCTATGACCTTACTAATCAAGGTAGGTTGAGCATTCAAAGTAAATAAGGTAGCACTCTCCCGGACTCACCCAAGTGCAAATCAAACTTGCCAATAACATCTAGCATATCCCATTCCCGAATGGCCACACTTGCCAAACTACTCACAGATTTTTGACTCAAAGCATTGGCCACCACATTGCCTTCCCTGGATGATAGTGTAACTCAAAGTCATAATTCTCCATAAATTCCATCCACCTCCGTTGTCGTAAATTCAAGTCTTTTTGAGAAAACAAATACTTTAGACTCTTATGATCGGAAAAGACTTCAAACTTTTCACCATACCAGTAATGCCTCCAAATTTTCAAAGCAAAAATCACCGCTGCTAATTCTAAATCATGGGTGGGGTAATTTTTCTCATGAGTTTTCAATTGTTGTGAACCGTAGGCCACAACTTTTCCCTCTTGCATCAAGACACAACCAAGTCCATCCCCAGATGCATCACAGTAGACAATGTAATTCAAACCCTTTCCGGAATTATCAAAACCGGTGCGGTAGTCAATCTAGTCTTAAGCTCTTAGAATGACTTTTCATAAGCCTCACTCCACACAAATTTGATACATTTTCTAGTCAACCTAGTCAAGGGCGCAGCTAGTTTAGAGAAGTCACTTACAAAACGTCGATAATACCTCGCTAATCCTAAGAAACTCCGGATTTCAAAAACATTCTTGGGTTGTTCCCAATCCTGTACGGCATCTATCTTCGAGGAGTCCACAGTCACTCCCTCTCTAGACACTACATGCCCCAAAAACTTCACCTTTGTTAACCAAAACTTGCATTTTTCAAATTTGGCATACAATTGGTGCTTACTAAGTAAACCCAACACTACCCGCAAGTGAGTCTTGTGTTCCTCTTCAGAGGTTGAATAAATCAAGATGTCGTCTACAAAGACGACCACAAAACGGTCCAAGTATTCCCAAAAAATTCTGTTCATCAAATCCATAAAGGAAGCCGGTGCATTGGTCAACCCAAAAGGCATTACAAGGAATTCATAGTGGCCATAACGAGTATGAAAGGCCATCTTCTGATTGTCCTCCTCCCGGACTTTTAACTGATGGTACCCCGACCTCAAATCTATTTTTGAGAAGCAACGAGATCCTCTAAGTTGGTCAAACAAATCATCTATTCTGGGTAGAGGATACTTGTTCTTAATTGTAACTCTATTCAACTTGCGGTAATCAATACACAACCGCAATGACCCATCCTTCTTCTTCTCAAAGAGAGCCAACGCTCCCCAAGGCGATGTACTAGGGCGAATGAAGCCCTTGTCTAAAAGTTCTTGGAGTTGAATCTTCAACTCATGCAATTCGGCGGGTGTGTAGACACCCCATTTTTGACCGACCTTAAGACTCAGACGTCACCGATTGAGCGCTCGGTGGTGTTGCATATCGTGCTCGTTCAGAAGCCCCAGAGTCGCGGCCGTGCGCCTTGCCTCCGGACTTCCGAACTCTCTTCTGTGCCTTGTTTCGGTTTGCGAACCAGACTCGGTTTTCTCTGTTTTCTTTTCTGAGGGAAGGGAGTGGTCCTGTAGACCATCTCTCGGTGGCCGTGCGCTACTTTTCGTGGCCGTAGGCCATTTTTCCCATTTCGGAGCCCGGTTCCCGGTTTTCGGAGCCGTTAGGCCGTGTGCCTCGGTTCGGGACCGCCCAACCATCTCCGATTTCTCCGGTTTTTGGCATGCATCTCATTTACTCCCATTTAAGGGACACTGGGGGCTCAGAAACCCACTTCGCAGCCGAACACCACTTCTGGTGCCCGGCA
Source organism: Camellia japonica (assembly GCA_030407325.1). NCBI lineage: Eukaryota > Viridiplantae > Streptophyta > Magnoliopsida > Ericales > Theaceae > Camellia > Camellia japonica. The sequence continues at coordinate 171,008,338 of JAPPVO010000031.1, read as the reverse complement.
GCCCATTTTCGGGATCCCGAACCGCGCGGTTTTGGCCCCGAGCATTCATTTTGCATCGATGTCTGTTCATTTTTGGCAGACACCTCTGTTTGGTCCTTTCGAGGGACACTGGGGTCTCTGAGACCCACTTCGCAGCCGAACACCACTTCCGGTGCCCGGCAGCCCATTTTCGGGATCCCGAACCACGCGGTTTTGGCCCCGAGCATTCATTTTGCATCGATGTCTGTTCATTTTTGGCAGACACTTCTGTTTGGTCCTTCCGAGGGACACTGGGGTCTCTGAGACCCACTTCGCAGCCGAACACCACTTCCGGTGCCCGGCAGCCCATTTTCGGGATCCCGAACCGCGCGGTTTTGGCCCCGAGCATTCATTTCGCATCGATGTCTGTTCATTTTTGGCAGACACCTCTGTTTGGTCCTTCCGAGGGACACTGGGGTCTCCGAGACCCACTTCGCAGCCGAACACCACTTCCGGTGCCCGGCAGCCCATTTTCGGGACCCCGCGCGGTTTTGCATTATTTTTTGTTCAATTTTGGCAGGTATCTCTGTTTCATCATTCCGAAGAACACTGCGGTCTCAGATGCCCACTTCGTGGCCGAACAAAATCTTTTTGTTTGCCCTCAAAATATCTAGATATTTTGCCCTCAAAATATCTAGATATTTTGGGAAAGATATTTCTAACCCTTTGGCCCTCCTTTTAGTCCCTCTTTCTTGTCTATTTTCCAGCAGCTGCCGAACCTCATTTGAGAGGAGAAAAAAAATCTTTGAGCCTTGGATATTCAAAAGCTTCCATTTTCCATAGCCAAAACCCTAAAAAGCTTCAAGGTTCTAGGCCATTTCTTCATCATCTTCAAGCACAACCACCACCAATCCATTTCCAGCAGCTAAGGAAGCTTTCTAGCAGCTAGGAGGCACCACTTCTCAAGCAAAGAAGCAGCCAAGACTTGTCTACAAGGGTGAGTGGTCATTTCCCTCTTTCTAGCTCATTTCTTGCATCAAAGTTCTAGCCTATGTATGATCTGATTTCGTGGCTGCCATGAACTGATGAAGTGCTTATTTTGAGCCCCTCTTCAACATTGAAGAAGGGCTCAACCATGTTTGGCCATTCTATATACCACCTCCCTTTGAAATCCACTTTAGGCCCTAATTCTTGCATGTTTTGTTTGACTTGCTTGGCTACTGTTTCGAGCCTCCATCAGGCTTAGAAATAGCCTTGTTTTGGTCTCCTTTTCATGTTATGTTCAGGGCCTTAAGCCATTTGGTTAATGTTTTTGGTACTTGCTTTGTAATTCCTCAAAATTACCGTATTCTTGCATGTTTTGTAGCCTTTTGTGCTTATGGTTTTGGCTCTTGGTCAGAGCTAATAGGGGTCTTATTTTGACCCCCTTTACATGTTTCATGAAGAAGGTTTGGTCATTTGGTGTATAGATTGCATGTCTCATGATATAGCCTATTTGGAGCTTATTTTGCATAGAATTTCTAGCATGTTTGTATTATGATTTCGAGGCTGCCATCTTCTGAAAAAGTGCTTATTTTTAGGCCCTCTTCAATGTTGTAGAAGAAAGTTTGTCCATTTGAATTTTCTATATACTACCTCTCATTATATTCCTCTTTTGGCCACTAATCTTGCATGATAATGTTGCCATATCTATGCTTACATTTTGGCCATGTTTGTTACTGAAAAATGCCATATTTGGGACTGCCTTGCTACTGTTTTTACTGCCATGAGTCGATTTTGCATGTATAGCATAGCTGTAGGCCATTTCGGGGGGTTATTATAGCATTTCGGGATGATTTCATGCATTGATTGTCATTTCGTATCATTTCGGGACTGTTTTCCCCTTCATATAGCTGCTGAAATTTGATTTGCATGCTTGCATATCATTTCCCATGTCATTTCATGCCTTAATGCATTGCCTCGGTTTGCGTGCCCATGGGCACGCACTTCGAGGCACTCCATTTTCATTCATCGGCAGCCTATGTGAGTGCGGTTGAGGCCCTCTCATGTTGGCGTAAGCCCAATCTACATTTTCATGCCATTTCATGCCTGTATGTCACTGCCTCGGTTTGCGTGCCCGTGTGCGCGCATTTCGAGACACTTCATTTTCATCTCACGGCAGCCTATGTGAGTGTGGTTGAGGCCCTCTCATGTTGGCGTAAGCCCAATTTGCATTTTCATGCTTTGTATGCCATCGCCTCGGTTTGCGTGCCCGTGTGCACGCATTTTGAGGCACTTCGGTTTTATCCGATTTGCATTTTCATACCATCGCCTCGGTTTGCGTGCCCGTGTGCACGCATTTTGAGGCACTTCGGTTTTATCCGATTTGCATTTTCATATCATCGCCTCGGTTTGCGTGCCCGTGTGCACGCATTTCGAGGCACTTCGGTTTTATCCGATTTGCACTTCACATCTCTGCCTCGGTTTGCGTGCCCGTGTGCACGCATTTCGAGGCACTCTGTTTTATCTGCTTGGCATTGCGTATGGCTCCGTCTCAGTTTGCGTGCCCATGTGTACGCATTTCGAGGCACTCTGTTTTATCTGCTTGGCATTGCGTATGCCTCCGCCTCGGTTCGCGTGCCCGTGTGCACGTATTTTGAGGCACTCTGTTTTATCCGCTTGGCATTGCGTATGCCTCTACCTCGGTTTGCGTGCCCGTGTGCACGCATTTCGAGACATTCTGTTTTATCCGATTGGCATTGCGTATGCCTCCGCCTCGGTTTGCGTGCCCGTGTGCACGCATTTCGAGATATTCTGTTTTATCCGGTTTGCATTGCGTATGCCTCTGCCTCGATTTGCGTGCCCGTGGGCACGTATTTCGAGGCCCTCTGTTTTATCCGATTTGCATTGCGTATGCCTCTACCTCGGTTTGCGTGCCCGTGGGCACGTATTTCGAGGCCCTCTATTTTATCCGATTTGCATTTCATCATCGTCTCAGTTTGCGTGCCCGTGAACACGCACTTCGAGGCACCTCTTTTTTATCATTCCGGCATCCCGTATGAGTGTGGCTGAGGCCTTCTCATGTTGGTGTAAGCCCATCATTGCATTTCGTGCCTTTATGTCATCACCTCGGTTCGCGTGCCAGTGGGCACGCATTTCGAGGCATCTCATTCTCATAGCATCGTGCATGCTAGGTTGTATGTTAGTTGCATTTCATGCATATCATGCATATTGCACGGGAAACGAGGCACGTTTCGTACTCCGAGTAACGGAACGGGTCTCAATTCCCAAGTCACCGACACTCCGGATTATCCATGATGGAGTTAAGTGTTGTTTTAGCATTCATCTGCATTCATCCCTATATTGAGTTGTGCAATTCGACTCCTCGGCCATCATGCATCGATATGCGTGATTGGTGGCACGAGAATCGAGGCATGCATATATTTGTGAAATACATTGCTATGCCCTTTCCTGCTCTCTGTTGCAGCAAAATCCAAACTCAACCACTTTTCGGAGTCCGGCGCGCATTTCGAGAAATATTGCAAACAGAGGCTAAATCGGGCATCTCAGTGGATTTCTGCGCAACACAGTCCAGCATACATTGTATCAGAAGCGAGGCAGCCCCTGGCTTGCATGCCAGTTTTACTGCTTTCCTAGTTTAATTTATTAATTAATTAGAAATCTGTACATTATTTTGGACTGTATATTTCGGACTGTATATTTATTCGGACCCTCTGCGCGAGGGCACAAATGTAATAAGTGTGCGTGTGTGTGTGTATGTCTTCCAACCCCCATTTCTTTCTCCCTTTTATTTACCTGCTTACGATGGTTAGATATAGGGCATATTTCAATTAGCATAACGGTATGACAGCATGTTTGCATCATTCATCTGTTTTGCACGCACCGGGCTCGGCGCATCATACAAACTGCATTTGTATTTCAATTCCAAATTGAATACATGTTAGTTGTAGCATCCCACATACCATGTTTAGAATAGCCGAGCCTGCTATAGTTGCATTATTGCATGCGTTGCATTAGGCATCCTGTATATTTAGGATCATGCATTGATTTCTAATCAGATTTTTGTTTTGGCTTGGAGTACTCGGTGAGTTTTATGCTTTAGCATCCTTGCATGCGTGTGAGTGTTGCCATGATAGCATGCTTACCATGAGGCTAACTGCTTATGTGATATTATTGCCTTAAATGCCTGTGGGTGGAGGTTGAGTTATCTGAATTGGAGCAATTCATTAACTGTTTGTTTTAAGCCCACTAGATAGTGGCAAAATCATGTTTTACTAAGCCCACCCGAGGGTGGCAAATCCGCGTCTTAGCCTACCTGCGGGTAGCACCATCAAACCATTTTCAAACAAACAAACATGAAATGTTTTGTTCCAATTCAGGCGGCTCAGTCTATATTCATTTGCTGTGAGCATCACATAGTAACCTAGGCTAATAATCGGAATAAGAACTCACAAAGTTTTCAAAAACAGATATCATGGTTAGTAGAGGCCGGTCTTTGACCGGGCGAGCGGGGGTGCTCACGAAGTGACCTTCCCCAATCGTACCCGAGTTCCCGAGCCAACTTTGGTGATGACGGACACGTGGCCTTTGGCACCGAGTCAGGGTTTCCTAAATTTCCCATTTAAAAAATATTTAGGTGGCGACTCTGTTATCTGGCGAAGCAGTCCATGTTTGGCACTTCTTTCAAAAATCTATTTTTCAAAACGATTTGCCGGATTTGGACTCTTTGGTTCAAGATTAAGAACCGTAACATTTGAGTCCTTGAACTGTAGTGACCCCAATATGAACAGAACGGGACCTAACCCTCCCGGGGCGTTCGGGGGACGTCTACAGGGTGCAAATCTATACGGTGACATGGAAATCGGTGCCGTGCCAGGCACTAATTCAATGGAGAACTCGATCTCCCGGTGAGGTAGTAAACTAGTAAGATCTTCTGGAAAGACATCCGGGTATTCACAAACTACCCTTCGTAACTCAACATGAGCCCCGTCACTCTCACTATCCAAGAGAGTTGCAAGAAGCCCACTAAGCTTGCTCCTACTACGAGGGTCAACAACTGGCGACAAGGCTTTATCAACTCGGTTCCCTAGAAAATAGAAACGATCACCACCTGAAGTGCACACCTGTGGACTCGCCTTTTTTCGCGCTCCCGCCTTTCGGAAAGGGTTTGAAAAGAAGGCCTCATAGTTCGGACTCCCGTGGTTCTGAATCTAGTCTCACAAGTGCAATGTGAAACTGATAAACACCAAAGAGTCCAATCCAGAAAATCATTTTGGAAAATCAATTTTGAATTAAATAATGCCAAAACTGGACTGCTTTGTTAGATTACAGAGTCACCACCTAAATATTTTATTTTTGGAAAATTTAGAAAACACTGACTCATGCCAAAGGGTACGTGTCTGTCATCACCAAAGTTGCCTCAGCTCAGGAACTTGGGTACGAGAGGGGAAGGTCCTGAAATGAGCATCCCCACTCGCCCGATCAAAGATCAGCCTCCACAAATCACGATATGATGTTTTATAAACATTATGCATTCTTATTCCGGTTATTAGCTAACTTTACTATGTGATGCACACGCATAGAAGTATAGACTAGTCACAAGACTTGGAACAAATCAACTCATGTTTGTTTTCGAAAATGGTTTGAATTTGCCACCCTCAAGTGGGCTAAAACGCAGATTTGCCACCTCAAGTGGTGTAGACACCCCATTTTGACCGACCTTGAGACTTACACATCATCGATTGAGCGCTCAGTGATTGTGCATGTTGTGCTCATTTCGAGGTTTCGGAGTTTTCAGCCGGGTGCCTTGCCTCTGGGCCTCTGAACTCTTTGTGCTTCGGCTCGGTTTGTGGACCAAGCCTTGTTTTCTTCCCTGGAGGGAGGGAGAGGTCTTGTAGGCCACTCTTTTGTGGTCGTAGACCACTTTTCCTCTTTGGAGACTAGTTTCCAGTTTTCGGAGCCTTCGGCCGCGTGCCTTATCTCGGGACCACTTAACGTTCTCCGTTTGGCGGGGTTTTTGAACCACACCTTATTGCCTCTACCTAGAGGGCCACTGTGGTTTGGGAGACCACTTTTGTGGTCGTAGACCACTTTTGATGCCCGTAGACTTGCCTGCCAGTTTTCTGGCCGAGAAACTGGTTTGCTTGGTCTTTGGGCCACATTTTCTGGCCGGCCACCACACCATTTGCTTGTTTTCATGCTGCTGACCTTCTCCCACCATGGCCGACCACTTTTATTTTTGGGAGACCACCTTTAGCGGTCGGCCGACCACTTAAAGTAGTTGGCCGACCACTTCAAGTGGTCGGCTGCTTTTTGTCAGCTTTTTGGAGATATTTTTAGCCAGCTGGTACAACTGGAGAGCACTAGAACCATCCTCCGTGTATGGAGGGATGGCCTTGACTCTTAGCTTCTTTAAGAAGCTTAAGCTTTTGGTTCTCTATAAGAGAGAACCTCCCCCTCCCTCCTCCAGGTTCAGTTCTTGAGGCTTGAGAGTTATACATACATACTTGTATCTATCTTGCTCTTGTTCTTCACTTTATGCCTTAAAAGTGTAGTTTTACCACACTTTAACACACAAACACACACTCAAACACCATCGTTTTGTTGCTGAGGCTTCTTGAGGTTTTTTTTGGTGCTTTTGGACTAGTTTGAGCTTGAAGAACTTGCTGGAGTTGCAGTCTTGAAGAGGTTCTACAAGGGTGAGTCAACTAGCCCTTTAACCCTTTGTTTTGCTTAAGCTTTTGAACCTGTTTTCATGCTGTTTTTGGCTTGAATTTCTACTAGAAAAAGTTCTATTTTTTAGTCCTTAAGATCTTTGTTTAAGGTCACTTTTGTGTTGGGGGTTGTCTACCCCCTCTTAGGTCTTGTTTGGCCTTGCTTTTGTGCCTTCTTTGTAAGCTTTTGGGACCACCTTGTTTTGACCTTCTCACCACTGAAACTCAGAGGAATTTCAATGGTGGAAGTGGTGTTTTGAGGTCCCAAATAGGAGAGGGTCATCCCCTCTCCTTGTGTCTTCAATACTTGCTTTGAATGCCTCATGTATGAGCATGTTTGTTAAGTTTATATTGGTCATATCTTAGCATGTATTTGGGGTTATTTTGACATGGCATACCACTGTTTTTACTTGGTTTTGTCATCTCTAGCATGCCTTATACACTTGTAGTTTATTTCTCACAAACTAGTCTTGTATGCTTTGTGAAGTAGCATGTCATTCTAGCTTGATTTGTTTCCATTTCAGCATGTTTTTGGTGATGTTTTGCCATGTCATACCTCTGTTAAGGTTTGGTTTGGTTGGCCTTTGCATGCTTCATGCACTTGTAGTGTAATTCTATGAATTAGCCTAACATGCATCATGCTTTAACATGTCATTCTAGCATGCTTTTGGCTTAACTTTAAGAAGCTTTTGTCCATGTTTTAGCATGCTCTAGCTCTAATTTGTGTTGTTTTGGTCATGCATGCCATGCTTTGTATAGCTATAGTGCATTCTAGCTTGTTAGCTTTGTGTATCAAGTCCACTAGCATGCATTACTTGGACTATTTGAATGATTTGACATCATTTATTATGCGATTTCTGTCCATGTTTCATGATCATGCACTCACATTTTTCACTCATTCAATGCGTTGGAGGGTTTGCCCTTTATGCCTTAACATGGGTCATTGCGTATGCCTTCATGCCTAAGCTTGCGAGCTATCATTTCAGTGTGTATTTGGGGTTATTTTACTGTGATATAACTTTGATTTTTGTTGGTTAAGTCATCCCATGCTTGGTCTTAATAGGTGTAGTGTAATCCACCTTATTTGCCTTGTATGCATCATGCCTTATGCCCTTCATACTGGCTTGTTTGGCTTCCTTCCATGCATGTTTTAGACTTATTTTGACATGTTCTAGGACTATTTTGGGTTGCCTTTGCCATATGCTTCATGTTTTGTATAGCTGTAGTGCAATTGGCCTTGCTAACTTTGTGTTTTGATGACTCATGCATGCTATCTTTGAGCTACTTAGATGATTTGACATCATTTAATACTTTATTTCAAAGCTTATAGAATTGCTATGTTCCCACTTCTTTCATGCTTTAAGTGCCTTAAAGGGTTGTGCATTGTTGCCTTGCTTATGGCTTAGCTTGTATGCTTGCATGCCTTGACCTTTGAGCCTCCATCTTAGCATGTTTTGGTCATTGTCTTGACCTATTTCAGCTCTCTCCATGTTTGGTTCATGCATATTTTCCATGTATTGCATGCCTCCTTTGTAGTCCTTTTTATTAGCTTTAATGCTTTAAGGACCTTTGCATGCTATGCTTGCTTTGTTTGAATGATTTGGCATCATTTCTTACTTAATTTCAGTGCATTTAGTGTTGTTACACTGCCGCATTTGTCACTCCTTGAGCCTTCTTGAGGATTGTGCTCTTAGGCCTAGTTGATAGGCCAATGCATGTGTATGCATGCCTTGCCTTTTGTGCCTTAGTTTTGGTGTTAATGGCCTCTATTTTGGCATGGCTGAGGTCTACATACATTCAGTTTAAGCCCATTGAGCATTGTGTATGCCATGTTACATCGCATCCTGCATGTTATGTTATTGTTTGCATTGCGCATGCCATGCTCTTGATTCGCATTGTGTATGCCATGATCATATTACATTGAGTATGCCATGTTAGTCATTGCATTGTGTATGCTAGTTGTTGTTCATATTGTTGCATGCTTATGTTGTCTTGCATTGAGTATGCATACATTAGCATTGTGCATTGTGCATTGTGCATGCCATTAGCCTTGTTAGGTTGTTCATGTTGCATTGCATGTTTGCATGCTTAAATCATATTGCGTATTTGCATGCTTGTGTTGCATTGCATTTTTGCATGCTCCATGTTGCATAGCATTGTGCATGCCATGTTATGTGTTGCATTTTGTTTGGAATAGGTGTTAGTCCAAACACGAGAAACGAGGGACGTTTCATACTTACAGTGATGAAACGTGCCTCAATTCTCGGTTGCCGACGCTCTTGATCATACATGATAGAGTTTTAGGCCTTATGTGTTTATTTGTGCATTCATTTCATATTGAATTATGCAACTTCGCCTCTCGGACATCATGCATCGAGATGCGCGATTGGTGGCCCAAGGGTCGAGAACCACACCCCCTTGAGCTTATGAAATGATAGGGAGGGTGGTTGTGCACACATACCTTGCAAATACATTGCCATGCCCTTTCTTGCTCTCTGTTGCAGCAAATTGGAAGAATGCAGCAACAACTGGTCGGCCTGCCAGAAAAACTAGCCGGCTGACCACTTTTTCTGCCCTGCTACAACAGAAAGTGGTCGGCAGGTGGTCTCCCACACCAACAATTGGTCGGCCACCCTCTCACAGGTCCCCAAGGTGAGTTGGAAGCTTTCTGGAGCTTGGTGCAAGTTTCTGAGAGTAGTTGCAAATAGAGGCAAATTGGGGCATCGCGACGGATTTCCGAACGAGGTGACCGGGCATGCATGCAGTCTTCTTCCTCTGAGAGCATTGTTTTACTGCTTTACTTAGCTAATTTGCTTAGCTAGTTTATGCTTTGGATTCTGTACTTAAGTAGTTAATGTGTTTAGCTGCTTAATCGTTTTGTAATAGTTAGTTAACTAAGATTAGTTAATTAGCTTCGTCGTTTTGTAATAATTAGTTCAATTAGCTTAGATTAGCTAGTTAGCTTCTTATTCGAACCCTCCGTCGAGATGGCCAACTGTTGTAATAAGCGTGTGTGTGTGTGATGCATGTCTTCCAACCCCTATTTCTTTCTCCTTTTTACTTAACCGCTTACGATGGTTAGTTTTAGGGCATATTTCGATTAGCATACCTTATGATTGCATATGTGCATCCATTCATCTGTTTTGCATGCACCGGGCTCGGCGCATCATACAAAACTGCATTGTATTTCAATTCCAACTTGAATACATGTCATGCCCCTAACTCGCCCCTAAAAGTTTTGGGCATGACCCATTCAGAAACGGACACTTAACCTGTTATACATAACATATGGGGCCTGAGCGGAAGTATTATCAATATAAAATAACAAAAACATCATCCATTGAGCTATCACTACCATGCCAGGACCGTACACATTGCATTAGGTACACAATATATATAGAAACATACCCCCGAACTTCGGTTACACACTTATACATTCATACTTAGACCCACAATTGGGCGGGTAACGAAAATTTTAATGAAAGACAACCAAGGTATAAGTCAATATCCTCACAACACTTTACAAAATGCACGGCTTCAGGTGGTGCCTGGACGCATCAAAGTTGACAAGAGAAAGGCGAGCCTTAAGGGTTAGGACTGAACTCCCAGTTGATTACCTACAGAAATAGACAAACAAAATACAGAATGAGCGAACTCAGTGAATAATAGTACACAAATAATGTAATGTCTAACCTGAATAATCAAACATATAACCGCAGATGCATATGATTAACTACATTCCATAATTATTTCCAAAACGGCCATGAGTCCAATTTCCGTAACAGAATGGCTTAAAGCCCAATATATACAGAACAACCATAGGCCTACAGATACAGAACGACCATGGGTCCAGAAATATCAGAACGGCCATCGGCCAAGAAATAACAGAACGGCTTATCAGTCTAGAAACAATAGAACGCATAAGCGTAGGGTAACAGAACACATAAGCGTAAGGTAACAGAATGCATAAGCGTAAGGTAACAGAACGCATAAGCGTGGGGTAACAGAACGCATAAGCGTAAGGTAACAGAACGCATAAGCGTGGGGTAACAGAACGTATAAGCGTAAGGTAACAGAACGCATAAGCGTGGGGTAACAGAACGCATAAGCGTAAGGTAACAGAACGCATAAGCGTGGGGTAACAGAAATAACAGAAATAACAAATGTATGGACTCAAGAGGTGGCTCGTATGGATTCTTGAGGTGGCTCCCACCAAGGTGTAGAACTTAGTTCCGTACAGCACTTTGTTCCATACCAGAAAACATCAGAACAGATTACCTTCAGAAGTATACAGAAAATACATACATTCTTCCCTTTATTCACATACATTACCATAGATAATATAAGTTTAACAGAATGTTGCTGATATTTGTTAGCAAAAGGTGAACACATTTCACAGACTGAACACTTTCAGAAATACGTAGATATCATAGTTCCATACCATAAATTAATAGATCTCGAGACAAACCACAAGGCAGAATAACTTCAGATGTCACCAGAGCTGACTAGTCCCAAGTTAGACGGAGGCACACAGATTCTTTCAATCATTTACATGAGTTAACGTAATTAGTTTACGCTTAGTGACAATCGTCAGCAATAAGTATAGCATACTCCACAGAGAGTACATGTATCATCACACTATTATTTGTAAGGACAAAAATAATTTATCTCATACTAGTCTTGATTCATCATGGGCAAAACAGAATGATTCGCAACACCCCAAGCATCAATATTCCATTACATTATCGTGTGTCCTTAAGATTAATTTATGGATAACAAAACATTAATACTGTCCTTTAATCTCTTTAGATGGATATCTATGTCACAAAACATACATTAAATCAAACAGAAGTTAATATCAAGTTCTCGGTAAACGGGTTCACTTCCATGAGTACAATTCTTATGCGAAATCACAGATAATTTATAAGTTATGGCACATTACCGATAAACGATAAACGTAGTCGGAATGCAGAATGGTTTCAGAGTCATGTTGTTGTGTGCTAATTCTTTCAATGCTCACATCGATTCCCATCCAACACACATGTTAACATAATTACTCAGGGAGAAGAAAATGTCAATAACAATAATGATTAACGGTAAATAACGTACGTTTGAGGTACTATTACTCACAGAGTTTAGATGCTTGGTCCGCCCCTATAGCTAACCCTACACAATTCACAATACACATAAAAATCGGGTCACATATAACTTATTCCGTGCTTAACTTGTTTAATTCTCTTTATACCAAAGTACACATCAATTTGCAATTCACATCATTAACTCAACATACTTCTCCATACATATCTCAACACAATTCAACATAAGCTACACTATTTGGCATGATTCAACTTATCACCCCTAAATATAATTCAACATCTTTCAAGGTGAAGTCTTAAATCCCATCTCAGCAGTTCTTCCCAAGGCTCTTATCATCCATAACATCAATAATCTTGTTCCCCAATTTTCATCTCACATAATAGTATGGTTCACAATATCCATAATTGAGGTTCATACGTAAATTTTAAACACCATTCTCAAACATCTCTAAAATTCAATTAAATTTGTACATGTATAATTCAATACCTCAATTTCATAATTCAACTTTCAATTTGGGCCAATTCATGGGTTATCCTCATTAATCAACCTAGGGTTTCAAAGAAAATTGAGGGTTTTCCTCTTTTCTTAGTGAAATCGCCAAATCAACAATTACTATGTGTCAATATACTAAAAACATTCAACATCCTTTGAAAAGGAGAGTGGAAGCCCCAATTGTGAATAAACATCAAGCCATAAATGTTTCTAACCCATAACCAACTCAAAATTCCCAAAATGTCAACAAAATCCCAAAGTACCAACAAAATTATTTTTATCATAAACATTCAAGGCTAAGAGAACCCCCTACCTCAAAATTGGAAGCAAAGAAGCTAGGTCGAAAGCATCATCTCGCAAATCCCAAAATCTAATCGGTTGGAAAAGTTGATCTTCACTTCTTCTTCATCCTTGATGCACGATCCATGATGGATTGTTGGTAAAAATGGATGAAATCAAAGATTTGAGAGTTAGGGTTTCGGACTTAGGAAGAGAGGAAGGAAGAGGGGAGAAGAAAAATATCTGAAATGATCCAAAATCCCGTTTTTTAAGCTGCTGGCCCGTAAAACCCGCTCGAGCGTATATATTCCCGCTCGAGCGTACATGCATTCAGCACAGATTTCAAAACTTTGAACAGGTATAACTCTCCCATCCGGACTCCGTTTTAGGTCGCTCTTGTGTCCAAATTGAAGCCCCGGAAATAAGCTTCCCAATGGTTCTAACCTCACATCCATATTCAAAGTGTGGAAAAAGAAAAGGGCAAATGAGTGACGGTTGGTCGTAAACGAATTATTCAAATTAAAGTTTTTGGTCCAATCTTACTTTACCATCATATTACCACCTCAATCAATACCCCAAAATAAGATAAAAACACTCCAAATACACTAATAAGAATGTCAAAAATGAGCCAACGTGCCTCAGAAATTCAAACTTAACCAGGCAACCCGCTCGAGCGCCAAACCTTGCGCTCGAGCGCGAAAACCAACAAAGCCGTCCGCTCGAGCGACCACTTCTACGCTCGAGCGGAAAATTACCACTCCCAGAATTTCAGTCCGCCTGCAAAATTACTGGAAACCCCAAAAGTACACTCGAGCACCAACTACTCCGCTCGAGCGGAGGGAAAAATTTCAGATTGTTTGGTAAAGGTTATCAATTCCAGTTTCAAAGGCATAAACCAACGGATAGTTCTTCAATTCCAATAGCAAACACATTAACCCCTAATTAAATAAGGATAACTTTCTATACGCACTTTGGGGTCGTTACAATGCATGTTATCAATCTGCATTTCACATGACATTCTAGAATAGTCGAGCCTATCTTAGTCGCATTTTTACATGTATTGCATTAGCTATCTTAACATGAACTAGGATCATGCATGATTTCTAACTAGTTCTCTATTTTGGCTCAGAGTACACTGTGAGTGTTTACGCTTTAGCATACTGCATGTGTGTTAATGTTGCCATCAAAGCATGCTTACCATGAGGCTAACTACTTATTTGATTAACTGCCTGGATGCCTGTGGGTGAAGGTTGGGTTGCTTGAATTGGAACAATTCATCAAATCCCCGATTTAGCCTACTTGCGAGTAGCAAACTTCAAATCATTTTCATAAACGAACATGCAATGTTTTGTTCCAAATTAGGCGATCTAGTCTATACTTGTATGCTGTGCGCATCACGTAGTAAGATTAGCTAATTAACCGGAATAAGAGCACATGTGTTTTCAAAAACAAAATATCATGCTTAGTACAGGCCGATCTTTGATCGGGCGAACGGGGGTGCTCATTGCATGACCTTCCCCTCTCGTACCCAAGTTCCCAAGCCGAGGCAACTTTGGTGATGACGGACATGTGGCCTTAGGCACGAGTCAGGGTTTCCTAAATTTCTCCCAAAATAAAATATTTAGGTGGCGACTCTGTATCTGGCAAAGCAGTCCATGTTTGGCACTTCTTTATAAAATCAGTTTTCCAAAATGATTTGCCGGATTTGGACTCTTTGGTGATTTATCGATCTTGCATTGCACTTTGCGAGATTAGATTCAGAACCGCGGCATTGAGTCTGAACTGTAGTAGCTCAGAACAAAACGAGATTCACGCCCTTATGCGCGGATATCGGAGAGTTCCCGGGGCGCGTCTACAGTTTCTGGCGACTTTACTGGGGATTTAGAGAACTTGACTCGAACTCATGATATTTTGTTTTGTTTACACTTATGTGTTTCTTTGCATTCCATTTGCATTGGTGCGCCTAAGTCACCGTGTTCGCCGTTTGCTATTCTTGAACGGTTAGCCTGAGGCTGTGTGCCATAAGGCAGACCGGTTACGGGCTCTGCCACGATGGGAACACAAACCTCGGTTGTTACCGGGGCACCCTTTTTGACTATTCGACCTAGTGCATGTCGAAATCCATAGTGACTATTCCAAACTATGATAGGATACTTACCCGATTGTAGGTTGTTTGAAACCGCTGTGTGCGTAGTGAAACCCTAGCTCCTGACAAAATAGAACAGGGAAACCCTATCCCAACATAGGGGTGTTTTGGCTCTCACTTGCATGATATTTGCTATCAGAGTGTGTCTCTACAGGGTTGTGTATATCAGTTTGCAAGTTTGGGTATCAGGCCTGAGGGCACCAGTATTTTGGGGGAATAAGTTTTACCTGAGGGTATCATTTTATAGGCAGGATTTTGGGCAGAATTCAGTAGAGAGCACATTCATTCAGCTATACTCATATCTGTTGTAGTGAAATCAGGCTGAGATGCTGCTTGTTTTCTCTTTTGCAAGGTAGTCTTGGAACCATAGCTTCAGAAGGCTCCAATATCCCCCGAGTGCATTGGACTTGTGCTGATAGACTTTGTCAGATCAGAAATTCAATTCAGAGCAGCCAGTGTTTTCCTTTGCTGAGGCGAGACAGAGAAAGGCCAGTCAAGGCTCACCGGTTCATCTGATCCGTTAGTCACCAGTCATATCACCTCCGTTCAGTTCAGCAGACTCATGATGGCACAGAGTTCAGAAGAAATTGTGGTCATGACAGCAGCATTAAACCAGGGAATCACCATGCAGGGTCAGACCGATGCTGAAATGCAACGCCCATCTGGGGCACCTACCGCATATCCAGTCTTGGAACCCCAATCATTTCAAACTCGTGAGCCCACTACTTTTGAGCTGATGGGAATGATCGGTGATCTTCAGAGATCTGTGGTTGATCTAGCCTTCGGAATGTCGGCTCCACCATCGACCATATCACACGCTGGAAATTTCGTGCCAGGAGAGCCCCCACTATTGGGGCGAATTGTAATTGAACTCAACCAACCTGAAGCCACCCCAAGTTTGGGTAATGATATGTCGGCAACAACAGGGCTCCGCTCTGATGTAGCAACCCAAACTGTTGACCAAGTTGAGGCGATTGGAAAGAACAAGGTGGAGGCAATCATCGACCCCTACGAACACCTTCTACAGGTTGTTGAGGCTTTGAAAGCCGAAGGACTAAACAAACAGCAAGTCCTCGCAGTTATTGCAAAAACTGTGGATGACACTTTCGTCACTTAGAATGAGAGCAATTCGAATCAAGGGGAAAATCAGTAGAAGGGCCGTCGTACCAAAAATGATCCTGTTAGCCCTAATCTTGTACTCGGAAAAGATCAGAAAACCAAGTCAGCACTTGCCGACCCATTTGCTAGTACACCCAGTAAAAATCCACAAACCTCGAAGTATCTACCCCGAGGTCGCAGGGTCTTCCATGCCCTCTATATGCCTTTGTCTAAGGCTCTTCAAATCCTTGTTGAAAAGGGCCATCTCAAACCTCTTGAGCTTCGACCTCTCCTTGGTCGTCTCCCACCCGGTCATGATACTACCTAGTACTGTGCGTACCATCAACAAACCGGTTATAGCACCGACAATTGCTTTCGTCTTCGCCACGAAGTACAGGATTTGTTTGACAACAAGGTCGTTCTCCCACCAACTCAGCAAGGTCTATCATCGTTGGATCAGTGAACCTGGGGGATAGTGTGATGTGATCGGAGGGGATGAACCACCTGCGGGCGACGTTCAGTTTACCCCAGATGTAGCGTATGGCACGCACTGTTTTGAGCATTTGCGAATGCAGTTTATTTTACTTTCTAGCTTGGGTATTGAGTCAGTTCTGTTGTGTTGTTTTGAGTTTGTCTCTTTGTTTTGAGTCAGTCTTTTTGTTTGGGGTCTGTCTTGTTGAATCGAGTCAGTCCTGTTGTATAGGAGTCGGGTGATTCCAGGAGTGTTACCTCGGACATCACTATCTTGTTTTGTGTTCATCTTTTGCACCCTTTCTTTTGAGTCTGTTTTTGCCATGGAGCCAGTTACACCAGAAGATCTGAGTGAAACAGCTGTGGTTTTTTCATGCTTTTTGCTTGTTTTTGCCTTGAGCCAGTTGTGCTAGAAAATTTGAATGAAATGGCAGTGCTTTTCACTTACTTTTTTGTGCCTTTTAAATCATTGCATTGACTTAAGTTTTTCAAAACTTTTTGAACATGGTGATGAAAACAAAGAGGAAGGAATTCCTCGAGATTTGCAAAAATTTGATCAACTGAGAGAAAGAGAGGCGTGCTAAGCCCTTAATGATTGAGGTCATGCTTGTTAATGTGAGTACTGAGAAGGATCTTGGCTTGATCCAGATTGGTTCTACATTGTCTTCAGCGCGAGCGACTAGTTGCTTTCTTAAAAGATTTCAAAAAAAATGTTTTACGCCATCCTACAAAGACCTGTGTGGAATCGCTCTTGAGATTGTACAGCTCAGGATCGCTCTCAGCCTCAAGACTCAACCCCTTTGCTTTCAAACCTTGAACTTGGATTCAGAATGTTGAATGGTCAACCATCAAAGAAGGCCTGTGTGGCCAGATTTGAAGCAGCCCATGAACTAGGGGCAAGGAAGTCAGATCAAGAAGATCAGATGTTATCAAAAGAAGCTTGCGAAGTTAGATCAGAAGTAGCCCTTGAACTAGGGGCTAGAAAAATGTCAGATGTGCTCGAAGAGTCAAAAATTGGGACATTTCTCAAATCAACGAAGATCGGCAAGAATGCCGAATCCCAGAAGGGAGGAAAGAAGAAAGTTTTGCTGAAGGACAACTGAGTTCCTATCCACAACACTAGGGGCAATTCAGGCCCCCATTGGATGGACTCCTACATCATCAGTGAACAGCAGCCATTCTCCTGGATTCAGATGGCTTCGAGATCCTAAAACCATTTGACATGGATAAAGCTACACTTTTACCCTTGAGAGGCTTGCTGGACCGAAAACCCGGAAGGGCGACCCAGGCAAAAGTTAGAGCAAAGAAAAGAACAAAAAAATAAATGAAGAAAAAAGATGAAAAAAGAAGAAAAGAAATGAAAAGAAGAACATAGCTCACAAGGTTGAAAACCCAGAAAGGGCGGCCTTGGAAAAAGTTAGAGCGTAAAAGGAGAGGTTAAATACCCGAGTGTACCTTGACCCAGAACTACGTCAGGCTTGATTCCCATGTTTGGGATACGTAGGCAACTTCATTCTAAAGTTCAGCCTTAAACACTTCCAATTCAACTGTCCTGTCTATGAGATTGAACGGGTCATCTTTGTCATTTCTGTATCCAAGAGTTCGGTTGTGATCTTCACTATGAGAACTGGTTACAGTGTGCTGCGGTACTATTCAAACAAGGGGCAACTTTCCGTTGCCATACAATGTGCTGCGGTGCTATTCAAACAAGGGGCAACTTTCCGTTGCCATACAGTGCCCTTTAGGCAAGGGGCAATTTTCCATTGTTTTGGATCTGAGGTTGTGCATCTCAAGAGTAGATTCTATGTTAGTTGAGCTGTGGCTATTTGCAAAAACAGTTTTTGAGAATTTTTACTGAATTGACTAATTTTCTCGAAAATTATTCTATTTTTTCCAAAACTGGACCATTTCTTTGACCCAAAAAAGGAAAATTTTCAGTGCTCATAACCTGACTTGCATGATTTCAAATCAAAAGTTGAACAAGTATGTTAATCTAACTCTCACGTTGGTCAAAATTGTTTTAGTAGAAAGCCAAAACAAAAAAAAATGGTCAAAATGATGAACTAGGGGCACAGTTGGGTTAGGTGTTCTGTCTTTTCCCCATGGTCAACATACTTGCCGGAAAGGGCACCATATTCGCCAGAAAGGGCACAACGGAAGCTAACAACAAAGGGCTGAAAGCTCTCTCATCCTCTGAGCAGCAAGGTATCAAGCCAAGTGCGGAGCACGAATTGGAAGGGATCAAGATATTCCATCCCCTTATCAAGGGCATCGACTAGACGTTGCCGGAAGAAATAGCCGTGAGCTGAATATGCTGGGCATGAGTCCACATCCTTCAATTTATCCATCAACCATATCTGGGGAGGGATGAAAAATGAGAGATTAAAGAATAGAGAGGTGTACGTTGAGAGAAAAAGTGAGAAAAGGGTTTTGAGAGAAAAACCGAGCCTGAGGGTCGAGTAATGTGAGAATCACAAGTGAGAAAAAGGTGGCAAACAATACCCGGAAAAACTAGCTCCTCGTGATCTGAGAGGTCCCTCGTCTTTGGAACACGTCTGAGTGTCGTGTCTGTTGTTTTGTTTGTCTCGATTCTTGTTTTGAGTCGTTTTGAGTGTTTCTCGATGTGTTTAGGTTGTTTACCTTTTGTTTTCCTTTGTTGAGTTGTAGTGCACTGTGTTCAACCGTAGGCTCAATACCCGGTCGAGAACTCATTTCTCAATTTCAAATTGTTTTGTGCTCAGTGTGCTGTGCCATTCTCCACATTTGTGCAAAACAGGATTTGTTCTTTCATAAAAACTGCAGGGTTCAACCCAGGTTATGTCAGAATAGTAAAACCAGGACCTATCTGAAGCTATATGGGTTCCAGACTTCTAAACAAAAGAAAAGAGGGAAATTTTGGAGCATTTGAGTTTGTTTCAACTTCTGCAAGTTTCGTTATTGCATCCTGTATCTTCAGAATGAGCTATGTGTTCCCATATGTTCAGAATGAGCAGTGTGCTATACGAGCTATGTGTTCAAAGTAAACCGAGTACTGTGTTATGAACTGTGTGTTCAAAATGAGCAGTGTGCTATATGAGCTATGTGTTCGACGTAAACCGAGTACTGTGTTATGAACTGTGTGTTTAGAATGAGTAGTGTGCTATACAAGCTATGTGTTCAAAGTAAATCGAGTACTGTGTTATGAGCTATGTGTTCAGAATGAGCAGTGTGCTATATGAGCTGTGTGTTCAAAGTAAACCGTGTTCTTGTGTTATGAGCTGTGTGTTCAGAATGAGTAGAGTGCTGTACGAGCTGTGTGTTCAAAGTGAACAAAATACTGTGTTGACTATTTCTATGCCAGAATGGCGATTAGAAGTGCTCTCCTTGAGTAACAGTCCCTGCCAGAGGCATTTTGGCTGTGTTTGCAATGAGTTCCTAGGAGACCAACTGCGACGGTGGGAACCAGAGTTCGAATGGCAGATGGCTAGAACACAAAGGTTTGGAATTTCCGAGACTAAAGTCCAGTTTGAATACCCAGGGGTGTATCCCCGGCTTGAAATCTGTATGGAAGCCCCATAGTTTGAGAGAGCAGGTATGCGCCTCGATTCTGGATACTGAACCAACCTAGTATGTCACCCCGTTGGAGAATGGGGAAAGTTGTGAATGTAATCAGGAAGGAAAACGACATTTCTGGTTTCTACATACAGAAGTTACCCCTTGTCAGCATTTCAGAACCCTTATACTATGAGTTGAAGGTAAGTGTTCGAAGAACACAAGGGGAGATCCCCATCAGAGTAGAGCGGTTCACCGCCACTCACCCCGTGAGGTGCTTTCTAAAGGGCCGCTTTGTCTGTTTATTGCATTCCTTAAACATCATGCATTGTACTACTTTGTACCTATCAAATTTCTTTCTCGTTCATGCACGATAATGTATGTGCGGTTCGTTCAGAGAAGTTCCGGTTCAGTTTGATTGATACCTTTCTCCTCTCGCATTTGGCGCGCGTTTGGATACCTTTCTCCTCTCGCGTTTGGCATGCATTTGGACCTACCCTTCTCCTCTCGTGTTTGACACGCGTTTGGATAACTGCGCTTTCTTGTTCAGCCCTTTCCTTTCTCGCGTGTGATACGCTAAGAGGTTTTTCCTTTCCTCTCTCGCGTGTGATACGCTGAGAGGTTTTCCCCTTCCTCTCTCGCGTGTGATACGTTGAGAGGTGTGCCTCACCACTTGTTGCATTGTTATGCACGCTCATTCTCTCCGAAACACGGGAATACGTCCTTATGTTTCTCTCTCTTTTCGAAACACGGGGATATGTCCCTATGTTTCTCCTTCTTTTCGAAACACGGGGATATGTCCCTATGTTTCTCTATCTTTCCGAAACACGGGGATATGTCCCTATGTTTCACCCTCTCCCACTTTCCTCACACGATTTCAGTGTGTTTGGAATTTATCTCAGGTTGCGTTGTGTACGACCATGAGCGGGTTGTTTTTGGACCTCCTCTCACGATTTCAGTGTGGTTTGAGTGTCCCTTTCCTAACATGATTTCAGCGTGTTTGGAATTTATCTCAGGTTGCGTTGTGTACGCGCCTAGGCGGGTTGTTTTCGGACCTCCTCTCACGATTTCAGCATGTTTTGAGTATCTCTTTCCTTCCACGATTTCAGCGTGTTTGGAATTTATCTCAGCTTGCTTGATGTACACGCCTGGGCAGGTTATTTTCGGACCTCCTCTCACGATTTAAGCGTGGTTTGAGTGTCCCTTTCCACACACGATTTCAGCGTGTTTGGAATTTATCTCAAGTTATGTTGTGTACGCGCCTGGGCGGGTTGTTTTTGGACCTCCTCTCACGATTTCAGCATGGTTTGAGTGTCCCTTTCCTTACACGATTTTAGCGTGTTTGGAATTTATCTCAGGTTGCATTGTGTATGCGCCTAGGCGGGTTGTTTTCGAACCTCCTCTCACGATTTCAGCGTGGTTTAAGTGTCCCTTTCCTCACACAATTTCAACGTGTTTGGAATTTAACTCAGGTTGCGTAGTGTACGCGCCTGGGCGGGTTGTTTTCGTACCTCCTCTCATGATTTCAACGTGGTTTGAGTTTCCCTTTCTTGACATGATTTCAGCATGTTTGGAATTTATTTCAGGTTGCGTTGTGTACGCGCCTAGGCGGGTTATTTTCGGACCTCCTCTCACGATTTCGGCATGGTTTGAGTGTCCCTTTGCTCACACGATTTCAGCGTGTTTGGAATTTATCTCAGGTTGCGTTGTGTACGCGCCTAGGTGGGTTGTTTTCGGACCTCCTCTCACGATTTCAGCGTGGTTTGAGTGTCCCCTTCCTCACACGATTTCAGCGTGATTTATCGGTCTTGCATTGCACTTTGTGAGATTAGATTCAGAACCGTGACATTGAGTCCGAACTGTAATAGCTCAGAAGAAAACGAGATTCGTGCCCTCACGCGCGGATATTAGAGAGTTCCCGGGGCGCATCTACAAGTGGGCTTAAAACATGATTTGCCACTTTGCAAAGTGGGCTTAAAACTCACATTTGTTGAATCATTCCAATTCAAACAACAACGCCTTCATCCACAGGCATTCATGCTGTTAAACAAGTAACACATAGCCTCATGGAAAGCATGCAAAACATGGCAATATGGAAATCACACTCATGCGAGGATGCTAAACCGTAAAACTCACCGAGTACTCCAAGCCAAAACAAAAACTAGTTAGAAAGATGCATGATCCTAACTATGCATGATGCGTAATGCAACACATGCAATAATGCAATTAATAGGCTTGGCTACTAATATGGCATATGATACAATTTGATAACATGCTTTGAAAAACGTATTCAAAGAAGTCTATTGAAATTGCAATGCAGTTTGAATGATGTGCCGAGCCTCGGTGCATGCAAGACAAATGAATGGATGCAAACATGCAAGCACAAGGTATACTAATTGAAAATGACCCTAATCTAACCATCAAAAGCGATTAAATAAAAGGGAGAAAGATGTGGGGTTGGAAGACATGCACACACGCACGCACACTTATTACAACATTGTGCCCTCACGAAGGAGGGTCCGAATAAATAAGAGCTAAGCTACTCTAAGCTAAGCTAATCTAATCTAATTAAATTAATCTAATTAAACTAATTAGACTAATTATTACAAATCAAATGAATAACTAGCAAACTAATTACTAATTATTGCAGCACTTAACTAATTAGCAAACTAGTTAATTAAAGCAAATGCGCACTAACTAATCATGCGAAATATCTAAACTACACTGCCACAGCTCTGCTTCGGGAAGTGAAGGATGCATGCACTCGGTTTTCACCCCGAAAAGCAACCATTTTGCTCTTGAGAGGCTCTGTTTGCAGGGTCGAGTACACTCCAGAATCTTTCTGCTCCACCTTACTAAAAACTTTCTGAGGATTGCACTAGTGGCTTGCCAGCCATGGTAGGTGTAGACACCCCATTTTGACCGGCCCTAAGACTTGGGCATTTTATTTTGACCAACCTCACCCATTTTGACCATCACTAATATTTTGGTAATTTGTAGTGTTTTGTAATTTTATATGTGTATTAAAATTAGGTGTGTGCGTATCTTTAGTGTGTTTTATAAATGATAACTATTTTTAAAACAAAACAAAAGAAAAAAAATATATATATAAATAAAAGAAAATTGAAAACAAAAAATATATATATATATAAATAATAAAACAAAAAAATAAAAAAATAGAAAATAAAAAAATAAAAAAATAAAAACAAATGGGCGGTGGCTTTTATGAAGTGGGTTTAGATGGTGGAGGCACTATGTTTTAAAAACAAAAAGGGGCGTGGGTTGATTTCAAAGATAGGGTTTGGTGGGTGGTCTTACAGCAAAGAAAAAAAAGGGAAAGAGTGATTGGTGTGCATAATGATAAAAAGAGGGGAGCAAGTTAGTGGCCAGCCAAAAGAAAAGGAAAAAAAGAAGAGGCCCGTTCAATTAGTGAATTTGAGTGGGGTTGTTGAGAGAAATAAAATACAAGAAAGGAGGTTTTAGTGAAGGAGGTGGAAAGGAGAAGATCCACTCAATCTCTCTCTCTCCCATAGAACTTAAGAGACCTATTTCTAAAGACAATGGGGGGCAGGAGAGACTAGACACGGTGGTTGAGGGAAGAAGAAATACATGGGTTAGAGAGGAGGAGAGAAACATGGGGGTTCAGTGAGAGGAGAATCGGTAACACACTCTGAGAACCCACACACACACTTCTCCCTCTCCCTCGGCAAATCATGCATGAGCATACACCCAACACAACTCATCAAGCATCACTCATGCATGCACATCACCATGCACACACCGCTTCTCCATGAACACACACACACCATCACCACCGTGGCCACCCGATCACACCACACCACCCAACCCACCTGGTCTCACCATCTCGGCAACACACACTGATTCACTCACACCCAAACCCAGCATCCAAGACCACCTCTCTCCCCCTCTCTCGGCCCATCACCAACCCAGCCACACCACCTTGGCAGCATCACCTTCTTCACCATGCACACCCACGCACCCACCTCTCACCTCTCGGCTCTCCCACACTCACCACCCCACGGCTCTCTCTCTCTTCTCACTCTCTAAACCCATCACACAACCCAGACACCATGATCACATGAGAACACACTCAAACCCAACTCCCTCTCGGCTCTCCCACACTCACTACCCACGGCACTCCCTCTTCTCTCTCTGACATTTCACTCTCAATCATACACCCACACACCCACCTTTCTCTCTCTATTAACACACCAACATACCCACCCACACACCCTCACTCGAACTCCCTCTCTCATGGCTCTCTCCTTCCCTCTTCTCTCTAAGATACCACCCATGCATGCCCACACTCAGCAACACTCCCCTGCACCACCACACCACACGGACCACCTTCACCATGCACCACCACCACACCACACGGACCACCTTCACCATGCACTACCAACCCAGCAGCATACCACCAACTCACCACACCAAACCCACGGTACTCTCTCTCTCTAACACTCACACACCCATGCACAAAACACTGCTACACACCACACGGGAGAGACCCAGCTCTCTCTCTCTAAAATACCTGCACACACACCCACCAACTTCCCCCCTCTCTCGGCAACATGCACCCATGCACACACTCACTCGAACTCTCTCTCTCTAACCCACCCAATTCTCTCTCTCCCTTTTCAGCAAGGGTGTGTTGGGTTGGGTCTAAGCTGGTTTGGTTGGGCCTGAGGGAGTAGCATTTGATTGGGCTTAAATAAAGAAATAAGTGGGGTTGGTCTGAACTGGGTGTTTGGGCTCATTGGCTAAATCAATTGGCCAGTTTGGAGAATTGGGCTGATTTTTTTTATTGGGCTTGGGCTAGGGTGTATGGAGTTACATAATTGGAGCTAGCAATGTAAATCTGTCCAAATTCAAATCAGAAAAGACTGGTCGTGGTCCACTTTTACAGGGATGGCAGATTGCCTTGCTGTTCTCCTAAAAGTTAACATAATTTTGGTGGGGTCTACATGGAAGATGTGTTTACATGGGCTGGATTGGATTGAAGATACATGGATGTTGGCTCGGGGTTTAAAACTCTTATTTTTATTTTTGAGTGTGTTGTGAGGTTTTATTTTTATTTTATTTTTCTCTCATCTCTCCCTCATTCGGATCTGTAATATTTAAGGTATTGTAATAATCCCCCCACCCCGCTTCTTTCTATCCCGTTCTTTATCGCTTTCCCTAACTGTGTGTATGTATATATGTTGACATGTCATGCATATCCCTGCTTTACATCCATGATCCATGCATAAGATTTGGCTAAATTTGCATCTTTATGCTTC
Source organism: Camellia japonica (assembly GCA_030407325.1). Taxonomy (NCBI): domain Eukaryota; kingdom Viridiplantae; phylum Streptophyta; class Magnoliopsida; order Ericales; family Theaceae; genus Camellia; species Camellia japonica. The sequence continues at coordinate 170,983,253 of JAPPVO010000031.1, read as the reverse complement.
AATTGATTATCCCATGATTTTGTGTGCTATCAGATGTTTTGAGATGATTCACATGCCATATTCTAGAAGCCAAATCTTTAGTGCATCTCATGAGTGAATTGCATTAGGATTCTGTATATAAGATCATGCATATTTTACTAACCTTTGTTTTGTAGCTGTTCGAGGGACGTCGGTCAATTTGTGAGTTTTTACGCTTTAGCATCTCATTTTGTGTGTGTTTTTCTTACTATGTATTAGCATCCTACCATGAGGCTACTTGCTTACTTGATATAATTGTATGAATGCCTGTGGATGAAGGTTTGTTGCTTAAATTGGAATGATTCAAAGATTGTACACGTTAAGCCTACTTGATGGTGGCAAAATCAAACCCTTTTCGGAAAACAAACATGAAGTTGAATTGTTCCAATTTGAGCAAACTAGTCTATACTTGTATGCTTCACATAGTAAATTTTAGGATTTACTAAAATAATCAGGACATGAACATATAAAGAAAATAAAAGTCATATCATGGTTTAGTAGAGGCCGATCTTTTGATCGGGTGAGCGGGGTGCTCATTATTGACCTTCCCCTCTCATACCTAAGGTTCCGAGCCAAGCATCCTTGGTTACGACGAACAGTGGCCTTTGGCACCGAGTCATGGGTTTCCTAATTTCCCAAAATATTAGGTGGCGACTTTGAGATCTGATGACGCAGTCCATTTTTGACAAAATTGCAATAAAATGGATTTTCAATAAAAGTTGCCAAATCTGGACTCTCATCTACGTTTCACATTGCACTCGTGAAACTGAAACTTGAGATCAAAGAGATCTTGGGAGTCCGAACTGTTTAACGCGCGCGGGTACGCCCCGGGCATGTTACAGTAGGTTGCTGTCGGCCCCCTGCTGGCCAAAAATGTGCCTTGCCGGCCAAGAGTGAGCCACTGCCAGCCATCAATGAGCCACTGCCGGCCACTGGTGCTTTGAGTCACCACATTCTTGAAGCCAAGCACACTTTAGGCACAAATGAGGCTCCAAATCAAGCTAAAATCACCTTCTAAATCTCAAATAAGGTCCCAAGGAATCTTAGCCTAAAGATAACCAACTTTGGTCAAGGATATCTAGGCAAAGGAGAAGTGTATCTCCATTTGTATGCACAAAAGGGCAAGAGAGAGAGAGAAATCTAGAGGGAGAGAATTGTGGAAAGAAAGGATTTGTAGAGAGAGAGGCTCCCAAACTTTTTCCAACCTTGAAAACCATAGAGAATGGCCTCCATATATAGAAATATATGACTTCAGGTATCAACAAATGGACAGCTGGAGCAATTTGGAAACAACTGGAGGTAAGAATCTGCAAAAAAATCTGATTTTTGACACTAGTGGCCGGCAGGGGATCATTGATGGCTGGCAAGGATCATTTGTGGCCGGTACTGATCATCAATGGCCGGCACTGCATCATCCATGGCCGGCACACTTCACCAGTGGCCGGCAGAAAAATCTGCTCTCCAGGTCCAACTTCAAATGGGCATATCTCCTTCATCTTAACCCCTTTCCAGGTCATTATTGAGGCTAAATTGTAGCCCCGGAAGTTCTCTTTCCAATGATGGCATCCGCACATCAAAATTCCAAGTGTGCAAAAATATATTTCTCTTTTAGTGAAGACTGCTCAGTTTCAGTCATATTTGGATTCATGCCAAACTTCTCCTTAACTAGTTTTCTTCTCTGCTCTCCCATTTTCTTCAACTCCAAACCCCTAAATAAGGTGTTTTGAAGATTTTTTTTTTCAAAGAGTTCACCTCTCTTCCATTTATTTCCATTTTGTCCTTGCTTAGTTTACCGAAAAGCACAATATTTAACAAAATGCGAGCGTCGGAACATCGTAGGAACGTTTTGAAAAACTATTTCGAAAGAGAGGGTTTTAAGGTCTAAAATCATTTTGGTCAAAATAGTTTTGGTCCAAAAAGGGGTGTGAGGTTGGGAGTTAAAGCTCCTCTTGCTGAAGAAATCGAACCTTTGCACAACATAACCTTCACCATCAAGTAAACAATCAGAGGCCCCCAAGTCTTAAGGGCAGTCAAAAATGGGGTGTCTACAACACCGTAACTCTCTGACGGTAACAATCAATCACGGCTTGATAAGAACACAACCTGTCCATGCGTAAAATGACATCAAAACTCGACATATCTAGCAACACAAAAGCAAACGGAAGTTGATGCCCAACAACTTCTATTTCACAATCCCGACAACCCTGGTCTAAATCAACTGTACCCCCAACAGGTGACTCTACTCTGAGTTGAGGCACTAACCGTGCTACCTCTAACTCCAATGGAGAAGCAAATGCAGTAGATATAAACGAATGAGACACATCCGTGTCTATCAATACATTAGCCAAAGAATTACACACAACAAAAATACCTCTCACAATTGAGGATTCTGGCAACTGCTCTAGCATAGTAACATCATACACGCACGCTTGTGGCCCCTGATTGACTTGCTCCCCTCTTGGAGCATAGGATTGTTGTACTGACTGAGCCAAAGTGGCTCCCCGATTAACTCGCGAAGCTTGGACTGATTGAGCCTGCTGGTGCCTCTGAGTCTGCCTCGACCCTGATGCGCTAGATGCGCCTTCCAACTGTGGGCAAGTTCTCTTCATATGCCCCAGCTGACCACACTGATAACAATTAATCCCTTGACCTTTATTCTGAGACTGAGTCTGACTTTGAGATCGGTTAGGTGGTGGTACTATTAGCTGCCCTCCTCCCTTCTGTGGGCATGAGAAGGCTTTGTGACTCGGTAGGCCACACTTGAAACACGAGAAGCTACTCGATGCACTCTTTCCCGGACTCGTACTAGGCAAATGAAAAGTGGATGTAGACTGTTGTGGTTGGGACTGGGATGGATAGGTGTTCCTGCTCTTCTTGTTCTGCCCATAATCTCCTCAAGACTCTTGGCCCCTAGACCTCAAACTCCGAAGAGTCTCCTCCTCGGTTTGTATGGAAATTTCTACGTGTGTCGCCATCTCCACAAGACGGTCATATTCCCGAATCATATTTCCAACAAGCTTGAACATAATTTTTTTTTTTCAATTTCTTTTCAAATTCAGTGCAACGGCGCTCTTCCGTTGCCACCAACTCTGGTGAAAATCTGGACAAACTAGAGAAGACCGCCTTAAACTCGGCCACGGGCATGTCAAGTTGTTTGAGGTCTTTAAACTCTTGCCTCAATCTCTCCCTAGCAGTGGGAGGTATGTACCTATTGTAGATCACCCCGAACTCCGCTCCGTGCGCGAGGGCGCGAATCGTTGCTCTTATCTACTACAGTTCGGACTCGTGTCACGGTTCTGAATCTAATCTCACAAAGTGCAATATAAGACTGATAAATCACCAAAGAGTCGAAACCCGGCAAATCGTTTTGGAAAATCAATTTTAATCAAAAAGCGCCAAACATGGACTGCTTTGTCAGATTTCAGAGTCGCCACCTAAATGTTTTGTTTTGGGAAATTTAGGAAACCCTGACTCGTGCCTGTAGACGAGCCCTTGGGCTTTGCTACTATAGTTCGGACTCAAATGTCATGGTTCTGAATCTAATCCCGCACAGTGCAATGCGAAACCGATAAATCACCAAAGAGTCCAAATCCGGCAAATCGTTTTGGAAAACTGATTTTTAAGAAAGAAGTGCCAAACATGGACTGCTTTGCCAGATACAGAGTCGCCACCTAAATATTTTGTTTTGGGGGAATTTAGGAAACCCTTAGTCGTGCCTAAGGCCACGTGTCCGTCATTACCAAAGTTGCCTCGGCTCGGGAACTTGGGTACGATTGGGGAAGGTCATCTGTGAGCACCCCCGCTTGCCCGATCAAAGATCGGCCTGTACTAAACATGATATCTTGTTTTTGAAAACACATGCGTTCTTATTCCGGTTAATTAGCTAGAATTACTATGTGATGCGCACAACACACAAGTATAGACTAGATCGCCTAATTTGGAACAAAGCATCACATATCCGTTTGTTTGGAAATGGTTTGAAGTTTGCTACTCGTAAGTAGGCTAAACACGGATTTCAATGAATCGTTCCAATTCAAGTAATCTAACCTTCACCCACAGGCATTCAGGCAGTTATAGCAAATAAGCAATTAGCCTCATGGCAAGCATGCTGTCATGTTAACACTCACACGCATGCAAGATGCTAAAGCATAAACACTCACAGTGTACTCCGAGCCAAAACAAAGAAGCTAGTTAGTAATCAATGCATGATCCTAGTTCATGTTAAGATGGCTAATGCAACACATACGGAATGCAACTAGAAATAGGCTCGGCTATTCTAAGATGGCATATGAGATGCGACAATTCGATACATGTATTCAAGTAGGAATTGAAATACAATGCAGTTAGTATGATGCGCCGAGCCTGGTACATGCAACACGAATGGATGGATGCAAACATGCGAGCATAAGATATGCTAAATGAAATATGCCCTAAAACTAACCATCGTAAGCGGTCAAGTAAAAGGGAGAAAGACGTGGGGTTGGAAGACATGCATCACACACACGCACGCTTATTACACAAATTGCGCCCTCTCGACGGAGGGACTGAAAGAATAATACAAATTAACTAATTAACTAACTAACAAGCTAATTAATTATTGCAAAACCAAATGAATAACTAGCTACAACTAATTATTACAACACTTAAATAATTAACAGATTAATTAAGCTATGAAGACAGTAAAGCAGCCTGGGGAAGAGGGACAAATGCATGCTCGGTCGGCTTCGCTCGGAAATCCGTTGTCATGCTTCATGTTGCCTCTGTTTACACTGCTCTGCACCTCTGAAAATTGTGCCAACTTCTGTGACATTTCTGAACCACCTTGTGGGCATGCTGTGAGGCCATCGGCCAAAAGATAGGGCCATCGGCCATGGGATGAAGGTCATCGACCAAAAATAATGCTCTCGGCCAAATACTTTTTGCCGATCGGCACTGAATATGGTCGATCGACCATCTCTTCCTGTGAAAAGCTCCTGTTGCTGCAGCAGAGGACAAACAGAGCATGACAATACATTTACATGACAATGTCTGCACAACTATGTAGACACCCCATTTTTGACCGTCCTCAAGACTTGGACGTCACCGCTTGAACACTCGGTGATCATCCATGTTTGTGTTTGTTTGGAGTCCCCGGAGTTCTCGGCTACGCGCCCTGCCTCAGGACCTCCGAACTTGACTGTTTTGTGTCTGGTTTTGCACCAAACACTTGTGTTTTGCCTTGGAAGGGCAGGGAATGCTTTGTGAGGCATCCCCACATACCACCGGCTGTGGCTAGAGGCCACCGGCTGGCTGGTGTTGCCATCGGCACTATATTGTGCCGGTCGGCACTTATTTTGTGCCGGTCGGCACTATTTTTGGCAAAATGACCATTTTGCCCTGCCGACCACTCTACAGCTGTTTTTGGAGATATTTTCAGACAGCTTTCTGGTGCTTGTTTCCCTTCCATACACGTGTATGGAGGGATGAGCCTTTTTGATGCCTTAACTTGTAAGCTTTGGGTGCCTATACAAAAAGCCTCTTCTCTTGGCTAAAAAAAAGAGAATTTTTTGGAGAGTTAGACATTTTAGGAGGGGGAGAAGCTCTGGTTTTAGGTTAGGTTTGGTGTATCTATCCTATCTCTCTCTTTCTTTCTTGTTTTGTACACTAGGTGTTTGTGCCTTACTATTGCACATCAACACCTAGTGTTTCACCTTCCTCTTGGAACTGAGGTGCTAAGGGCTTGTTCTTGAAGTTCTTGACTCGTTTGGAGCTCAAGGAACCAACAACTCCAACCTTTGTGAAGGTGGTCTTCAAAGGTAACAAAACTTACTTTATTTACCCCATTTTTGCACCTTGTTTTTACCTAGCTTAGAGTTGTTTTTGTGCTTAGTCCATAACACATAAAAGTTCTGATTTTTAACCTTCTTTATTTATCAAGAGTGTTTTGCACTTTGGGTAGGTTTGACCACCTTAGGCCTTGAAAAGGGCCATTTTTAGGCCATTTTGTGAGAGCTCCGAGACTTTGGTGCTTGGGCCTCTCCACCACTGAAATCTTGAGGGATTTCAGTGGTGGAGATGATGCCTTGAAGTCTCCAAAAGGAGAGGGCCACCCCCTCTCCTTGATGTCCTTGAAAAGGGCAAGTTTTGCCTCCAAAGGAGCACCATGTTTGGTTGTGTTTTGAGCATGTCTTGGCTGTTTTTCATGCCTATTATGCCATGATTAAACTCAGTTTTAAGTTGGTTTTAGCACTCTTGCATGCTTCGCATAGATGCTTTGTAATGCCTTGTATTACCTTAACTTGCTCTAGGTTTGTATGCCTTCTTTCTAGCATGTTTTAGGCCTAGATCCATGAAGCTTGTATGCTTATTGACATGTTTTAGCTCTGTCCTAAGTTGTTTTGGTCAATCTTGGCATGCATCATATAGCCCCTTACATTTGGCTTGTTGGCCTCAAGAGCATGAATGTGTAGCATGCCATGCTTGCTTCATTTTTGATGGTTTGGAACCACCTAGCATGCTATTTCAGACCTTTTGGTGTTCTTGTATGCTCACCTTAGTCGCCTCTTTAACGCTTTGAAAGCATGTCTTTAATGCCCCCATGTTTTGGCCATTTTGCATGCCTTTGATTTCAAGCCTCTTAGATGCCATCTAAGTAGCCTTTCGGCTTTGTTTTGACATACTAAAAACCTGTTTTTAGTTGTTTAGTGCATGCCATAATCGCCTTGCATAAGTTTGGTTCAAAGCCTCTTTGACTAGCTTTAAGCCTTAGACCATTCGCATGCTTTGTTTGGTCTATCTTCGACTTGGTTTGGCACCATGTTTTGTATGTATTTCAGAGCTTTACAATGCATGCTCATTGTCTATGTTTGGTCTCTTTAAGTGTGCTTGAGAGTTGCCATGTTCATGCTTAAGGTTTGGATCATAACACTTACATGTGTGTGTGTTTGTTTAGTCTTCATGTCTAGGCACTTTGGCCACTGATTTTAGGCCTATTTGAGTTGCCTAAGTCATGTGTAAGACCATTCTTTCATTGGTTTGCATGCTTGTCTTGTATGCTTGCTTGTATGCTTGTATAGGTATATTGCATAATCCATGTTGCATGTTAGATAACATGCTTAGAGTTGCATCACATGAGCATGCATGCTTGGCCTCTTGAAGTGAAATGTGATAGAGGTTGGCACTTTTGTGTGTTTATTTGGTTGCATTGCATTTGAAACTAAAGTTGCATACTTGGTTCTCCGGGCCATCATGCATGGAAATGCGCGATTGGTGGTCGGGAATCGAGGCACATGCCCTTTTGAGTCAATAGCATGATAAGGGGTGTGTATAGTGCATAAATACCTTGAATCACATTGCCATGCATGTTGTTGTCCTCTGCTGCTGTGAGTTGCAGGTTCTGCAGGTGTTAAGTGCGGCCGGCACTATTTAGTGCCGACCGGCAGTAAATATCCAGCCGATAGCTTCATCTAGTGCCGGTGGCCTCCTTCTTCAGCCGGTGGTGCTCTACCCCAGCCGGCGGTACTCCTTAGTGCCCTGAGAGGCACTCCTGGACTTTGGTAATTTTCTGAGGAGGAGAGCAGAGGAAACAGAGGCAAATCATGCATGACAGTGCGATTCCGAGCCGTCCCGAGCGCGTGCTGCACTGGGCCCTCATCCCGAGGTGATTTACTGTTTAATTAGATTAATTATGTAATTTAATTAATTTAGTTGATTTGTAATATAATTAATTAGCTTGCGTAGTTAATTAGTTATTCGGTTTTGTATATTCTTTCGGTCTCTCCGAGTGAGGGCATAATTGTAATAAGTGTGTGTGAGTGGGTGTATGTCTTCCAAACCCCCATTTCTTTCTCCCTTTTATTTACCTGCTTATGTTGGTAGATTAGGGCATTTCTATCTTAGCATACCTTACGCAATGCATGCGTGCATTCATGCATTTGTTTACATGCACCGGGCTCGGTACATCATACAAACTGCATTGCAATTTTCAATTCCAAATTGAATGTGCTACTCGCGCATTTCACATGCCATGTTTAGGGTTAGCCGAGCCTACTCTAGATTGCATCTCTGCCTGTGTTGCATTAGCCACTTAACATGAACTAGGTCATGCATGTTTGCTAACCGGGTTATTGTTTTGGCACGGAGTACAATGTAAGTATTTATGCTTTAGCATATCGCATGCGTGTGAATGTTGCCATGACAGTATGATTGCCATGCGGCTAAATGCTTATGTGATATTACTGTTTGAATGCCTGTGGGTGGAGGTTGGATTGCGTAATGGAACGACTCATTAAAATCCGTATTTTAGCCTACTTGCGAGTAGCAAAATCTAACACGTTTTTCGAAACAAAACGGACATGCAATGTTTATTTCCAAATTAGGCAATCCAGTCTATACTTGTTTGCTGTGCGCATAACATAGTAATTCTAGGTTAATAATTGGGATAAGAACGCATAATGCTTTCAAAATCGGATATCACGGTTAGTAGAGGCCGGTCTTCGGACCGGGCGAAAGGGGGTGCTCATAGCTGACCTTCCCCGATCGTACCCAAGCTCCCGAGCCAAGACATTTGGTGATGACGGACACGTGGCTTTCGGCACCGAGTCAGGATTTCCTAAATTCCCTATTTTAAAAATATTTAGGTGGCGACTCTGTAATCTGGCAAAGCAGTCCATGTTTGGCACTACTTTTTCAAAAATCTGTTTTCTTCAAAACGATTTGCCAGAGGTGGACTCTTTGGTTCAGATTGAGAACCGCACCATCCAAACAAAACGGAAGAGTCCGAGCTGTGGCGAGGTCCCCCGCGGGTTGTTACAAACTACACCCCTTATCATGTTTAAGACTCAAAGGTGTGTATTTCTCGACCCTCGGACCACCAATCACGCATTTCAATGCATGATGGCCAAAGGTACCAAGTGTGCAATTCAATATCAAATGAAATGCACAAAAACACATAAGGGGCCCCAACCTCTATCATGCTTGATCAAGAGGCAAGGGAATGCACACACAATGCAATGCAACCTAAGCATGCAAGCAAGCTAATACAACATGAGCATGCAAGCAAGCGATATGCAACCTAAGCATGCACACATGCGTGCATACAATGTAATAGGCATGCAACAACAATACTAAAAACAAACATGCAACAACATGTAATCTAACAAGTATGCAAGATGGATGAGCATGCAACACATGTCAATTAGCAAGCACGCAACAAGCATGTAAGCATAATGTAATAGGACTAGCATGCCATAATATGCAACAACATATAATGTACCAAGTATGCAACAAGCATGCGACAACATGCGAGGTAAACATGCAACAACGTGCGAAAGGATGGCCTTAAACTAAAGTGGACAGCTCTTAAACACGCCCGAATCAGTGGCCGAAATGCTATGGAAATAAAGACAAAGGTACATACAAACATGCATGCCAATTGGCCTATCACCTAAGCATAGGAGAGCAACTTTCAAGAACACTTAAAAGAGGACAAAGCATGCAAGTATGACAATACTACAAGCTTTGAAATGATGCTAGGCATGATGCCAAACCAACCAAACAAAGCAAGCAAGTCATGCAAAAAGGCTTAAAGCTTGAAACAAAGCAAGCAAGTCATGCAAAAAGGCTTAAAACAATAAGAAAATAGGTCTAAAAGCTTGAGCAAGAATGGGGGTTTAAAATCAAGTTTGCTCACCCTTGAAGAACCTCTTCAAGAACACCACTCCAGCAACTTTCTCTGATCAAAATCACCTCAAGAACCCTAAAACCAACTCCCTAGCACCTCAGCAACCAAGGATGGTGTATTGCTAGGTGTTTGTGTGTAATAGTGTGCATAAAGAGCCCTTTAGAGCACAAAAACACACACAAATATGTAAAGAGAGGGAAATATAGAGATAGATAGATACAACTTCTCTAACCCTTTTTTTCAGAACCCCTGAGAAGGGAGGAGGAGCTCCCTTCTTATAGAAATCCAAATTCAAAGCTTCTAGGAGAAGCTAAGCCAAGGGGCAAATCCCTCCATATACGTGTATAGAGGGGGGGAATTGTGGATGCCAGCTGGCATAAATTATCTGCATAAAGCAGATGAACAGGGCTCGGCCAGAAAACATGGCCGATAGACCAACATAAGTGCCGGCCGACCAAATAATATGCCGATCGGCCAACACTTTTGGCCGATGGCAAGAAAACAAGGCCGATGGTCACAAGCCTTGGCCGATGGGTTGAGGGGATGGCAAACAAGCCACCTTCTTCCCTCAAAAGCAAAAACACAAGTGTTTGGTCCATAACCAAGCACAAAACAGACAAGTTGAGAGATCTTGAGGCAAGGCGTGCGGCCAAGACCTCCGGGAACTCAAAACGAACACAGGCATGGATGATCATTGAGTGTTCAAACGATGACGTCCAAGTCTTGAGGACGGTCAAAAATGGCGTGTCTACAGTTGCCCCCTTTGACAGAACTCGAAAGTCATAACAATGATGGGAGTGAATGTCAAAGCCCAGAGATGACCCATTTTTGACGAGGCCGAAGACTTAGACACGCATACAAGAAGCAAAGATATGTGCCCATAGGCAGGGGCAAGATGCAAGTGACGTGCATGATGCCGAGCATAACTTATGATCATGCAAAGAAAGCTGTAACGAAGCAAAACATGCAACAGTTTTAAACAGGCGAACACAAATCTAACTACATTACATACAGAAAGGATGTAAGAGAATTATACAATTCTCGCTACGTTTCACACGGAGAATACAATACTGTCCGGTTCGTCTGGTCTCGCCAGCTTCAAATGAACTGTACATAAAATATCGTGCCTGCAAAAAAAAGAAACTTAACAGGTATAATATCGTTAGAAACATGCATAACAATGCAAGTGAAAAGTGCGTAACAACGCAAGTGAAGTGTGAAGTGCATGACAATGCAGGTAGAACGTGTGAAACAACGCAAGTTAGAGAGGGAGCGAAACAACGCAAGTTATAGATATGTGCGAAACAACGCAAGTTATAGATAGATTGCAAAACAATGCAAGTTAGATAGGTTGCAAAACAATGCACAAGTTAGATAAGTTGCAAAACAATGCAAGTTAGATTGGTGTGCAAGACAATGCACAAGTTAGATAAGTTGCAAAACAATGCAAGTTAGATAAGATTGCAAAACAATGCAGGTTAGATAAGATTGCAAAACAGTGCAGGTTAGATAAGTTTGCAAAACAATGTAAGTGAAGTATACATAACAATGCAATGCACTAACAAGTGCAGGTAAGGTGTGCAAAATAGCACGAGCAATGCACTAACAGGTGCAGGTAAAGTGCTCAAAATAGCGCGATGCGTAAAATAGCGCGAATGAAATGCAATGCACTAACATGTGCATATGATGTGCGCAAAATAGCGTGAATGCAATGCAATGCACTAACAGGTGCATATGATGTGTGCAAGATAGCGCAATGCGCAAAATAGCGCGAATGCAAAATGCAATGCACTAACAGGTGCATATGATGGGCGCAAAATAGCGCGATGCGCAAAATAGCGCGAATGAAATGCAATGTATGCAAAATGCAAGTAAGGTGCACAAAACAGTGCGATGAAATGATAGTATAGTAGATACAAAAAAAGGGGGGACATACTCCAACCATGCTGGAATCATGAGAGGAGGAAAAACAAATAATCAGGCGTGTATACAACGCAACCTGAGATAAAATCCAAACGCGCTGAAATCGTGTGAGGAATGGGGACACTCAAACCACGCTGAAATCGTGAGAAGAGGAACAAAACAACCCGCCCAGGCGCGTATACACCGCAACCTGAGATAAATTCCAAACACGCTGAAATCGTGTGAGGAATGGGAACACTAAAACCACGGTGAAATCGTGAGAGGAGGTCCAAAACAACCCGCCCAGGCGCTGTAACATGCCCAGGGGGTACCCGCGCGCGTTAAACAGTTCGGACTCCTGAGATCTCTTTGATCTCAAGTTTCACGAGTGCAATGTGAAACATAGATGAGAGTCCAGATTTGGAAACTTTTATTGAAAATCCATTTTATTGCAATTTTGTCAAAAATGGACTGCGTCATCAGAACTCAGAGTCGCCACCTAATATTTTGGGAAATTAGGAAACCCATGACTCAGTGCTAAGGCCACTGTTCGTCGTAACCAAGGATGCTTGGCTCGGAACCTTAGGTATGAGAGGGGAAGGTCAATAATGAGCACCCCCGCTCACCCGATCAAAAGATCGGCCTCTACTAAACCATGATATGACTTTTATTTTCTTTATATGTTTATGTTCTGATTATTTTAGTAAATCCTAAAATTTACTATGTGAAGCATACAACTAGTTTGCTCAAATTGGAACAATTCAATTTCATGTTTGTTTGTCGAAAAGGGTTTGAATTTGCCACTTGACAAAGTGGGCTTAAGACGTACATTTATTGAATTATTCCAATTCAAACAACAAGCCTTCATCAACAGGCATTCAAACAATTATATCAAGTAAGCAATTAGCCTCATGGAAGGATGCTAAACATAATAAGAAAATCACACACAAATGGGATGCTAAAACACAAAAACTCACAGATTGACCGACGTCCCTCGAACAGCTACAAAACAAAGTTAGTAAAATATGCATGATCTTATATACAGAATCCTAATACAATTCACTCATGAGATGCACTAAAGATTCGACTTCTAAAATATGGCATGTGAATCATCTCAAAAACATACGATAGCGTACAGAATCACAGAAGAATTGATTAAATCCACACATGTAAATGTAGCCGAATCTTAATGCGTGAGACATAAATGTAAAACATGGATATGCATGGCATGTCAGATATATACATACACACAGTTAGGGAAAGCGATAAAAGAATGGGATAGAAGGAAGTGGGGTGGGGGAATTATTACAATACTTGAATTATTACAAATCCGAAGAAAAGAGGAGAGTGAAATAATAAAATAAAATAAAACCTCACAAAACACTCAAAATAAAAATAAAATAAACAACTTCATCACTGGCACATGTCACTCCTTTTCGCATGTCCCAGGTTCCGCAACATCGCATGATTCACATTTTCTGGATTCAAGCGGCAAACCAAGGAACGGATTTGAAATCTGACCAACATGGCTTATAAGGAAATCACTATTGGATGATGTGCAAATTTCCTTTACTAGAATTTTCAAGCAAAAGCCAACTTCAATAACAACACCACCCAGGTTTCTCTTCTCGGCCCCCTCTCCCTCGGCCATCTCACAGACCAACACACAGAAGGACACATGACACTTAACAGAGGAATGCACATGATACACGGGTGAGGAAGGTGACACACGGTGCACACACTCACACCCCCCACATGCTCATACACGAGACACACGGGATAGAGGACCAAGGAACCATCTCTCTCTCTCTCTATAACAAAGACGCACACCCAGTGCATTACACACCCAAGACACACACCGATACACCTCTCACACTAAACACACACGACAACACAGAGGGCACACACACGGATCACATATACTATCTCCCTCTCCCTCCTCACACCCATGACCACCATGTACAGTTACAGTCTATAGATCAAAGTCTTCATCATTTCTTCACCAAAATCGCCACTTTCGATCACACAACACCAATTCTTCGACCAACAACATTCCACTTCTCTCTCACACACCCTTGACACCACCCAACACACACCCAGCACAACACACTAACGCACATGGGACACACACTCACCACTCTCCCACCCATGCATGACACCTCCGCATCCACAGACCACCACCTAGACACACACGGCAAGCTCACGGTACCTCACAGCACCACCACCGTGGCCATCACACACTCACCACACCACACCCACGACTTTAGGGAGGGAGCACTGGACCAAACCCACTCTCTCGCAGTTCTCTAAGTTTTCGGGCTCTCTTGCTCTCTCTCTCTCTCTAAAAGAGAGACCCATCTTTTTAGACATTGAGGGAGAGAGATGCACCACCTTTTCTTCTTACTCCAAACAGATGAACAAAGTTTTGATGTGTGTCATGGGTGTATGGGTGTCTAGTGTCCATGATGTGTGTGCTGGGTCCTCTCTCCACTGCCGAGCCTCTTTTCTGGGTTGTCCTCTTTTTATCATAAAATGCTACCCACTCCATTTCTTTTTTATTAGATCACTCACTCCCTTTTTTTTTTTTTTAAAAAACATATTATCCCAACCACCTGTTGAAACCCACTTCATGAAATTATCATTCTTTTTAAAAGTATTTCTTATATCTCTCTTTTGCAAATCATCATCCACCACCATCCCTTTTTTTTCTTTCTTTTAGTAAAGCCACCGCCCCATTTCTTTTCTTCATCGTCATTTTTTTTATTTTCTATTTTTCTATTTTTTTTGTTTTATTATTTTCTCCTTTTTTATTTTTTATTATATATATATATATATTTGTTTTTGTTTTCAATTTAGTTATCAATTAAAACACACTTAAAAGATATGCACACACCTAATGTAATATGTACACACACATTATAAAATACTACAAATTAACAAAAATACTAGTGATGGCCAAAATGGGTGAGGTTTGGAATTTAACATTTCAATTTGATTTTTTGGTGAGGGTGGTCAAAATAACATGCCCAAGTCTTAGGGCCGGTCAAAATGGGGTGTCTACAGGCGCGTATACACCGCAACCTGAGATAAATTCTGAACATGCTGAAATCGTATGAGGAAAGGGACACTCAAACCACGTTGAAATCGTGAGAGGAGGTCCAAAACAACCCGCCCAGGCGCGTATACACCGCAACCTGAGATAAATTCCAAACACGCTGAAATCGTGTGAGGAATGGTAACACTCAAACCACGCTGAAATCATGAGAGGAGGTCCAAAACAACCCGCCCAGGCGCGTATACACCGCAACCTGAGATAAATTCCAAACACGCTGAAATCGTGTGAGGAATGGTAACACTCAAACCACGCTGAAATCGTGAGAGGAGGTCCAAAACAACCCGCCCAGGCGCGTATACACCGCAACCTCAGATAAATTCCAAACACGCTGAAATTGTGTAAGGAATGGGAACACTCAAACCATGCTGAAATCGTGGGAGGAGGTCCAAAACAACCCGTCCAGGCGCATATACACCGCAACCTAAGATAAATTCCAAACACGCTGAAATCGTGTGAGGAATGGGAACACTCAAACCACGCTGAAATCGCGAGAGAAGGTCCAAAACAACCCGCCCAGGCGCGTATACACCGCAACTTGAGATAAATTCCAAACACGCTGAAATCGTGTGAGGAAAGGGACACTCAAACCACGCTAAAATTGTGAGAGGAGGTCCAAAACGACCCACCCAGTCGCGTTTACACCGCAACCTGAGATAAATTCCAAACACGCTGAAATCGTATGAGGAAAGGGACACTCAAACCACACTGAAATCGTGAGAGGAGGTCCAAAACAACCCGCCCAGGCGCGTATACACCGCAACTTGAGATAAATTCCAAACACGCTGAAATCGTGTGAGGAAAGGGACACTCAAACCACGCTAAAATTGTGAGAGGAGGTCCAAAACGACCCACCCAGTCGCGTTTACACCGCAACCTGAGATAAATTCCAAACACGCTGAAATCGTATGAGGAAAGGGACACTCAAACCACACTGAAATCGTGAGAGGAGGTCCAAAACAACCCGCCCAGCCACGTACACACCGCAACCTGAGATAAATTCCAAACACGCTGAAATCGTGTGAGGAATGGGAACACTCAAACCACGCTGAAATCGTGAGAGGAGGTCCAAAACAACCCGTCCAGGCGCGTATACACCACAACCTAAGATAAATTCCAAGCACGCTGAAATCGTGTGAGGAAAAGGGGAGAGGGAGAAACATAGGGACGTATCCCGGTGTTTCGGAAAGGTACGAGCATTGGAACGTATTCCAAATGCTCTAAACCAAAGAGGGAGAAACATAGGGATGTATCCCCGTATTTCGAAATTGTACGAGCATTGGAACGTATTTCAAATCCTCTAAACCAAAGAGGGAGAAACATAGGGACGTATCCCCGTGTTTCGAAAAAGTACGAGCATTGGAACGTATTCTAAATGCTCTAAACCGAAGAGGGAGAAACATAAGGACGTATCCCCGTGTTTCGAAATGGTACGAGCATTGGAACGTATTCCAAATTCTCTAAACCAAAGAGGGAGAAACATAGGGACGTATTCCCATGTTTTGAAAACAAGGAGAGTAGACCTCTCAGCGTATCACACGAGAGAGGGGAAAGGGAAAACCTCTCAGCGTATCACACGCGAGAGAGGAAAGGGATCAGTCAAACTGAATCAGAACTTCCCCGAATGAACAGTATGTACAATACTGTGCGTGAATGAGAAAGAAATTGATAGGTATAATGCAATACAATGTGAGATGTTTAAGGAATGCAATAAACAAACAAAGCGGCACTTTAGAAAGCACGTCATAAGGTGAGTGGCGGTGAACCGCTCTACTCTGATGGGGATCTCCCCCTTGTGTTATTCGAACTCTTACCTTCAACTCGTACTACAAAGGTGCTGAAATGCTAACAAGGAGGAACATCTGCTGGGGAAACCATGGATGCCGCTTTTCTTCTTGATCATACTCACAACTTTCCCTATTCTTCAACGGGGTGATAGACTAGGTTGGATCAGTATCCAGAATCGAGATGCATACCTGCTACCTCAACCTATGGGGCTTCCATACAGATTTCAAGCGGGGATACACCCTTGGGTATTTAAACCAGACTTTAGTCTCAGAAATTCCAAACCTTTGTGTTCTAGGCAACAACCGTTCGAACTCTAGTTTCCACCATTGCAGTTGCTCTCCTAGGAACTCATCGCAAACACAACCAAGATGCCCCTGGCATGGAACGATACTCAGGAAGAGCACTTCTGATCGCCATTCTGGCTTTGAAACAGTCAACACAGTATTCTGTTCACTTCGAACACACAGCTCGTACAGCACACTGCCCATTCTGAACACATAGCCTATAACACAGTACTCGGTTCACTTGGCACACAGCTCATACAGCGCACTGCTCACTCTAAACACACAACTCATAACGCAGTGCTCGGTTCATTTTGAACACATGAGATGGAAAGACGGAACTTGTAGGAGTCGAAACAAACTCAGATGCTCCGAATTTTCCCTCTCTTCTTTTGCTTCGCAGTCCGAAACCCATGTAGCTTCAGATAGGTCCTGGTTCTACTGTTCTAACATGACCCGGGTTGAACCATGCGGCTTTACGAAAGAACAAATCCTATTTTGCACAAATGTAGAGAATGACACAGCACTCTGAGCACAAAACGATTCATTTTTTTAATTAAAATGAGAAATGAGTTTTTGACCGGGTATTGAGTTTACGACTGAACACAGCGCACTATGACTCAACAAAGAAAAACAAAAGGTAAACAACCTAAACACATCGAGAAACACTCGAAACGACTCAAAACAAGAATCGACACAAAACAAAAGACACGACACTTAGACGTGCACAGGGAGCCTGTTTCTCTGGGTATTGTTTCCCACCCTTTCTCATTTGTGATTCTCACATCACTCAGTCCTCAGGCTCTGTTTTTCTGAAAAAGCCCTTTTCTCACTTTTTCTCTCATTGCACATCTCTCTGTTCTTCAATCTCTCATTTTTAATCCCTCCCCTGGGTGATTGATGGATAAACGAGAAGTTGCGGGCTCTTGTCCTAGTATTCTACTAGATTCTCAATCTTTTACTCACAACAAAGAACTTTCCCACAGTGGGGTTGCGCTACAACTGGGTGTGTAGCCAATCGGCAGCTGACATCGGTTGACGATGCTCTGCTGGGGAGTTTGGACGTGATCAGATCTGTCCACATGAAGGAGTACAATATCTTGATCCATTCTAGTTCGTGATTCGCACTTGGCTTGATACCTCACTGCTCGAAGGATGTGAGAGCTTTCTGCCCTTTGCGGTTAGCTCTAATTGTGCCCTTCTCTGGCAGGTAGAGTGCCCTTTCTGGGAAGTATGTTGACAATGGGGAAAAGACAGAACACCTGACTCAACTGTGCCCCTAGTTCATCATTTTGACCATTTTTTGCTTTGGCTTTCTGCTAAAACAATTTTGACCAACATGAGAGTTAGATTAACATGCTTGATCGATTTTCTGATTTAAAATCATGCAAGTTAGGCTATGAGCACTGGAAATTTTCCTTTTTTGGGTCCAAGAAATGGTCCAGTTTTTGAAAATAATGGAATAATTTTCGAGAAAATTAGTCAACCTCAGTAAAAATTCTCAAAAACTGCTTTTGCAAATGGCCACTACTCGACCAACATGGAACTTATTCTTGAGATGCACAACCTCAGATCCAAAACAATGGAAAATTGTCCCTTGTCTGAACAGCACTGTGTGGCAATGGAAAATTGCCCCTTGTTTGAATAGCACCGCAGCGCACTGAACGGCAACAGAAAGTTGCCCCTTGTTTGAATAGCACCGCAGTACATTGAACGGCAACGAAAAGTTGCCCCTTGTTTGAATAGCACCGCAGTACATTGTAACCAGTTCTCACAATGACGATCACAACCGAACTCTCAGATACAGAGAAGACAAAGATGATCAAAACCATTACATGGACACAATCGATTTGGAAGTGTTTATGGCTGGACCTCAGAATGAAGTTGCCTACGTATCCCAAACATGGGAATCAAGCCTTACGTAGTTCGGGTTCAAGCTCACTCGTGTATTAACCCTCACCTTTTGCGCTCTAACTTTTGCAAGGCGGCCCTTTTTGGGTTTTCAACCTTGCGAGCTTTGTTCTTCTTTTCTTTTCAATTCTTTTCATTTCTTTTTTTTCTTTTTTATCTTTTCTTTTTTCATTCTTTGCATTTTTCTTCTTTTTTTTGTTCTTTTTGCTTTTTCTTGCCCTAACTTTTGCCTGGGTCGCCCTTCTAGGTTTTCGGCCCAGCGAGCCTCTCAAGCGTAAAAGTGTAGCTTTGTCCATGTCAAATGGTTTGAGATCTCGAAGCCATCTGAATCCAGGAGAATGGCTGCTATTTAGTAATGATGTTGGAGTCCATCCTATGGGGGTTGAATTTGCCCCTAGTATTGTGGATAGGAAATTGGTTGTCTTTCAGCAATACTTTCTTCTTTCCTCCCTTCTGGGATTTGGCATTCTTGCCGATCTTTGTTAACTTGAGAAATATCTCAATTTTTGACTCTTCGAGCACATCTGACATTTTTGCCCCTAGTTCGAGGGGCTGCTCCTCATCTAGCTTTGCAAGCTTCTTTTGACGACGTCTGACCTTCTTGATCTGACTTTCCTGCCTCTTGTTTGAAGGCTGCTTTTGATCTGGCCACACAGGCCTTACATTGTAGTTGACAGTTGCAACATTCTGAATCCAAGTTCAAGGTTTGAAAGTAAGGGGGTCGAGTCTCGAGGCTGAGAGCAATCCTAGGCTGCACGATCTCAAGAGCGATTCCACACAGGTCTTCGCAAGACCGCGCAAAACATTTTTTGAAATCTTTTAAGAAAGCGACTAATTGCTCGCGCTGAAGACAGTGTAGAACCAATCCGGACCAAGCCAGGATCCTTCTCCGTACCCATGTTAACAAACATGATCTCATTCATTAAGGGCTTAGCACACCTTTCTTTCTCTCAATTGATCAAGTTTTTGCAAATCCCGAGGAATTCCTTCCTCTTCGTTTTCATCACAGTGTTTGAAAAGTTTTGAAAAACTTAGGTCAATGTAATAACTTCAAGGCACAGAAAAGACACAGTTTTAGTCAAATACTACCATCTCATTCAGAACTTCTGGCACAACTGGCACAAGGTAGAAGCAAACACAAGAGTGTGAAAATTACTGCTATTCCATTCAAAATCTGTTCGCACAACTGGCTCCAAGGCAGAAACAGACTAAAAAAAAAAAAAAAGCGAAAAGGCAAACAAAAAACAAGCAAGTGATCCGAGGTAACGCCCCCGGAATCACTCGACTCCTATACAACAGGACTGACTCGATACAACAAGACAGACCCCAACTGACTCAGTATGAAAAGACTGACTCTATACAGCGAGATAGACTCGAAACAACATAACAAAACTGACTCAATACCGGAATCAGAAAGTACAAAAACAAGCATTCGCAAATGCTCAAAACAGTGCGTGCCATACGCCACATCTGAAGTAAATTAAGCGCCATCCTCAGGTGGTTCGTCCCCTGATCACATCACCTCATCCCCTAAGTTCACTGATCCAGTGATGATAGACTTTACTGAGCTTGGAGGGAGGACGACCCCATTGTCAAACAAATCCTATACTTCGTGGCGAAGACGGAAGCAATTGTCGGTGCTATGACCAGTTTGTTGATGGTACGCACGGTACTGGGTAACATCATGACTAGATGCAAGACGACTAGGGAGAGGTTGAGGCTCGAGGGGTTTGAGATGCCCCTTTTCAGCAAGGATTTGAAGAGCCTTGGACAAAGGCATGTAGAGGGCATAGAAGACCCTGCGACCTCGGGGTAGATACTTTGAGGTTTGTAGACTTTTGCTGGATGCACTAGCAAAGGGGTCAGCAGGTGCTGGCTTGGTTTTCTGATCTTTCCCGGGTGTAGAGTTAGGGTTGGAAGGAATGGTTCTGGTATGATGGCCCTTCTCCTGATTTTCCCCTTGGCTTGAACTGCCCTCGTTCTAAGTGACAAAAGTGTCATCCACAGTTTTTGCAGCAACTGCGAGCGCTTGCTGTTTGTTCAGTCCCCCGACTTTCAAAGCCTCAACAGCCTGCCGAAGTTGTTTATAGGGATCAATGTTTGCCTC
This sequence comes from Camellia japonica, assembly GCA_030407325.1. Classification (NCBI taxonomy): domain Eukaryota; kingdom Viridiplantae; phylum Streptophyta; class Magnoliopsida; order Ericales; family Theaceae; genus Camellia; species Camellia japonica. The sequence goes on along the minus strand of JAPPVO010000031.1, from coordinate 170,962,473 downwards.
CACATTGTTCTTAGCTCTCACCTCAGCTTAACTAGTAGAGTCTTACAATTATTATTATTATTTTTAATTTTAGTCCGGGACTTTTGGTACCTTTATTTTACTTGCAAGCCAATGGAACAATAAGCATAGAATTTATTTACATAATTACTGAAACTGATACAGATTGGATGCACTCATCAGAGCTCAAATCGGCAAATCCCAAAACATAAACACTAGAGAGAGAGAGAGAGAGAGAGAGAGGTGCACAGGAGTGCTTGAGATAGATCAGAGGCTGGAGCTAATGCTGGGTGATAGTTTACGGTCATGCATGCCGGACTGTTATAGAAACTGGTCGAAACTAATGTCAGGACAGTTTAAGATCATGCTGCACCGTTGTAGGAACTGATCGGAATCAATATCAAGACAGTTTAAGGGGTCATGCTAGACCGTTGTAGGAAATGACAGGAATTAATGCCGAGACAATTTAAGGGGTCATGTTGGACCGTTATAGAGACTAACTAAAATCAATGTCGGGACAGTTTAAAGGGGTCATACTGGACTGATGTAGAGAACTGGATGCTGCACAACATAACTTATGACGTGGTGATGAACGATGATGGCAACAGATGACTGAGTTCGCCAAGGGGCGGCTTATTAGAAAGTGCTCCTTATTAGAAAGTGCGCTAGGAGGCAACTTTGGTGGTGCACTGGAGGGGCGGCTTGGATGGTGCACCAGAGGATGGGACATGAGTTATGCGCCAAAGGGGGTGAATTAGATAGTGCGCCAAGGGGGTGACTTGGGTTGTGCACCAGTGGAAGCAGCTTAGATGGTGCGCCAAGGGGGCAACTTGGGTTGTGCGCTAGAGAGGGCTGCTTAAGTGGTACGCTAAGGGACAACTTGAGTGGTGCGCCACAGGGGACGGCTTCAGTTGTGCGCCACAGGGGGCGACTTAGGTGGTTTGCATGGTGTATAACCATGTTCACCATGATATAGGTATAATACCCCCTTCAAACTCAACCAGGTTTGAAGATAGAAACCCATTTGAGGTTAAAGTAGAGGGAAAGACAGAGTGGGACAGAGGCACAAACACAAAAGGAGAAAAATGGATTAATAGTATAAAAAAAATAATAAAGATATTTGGGGTATGAATAAACTAGTGGACAGAGAAAGAGATCACCATAAAGTGATACTGAAAGAAAAATATGGTACTGAAATGGGTTGAGGTTCAGTGGGCGGCCAAGCCAAGGTTGTGCCGCCTGCTGGTAAGGCAAAGAACATCAAGAGCTTAACCTATAGCTCTGATACCATATTACAATATCTAAGAGAAGGGGAGAGAGAGAGAGAGAGAGAGAGAGAGAGAGATCTATATTATACTGAATATTGTATTGAACAATTATATAACAATTTTATGCAAGACTCCTTTATATAGGAGGAGAGAAACCTAAGTATGGTAATTCTAAATATGGTAATGAATATAATATGGTATTGTAGACGCCCCATTTTTAACCATCCTCAAGACTGGGATGTCATCACTTGTGCATATGATGATTATGTTTGTTTGTGTTTGTTTTGAGCGCTCGAAGTCCTTGGCGGAACACCTTGTCTTTGAGACTTTAGACCTTGTCCCTTCTGTGCCTTGTTTTGGATCAAAACTTGGTGCCTGGAACCTTGTGGTGACCTGTCGGCCACCACCAGAGGCTGTCGGCCATGGCTTGTGCTTGTCGGCCATTGGTGTGGCCGGTCGGCGACCTGTGGTGGCCGACGGCCACCAGTCTCTTTTTCCAGATATTTGTTGATATTTGTTGACAGTTGTGCCAGCTGTTAGCACATTGAGCTGTATCTCCTTACATGTGTATGGTAGGATGTTTCTAAGCTCAAGACATGTTTTTCTATATATAGGGGGTTCCTCCCCCATTTTTGAGGGTTAGAAAATTTAGAGCAAAAATCTCTCTCTAGATTTCTCTCTCTCTCTCTCTCTCTCTCTCTCTCTCAATTTTGTGCCGAATTGTATGTTTTCTCTGCATTTTTGCATACACATCCTAAATCAAATACTCTTACCTTTGAGCTAAGGTTATTTGGGATCTTCTTGGAGCTCCTGAAGGTGGTTTTAGCTTGGTTTTGTGCCTAGAATTGCCCTTTGCTTCAAGAGGTAGTTTACTTGCATTGTTTACTTTGTTTTGCAAGCTTGTTTACCATCTTTTCTCACTGTTTTGGGGCTGGTTTTGAACTGAGAAAAACTCTGTTTTTGTGGCCTAAAAGTGCTGGTTTGGGCCTCTTTTTTAGTTAGGGAGTGGTTCACCCTTCTTGCTTATTAGTTTGTAAAGCTTTTGTGCCTTTATTCATCACTTTCAAATCAACTTTTTTGGGCCTTTTAACCACTAAATTTCAGAGGTTTTTCAGTGGCAAAAAACTCATTTTGAAGTCCAAATTTAGAGGGGTTAGCCTCCTCTCATTGTGTTTTGTTTGCATGCCTAGTTAGCTTCACACGTTAGCATATTTTTTTAGCTTAACATAGCTCAAGTCCAGCATGTCTTAGCCTCTGAAATAACCTGTTTTAGCTCTATTTTGGGCTGGTTAGTTTGTTTGAGTCTTGTTTTGCATAGTTGTAGTGTAACGCCATGTATTAGCTTAATGTTTTGGCTTTTCGTGACTTAAGTCCAACATATTTTAGACCATATTTCGGGCTGTTTTGCCTCTATTTTTGGTTATTTGTTTCATTTGAGCCTTGTATGGCATGGTTGTAGTGTTAGTTCCTTCACTACCTTAGTGTTTTAAGGCTTTAACCCTCATTGGTGTGACTTGATTGCATGTTTTAGTGCTTTTTCTACTTCATTTCAGCACTTATAATCTCTACAATCTCCCTCATTTCTTCACTTTTTTATTTTACTTTGAAAGTGGTTTCAAACCACTTGTTCGACTAAGTGTGAAATGAAGGTGCTACACCTAATGGTTTAATCCCTTAGGGGGTTTATTACCAACAGTGTAATGCCTCTTTCATGCCCAAAGCAACTTGTGGTTTGAACGCTTTTTTCATTAGAGGACACTCACCAATGGACTTAATGGATTAATGAATGATTTGGTAATTAAAATGAGTAAACAAAATTGACAAGTAAAAGAGGCAAGATAAGCATTTTTTGTGTTGCATTGCATGTGTTCAAATTGGATATTAATTTGAACACAAGGAAAATGGAACATTTCATACTCAAAAGTGATAAAATGTGTCACTTTCCTTGGTCTCCATTGCCCTTGATGATACATGATAGGGTGATGGTCTCTTTGGTCTCATTTTGCATTTATTGAACTTGCACAATTAGTTTCACAAGCCATCATGCAATGAAATTACTTGATTGATGGTTTGTAAACCAAAGTGTGTCCCTCTTTTGATTTCCTCATGAAAAGGAGAGGCAAAGTGTGCAAACAACCCTTGAGAAATACACTGTTATGCTCTGTTTTGCTCTCTATTGCAGCAAGGAAGTTCAGATCAGCAGTGGCTGACAGCCACCACCAGTAGCCAACCGGCCACCAATGGTAGTCGACCGGCGACCATTGGTAGCCGACCGGCCCCCTATCGGCCATCCATGAAATTTGTACAGTGCATTGGTAAGGTGGAGCAAAGGTGTTCTGGAAGTGGACAGCTTTGTTGGTGTTCATATGTGCAAACAGATGCTTTCAGCAGCGAGGCAGTGGCTTTTCGGGTGAAGAATCGAGCATGCATGCATCCCTCGCTTCCCGGGATTAGTTAGTTAGTTTAATTAGTATTAGATCAAATACGTGTTGTAATTGATTAGTTGTAGCTAATTAAGTGTTGTAAATAATTAGTTAGTTTAACTAGTTATTTGATTTAGGTTTGTAATAATTAGTTAGCTTAATTAGCGTAGCTAGTTGGCTAGCTTATTTCATTCAGACCCTCCTTCGCGAGGGCATAATGTTGTAATAAGTGTGCGTGCGTGCGTGTGTGTGTGTATGTTTTTCAACCCCACATTTTTCTCCCTTTTATTTAATCACTTTTCATGGTTAGATTAGGGACATGTTTTAATTAGCATATCGCATGTTTGCATCCATTCATCTTGTCTTGCATGCACCGAGGCTCGGCGCATCATTCAAACTACATCGCCATTTTAATAATTCTTTAAATAGGTGTTTAACCGCATGTTATCCAATCGATCCATATGTCATATTAGTAGCCGAGCTTATTAATTGCATATTGCATGTGTTGCATTAGACATTTAACATAGTTAGGTATCATGCATATTTTTCTAACTCATGTTTTCTTAGCTCGGAGTACTATGTGAGTTTTTACACTTTAGCATTCTTGCAAAAGTGTGAATGTTGCCATGATTAGCATGCTTGCTACGAGGCTATGTGCTTACTTGCTAAACTGCTTGAATGCCTGTCGATGAAGGCTTGTTGTTTGAATTGGAACGATTCAACAAATGTGAGTTTTAAGCCCACTTTGTTCAGTGACAAATCATGTTAATCGCATCTTTAAGCCCACTTGATGTAATATCCTTGTTCTGTAGTATGCTAATTGGTCCTTAATATGAGCATGATTATGTGTTTAATATGATTTTATGTGCCATTATGTGAAAATATGTGGTTTTGAATTTCTATCTGTTCACCGTAGGAATAGCTGTTTGATTATCTGCTTTGGAAATTAAATTGAAGGCCTTATCAGCCACAGAACCCGAAATTGATTACGCCATTGCGATTGGCATAATTTTTAGAGCCTACGGTGAATTGTAATTGGAAATTGATTCGGATCAAAATAATTAGATTCAGAACGACTAATTAAGTGCTCAATTATTTGATATTAAAATAATGTGACTTAGTGGGGCTTTATAAGGGCCTTATTATATTCTTTCCTTCTCTTTAAAATCGTTTGGCTGATATCAACTTAAGAGAGGGAAGAGAGGGTCGGCTAGAGAGGAAAAGAGGAAGGATTGCATGTTTTGGCTCAAGGTTTGTGAGATTGGGAAGTTAAACTCAAGATTCAACTAGAAATTGGGAAGATTAAGGCTCCTAGGTGAGTAATCAACCCTTGACTCATGGATTTTTGTTTGTAATTTGTAAATTCAAGTTTGATTAATGGTCAAGAACATGAGTTAGATTGATTATGATGAAATTGAGTTGGTTTTGTTGAAATTGAAGTCTTAGAACACATGCATGTAAGAATTTGCCATAAATTTCCATATTTGAGCACAATGTGTATGATCCATGTTGAGTTTTGATTAATGACCATGTATTTGGTCATCTCTTCACCAATTAAGTTGAGGATATTGTGTATATTTTACATGCAAGTGCAAATCATGGGAGTTTGAGTCTTGCATGTTTGAATCTAGTGTGTTGGTGATGAGTTTGAGTTAATTTGAGTCATGCATGTGATTAAATTGTGAAATTGAGCTTCATTGTATTGTAATTTGGTGTCTATACCATGTTAGAACATGTATATGTGATGTTTGAGCCAAAATCATGCATTTGGAACCTTTGACCATCAAATTGAAGCTCAAGAACATGTTCTGGATTTTCCAGAATTTTGATGTCCGCTCGAGCGGGGGAAACGCCGCTCGAGCATGAAATTCGTGTTCCCAGTATTTTCTGCAGACATGGTGTCCGCTCGAGTGAGGAAGTTCACGCTCGAGCGGGGAGCCATGTAGAGAGGCCTTCTGCTCGAGCTCCAGAGTTCGCGATCGAGCGTAAATTTGACATGTCCAGTACTTTTGCAGGCCTCAAGGGTCCGCTCGAGCGGGGAAGTCCACGCTCGAGCGGGGACCCTATTTCCTGAAATTTTGAAAAGACATTCTGTGTTTCATTTTCTGTTCTCTTTCACTTCCAAGTACTCTTAGGCATGCATTGATCATTGTAATTGAGTTAAAGAGATAAGAATGAAGCCTAAAGAGGAAAATGTGAATTTAGAACGGATCGAATTGTTTATAACCCTTTTGTGTTCATGGAATGTGTAGGGTCGAGCTCCAGGGCAAACCAACCAACCGATCACTGTAAGTAATATCTTAATAGAGATATCTGAAATAGGTTGTTGTCCAATTGCTTACTTCTATGTAAGTTTTATAAGTTCATTGATTCAATTGGTGGACAATGTTTGCTATACCAAATGAGTGGGCCAGAGGCCAGTCTGATCTGAATAATGGAATGAATGGGCCAGAGGTCGTTTTGACATGAATGAATGGGCCATAGGCCGTTTTGGTATGAATGGATGGGCCAGAGGCCGTTTTGACATGAATGGATGGGCCGGAGGCCGTTTTGACATGAATGAATGGGCCGGAGGCCATTTTGACATGAATGAATGGACCGGAGGCCATTTCGACGTGAACGAATGAATGGGCCAAAGGCCATTTTGTCATTTGAATGGGCCAAAGGCCGTTTTGACACAAATGAAAGTTTGAATGGGCCAAAGGCCAGTTTGTTTGGAACCGCAGTCACTTGACCTAAACTGTGTTTATATGTTAAATAGAAATATGAATTGGGCCTAAGGCCGTTTGAAGCATGTTGTTCTACATCTCGTCTGTATAGCTTCTTTAATTGATATTATTCACTAGGCTTTCGCTCACGCTCATTCATGTGTTTGTAGGTGAGCCAAGAGAAGTCCAAACCTAGCCCCAGTGAAGTCTATGTGGAACAACAAAGGTTTTGGGAGAGTCAGCCCTTGTGTCTCACGCACGAGACCTGCCTTTGCCCTTTTGTTATGTATTTATATTTTGTCATGTGGGCGAAGTCTTTGAATATGTTGTATATAGTTTTGTTGGCTGACTTAGACTTATATGATCCTGTATGTACAGAGCTTTGTGTAGTACATATTTTGATGTGAGTTATTAATGTACATATGTATGGTTTGTTATGATGTGCCATGCAGGCACAACTCTATAGACAAAGTTTTAAATTGCTTCCGTTTGGCCCCCCCATTAACTCTGTTAAAATACGTTTGGTTTGGTTTGAGGCCGTAGGTAATCTCATGATTACTGGCCGGTTATGTCCTTAACCCACGGGGGCGGGTTCGGGTCATGACACTTGAGGTGGCAAATTCAAACCATTTTCGGAAACAAACATGAGTTGAATTGTTCCAAGTCTTGCAAACTAGTCTATATTTTGTGCATGCGCATTACATAGTAAGGCTAGTTTAATAACCAGAATAAGAATGCACAATGTACTTAAAAATCATATCATCGTTAGTAGAGGCCGATCTTTGATCAGGCGAGCAGGGGTGCTCAATTCATGACCTTCCCTCCTCGTACCCAAGTTCCCGAGCCGAGGCAACTTTGGTGATGACGGACACGTTGCCTTCGGCACAAGTCAGGGTTTCGTGAATTTCCCCAAAACAAAAAATATTTAGGTGGCGACTCTGTATCTGGCAAAGCAATCCAATTTTGGCATTATTTGATTTAAAATCAATTTTTCAAAAAGATTTGTCGGATTTGGACTCTTTGGTGTTTATCAGTTTCACATTGTACTTGTGAGATTAGATTCAGAACCGCGGGAGTCCGAACTGTGAGGCCTTTCTTTTCAAATCTTCCGAAAGGGGGGCGCGAAAAAAGGCGAGCCTCATTTTCTTGCGACTCTGCTGGGGACTTAGAGAACTTGACTCAAACTCATTATATGTTGTTTTATCTACACTTATGTGTTTCTTTGCATTTGCATTTGCATTGGTGCGCCTAAGTCACAGTGTTTGCCATTTGCTATTCCTAAGCAGTTTGCTGGAGGCTTGCTTGGAAAAGCTTGCCAAAAGGCTGACCGGTTGCCATGATGGGAACACAACCCTTGGGTCTGAACTACCACTGTACCGTTTGATCCTCCTTTCACTTCTAGGTGTTATGTGTGAGAGGTATATTAGGTAGTCTTGCTGAGGTACCCTTTTTGACCAATTGACCTAGTTGCATATCGGAAACCATAGAGACTGTTCCAAACTAGGACATGTTGCTTACCTGAATGCAAGAATTGTATGAAACTTCTTGTTTTGCATAGTGAACCCCTAGCTCCTAACGAAATTAGGACAGGGTAACCCTACCCTATCATAGGGGTGTTTTGGCTCTCACTTGCTTGATATGTCTTTTAGAGTGAAACTCTGCAGGAATGTATGTATCAGTTGCAAGTCTAGGCATCAGTTTTGAGGCAAAAATCAGTGTTGAGTACAGTTCTCCAGCTTATGATTGCAACTACGTGTTGTTTGTGTCTGAGCCGAGGTGTTGTGCGGTTTCTAATTTTTGTTTCTTTCTTTTTTTTTTTTTTTTTTTTTTTTTTGCTTTATTTTCTTTTTGCAAGGTAGTTTTTCACCATTGCTTCAAATGATTCTGTTACCCCCCAAGCACTCTGGACTCGTGTTAGGAGACTGTATAGATCTGGAGATCTAGTTAGGGGACAGCCAGTGTTTGCTTGGCTCCCACCGGTTACAAGAAGGATGAGGGTTAGGCATAACTCACCAGTTTAGCAGTCATTAATTCACCAGTCACTACTTGCTTCACCTGTGCCTAGTCAGGCCCAGTCGTCTGCTTCTACTCCAAAAAGAGAGTATTCACCAGTTTTGATAGCTCAGCATTCTGCAGTCAGCATGGAAGATATACTTCGTCGGCTCCAGCAGACTATTGAGACTATGCAGCTAGATACTGCTTGCCAAGCTGAGATCGCAACTCGCCAAGTAGAATTGATAGATAGGCTTCAGCAACAGTAACCCCAACCGGCAGTAGCCTCTGCTTCCCATGCACTCCCAACGGGAATTTCGACACCCGAGGTCACAATTAATGCCTAGGAAAATGTGGACATTCAGGCAGATCCTATCCCACCTCAGACCTCCAAGGCACCAGTTTACCAAATGGAGGCGCCGTTTGAATTCGAGGTTGACCCCACTACATTGAAGGTCAACAAGCTAGTAAAGCTCTTCAAATGGGCGCAAGGCGTAAATTCAATCCCTGATATTGAGGATGGATATACAGACGCCACAGTGACTCTGTTAGACAGATTCAAGATGCCGCATATAGACCGGTTCGATGGCTCTGGGGATCCTATGGTCCATCTACGACTATTTGTAGACACCCCATTTTTGACCGTCCTCAAGACTTGGTTGTGCTTGCAGGTACATCCAGCCACAAGTTCGATTGCTCGTCGAGTACTCGACTTTCGCGACGGAACGTCATAGGTTTGAGCTATCCAAACCCTGTTTCCTTTCTGCCCCATTTTTGGACCACGTGTTGGTCCTTTCAGCATATTTCTCATAGTGCACTACCGGCCACTGTTTGGCACTGCCGGCCATGCTTTTTTTCCCTGCCTGCTACTGATGAAGCCTTCCGGCCGTCAATGAGGCACTGGCGGCCACAACTAATGGCCGGCAGAACCCTTTGTCTCAGCAGATTTCACACCAGATCTTTTGAGCCAGCTAGTTTTCACTCATCCCTCCTCCATATGGAGGGATGAGGCCCTTTGCATTGCCTCTCTTCTATAAAAGGAGAGGTTCCTCCTCCATTTCAGAGGTTCAGAGAAAAAAAGCTGGGAGTTATAGATGTAGCTTTGTGTCTATATCTCTCTTTGTTCTTGTTTTGTGCTTCAAAAGTGTCTTAGTTTAACACACAAACACACATTCAAAAACCTTGCTTGGGTTGCTGAGGCTTCTTGAAGTTGTTTTTGGTGTTCTTGGGTTGATTTGAGCTTGAAAAGCTTGCTGGAGCTGCAGTTTTAAAGAAGGTCTTCAAGGGTGAGTTTCTATCCCTTAAAACTCCCATTCTTGCTTAAGCTTTTACCCTTATTGCATGCTGTTTTAAGCTTAGCTTTCTACTAAAAAAAGTTCTGTTTTGCATGCTTAAAAAGTTTGTTTAAGGTCGCTTTTTCGTTTAGGGTGATCTACCCCCCTCTTAGGCCTTGTTAGGCCTTGTTTTGGGCCATCCCTTTAGGCTCTTGTTGCAACCTTTGCATGACCTTTCTACCACTGAAATCTAGAGGATTTTTAGTGGTGGAAAGGTGGTTTTGGAGTAGTAAATAGGAGAGGGTCATCCCCTCTCCTTGCGTCTTGTTTACTTGCTTTGAATGCCTCATGTGTGAGCATGTTTGTTAAGTTTATGTTGGCCATATCTTAGGATGTATTTGTGGTTATTTTTCTGTGGCATGCCACTATTTTTTCTTGGTCTTGTCACTCCATGCATGCCTAATGCACTTGTAGTGTAAATCACACAAACTAGTCTTGTGTGCTTCATGAAGTAGCATGTCATTCTAGCTTGATTTGAGTACATTTCAGCATGTTCTTGGTGTTTTTTTACCATGTCATACCTCTGTTAGGGTTTGGTTTAATAGCTCCTTGCATGCTCTATGCACTTGTAGTGCATTTCCATGAAATAGCCTAGCATGCATCATGCTTTGACATGTCATTTTAGCATGCTTTTGGCTTAGCTCTGAGAGGACTTTGTTCATGTTTTAGCATGTTTAAGGTCTGATTTATGTTGTTTTGGCCATACATGACTTGCTTTGTATAGCCATGGTTCAATCTACCTTGTTAGCCTTGTGCACCAAGTCCACTAGCATACATTGCTTGGACTTTTTGAATGATTTGGCATCATTTATAATGTAATTTCAGTCCATGTTTCATGGCCATACACTTACATCTTTCACTATTTCAATGCGTTGGAGGGTTTGCCCTTTTATGTCTTAATATGAGTCATTGCGTATGCCTTCATGCCTAAGCTTGCAAACTATCATTTTGATGTGTTTTTGGGGTTATTTTGCCATAATATAACTCTGATTTTTATTGGTTAAGTCATCCCATGCTTGGTCCTAATAGGTGTAGTGTAATCCACCTTGCTTGCCTTGTATTCATCATGCCTTATGCCCTTTATGCTAGCATGTTTTGGCTTCCTTCCATGCATGTTCTAGACGCATTTTAACATGTTCTAGGACTGTTTTGGGTTGCCTTTTCCATATGCTTCATGCTTTGTATAGCTGTAGTGCAATTGGCCTTGCTAGCTTTGTGTTTTGATTACTCATGCATGCTATCTTTGAGCTATTTAGATGATTTGGCATCATTTAATACTTCATTTCAGAGCTTATAGCATGACTATGTTCCCACTTCATTCATGCTTTGAATGCCTTTGAGTATTGTGCGTTGTTGCCTTGTTTATGGCCTAGCTCGTATGCTCGCATGCCTAGGTCCTTGAGCCTCTATCTTAGCATATTTTTGTCCTTGTTTAGACCTATTTCAACTCTGTCCATCATTGGTTCATGCATATTTTCCGTGTATTGCATACCTCCTTTGCAGTCCTCTTTATTAGCCTTCATGCTTTAGGACCTTAGCATGCTATACTTGTGTTTGTTTGAATGATTTGGCATCATTTCTTACTTAATTTCAGTGCATTTAGTATTGTTACGCTTCCGCATTTATCACTCCTTGAGCCTTCTTGAGGATTGTGCTTTTAGGCTTAGTTGATTGGCCAATGCATTGTGCATGCTTGCCTTGTCTTTTGGTGCCTTTGTTTTGGTGTTATGGCCACTAATTTGGGCATGGCTGAGGTCTACCCATTTTGGTTTAAGTCCATTGAGCATTGTGTATGTCATGTAGTTCATCACGTTTTGTATGCCATGTTGTATCATTGCATTTGTGTATGCCATGTTCATAGCATTGTGTATGCTAGTTGTTGTTCTTAGCATTGTGCATTGTGCATGCCATTAGCCTTGTTAGGTTGTTCATGTTTGCATGCTTGGTACCTTGCATGTTTGCACGCTTGAGATGTTTTGCATACTTGCATGCTTGAGTCACATTGTGTTGCATGCATTGCATTGTGTTTGGCTCGGGTATTAAGCCAAACACGAGAAGCGAGGAACGTTTCATACTTGAAGTGATGAAACGTGCCTCAATTCTCAGTCGCCGACGGTCTTGACAATGCATGATAGAGTTCTAGCGCTTATGTGTTTTTGTGCATTCATTTTACATTGAATTGCACAAGTTAGATCTTTGGCCATCATGCATCGAGATGCGTGATTGATGGTCTTGGATTTGATTATGCCTCTCCCTTGATGTTTCGAGGTGATATGGGGTGGCATAGTGCGTACATATCCTTGGGAGATCCTCCCTTTCCTCTATTTTGTACTCTGCTGCAGCTTGGTGTCACAGCACACCAGTGGCCGGCACCCTCTTGTTGTTGGCTGGCAGTGCTTTGTTTGTGGCCGGCAGTGGTCCATCTTTGGCCGACAGGGTGGTCGGCAGAAGCTCTTCATGGCCGGCAGGCCACTGGTGCACTCCTCAGCGCTGTTTTTGTAAGATCCAGCAGCTAATTCTCAAGGACACCCTACAGATAGAGCCTTTAAAGAGCATTTGGAGAGCTTTTCAGGACGGGAACCGAGCATGCATCCTTCCTTGTTCAAGGCAGAGCTGAGGCAGCTTGATTTAGTGCTTTATTTGTTAATTAGCATTTGGTGTTGTGACTTAAATTAATTCATTTGATTAGTTAAAGTTTTGTAATAATTAATTAGCTTAGCATAGTTAATTCGTTGTTTTGTAATAATTAACTAGCTTAGTTTAGCTATTTATTTATTGTTCTGTAATAATTAGTCTAATTAGCTTAATTAGATTAGTTGATTAGCTTAGCGTATTCATTCGAACCCTCCGTTGAGAGGGCGAACTGTTGTAATAAGTGTGCGTGCGTGTGTGAATGTCTTCCAACCCCACGTCTTTCTCCCTTTTATTTACCCGCTTTCAGTGGTTAGACTGGGGCATGTTTCAGTTAGCATACTTATGCTTGCATGCGTGCATCCATTCATCTGTCTTGCATGCACCGGGCTCGGCACATCATACAAACTGCATTGTATTCCAATTCCTATTTGAATACATGTATCAAATGTAGTATTCATATGGCATCTTAGAATAGCCGAGCCTATCTAGTTGCATTTTCGCATGTGTTGCATTAGCCATCTTAACATGAACTAGGATCATGCATTAATTTCTAACTAGTTCTCTGTTTTGGCTCAGAGTACACTGTGAGTGTTTACGCTTTAGCATACTGCATGTGTGTTATTGTTTGCCATGAAAGCATGCTTGCCATGAGGCTAACTGCTTATGTGATATAACTGACTGAATGCCTGTGTGTGAAGGTTAGATTGCTTGAATTGGAACAATTCATTAAAATCCTCGATTTAGCCTACTTGCGAGTAGCAAACTTCAAACTGTTTTCAAACAAACAAATATGCAATGTTTTGTTCCAACTTAGGCGATCTAGTCTATACTTGTATGCTATGCGCATCACATAGTAATTCTAGGTTTAATAACCGGAATAAGAGCACCTATGTTTTCAAAAATAAGATATCATGCTTAGTACAGGCCGATCTTTGATCGGGTGAGCGGAGGTGCTCATTGCATGACCTTCCCCTCTCGTACCCAAGTTGCTGAGCGAACGCAACTTTGGTGATGACGGACACGTGGCCTTAGGCACGAGTCAGGGTTTCCTAAATTCCCCCAAAACAAAATATTTAGATGGCGACTCTGTATCTGGCGAAGCAGTCCATGTTTGGCACTTCTTTACAAAAATCAGTTTTCCAAAACGATTTGCCGGATTTGGACTCTTTGGTGATTTATCGGTCTTGCATTGCACTTTGCGAGATTAGATTCAGAACCGTGACATAGTGTCCGAACTGTAGTAGTAAGCGTAATGAACAGAACGGATTTCGTGCCCATTTTTCGCCCACGGAGCCCGGGGCTTTTGGGCGCGTCTACAGTTTCTGGCGACTCTGCTGAGGAGTTAGAGAACTTGACTCGAACTCATGATATTTTGTTTTTGACTGCACTTATGTGTCTCTTTGCATTGCATTTGCATTGGTGCGCCTAGGATACCGTGTTTGCCGTATGCTATTCCTGAACGGTTTGCCGGAGGCCCGCTTTGAGAAGCGTGCCATAAGGCTGACCAGTTGCGGGCTCTGCCACGACGGGAACACAAACCCCGATTTTTACCGAGGCACCCTTTTTGACCATTCGACCTAGCGCATATCGGAATCCATAGTGACTATTCCAAAGTAGGATAGGTTGCTTACCCGATTATAGGTTGTTTGAAACCGCTGTGTGGATAGTGAAATCCTAGCTCCTGACAAAATAAGACAAGGAAACCCTACCCCAACATAGGGGTGTTTTGGCTCTCATTTACTTGCTATGTGCTTCTAGAGTGCGCCTCTACAGGGAATGCATGTATCAGTTTGCAAGTCTGGGTATCAGCCCTGCGGGCATCAGTATTTGGGGAATCAGTTTTACCCGAGGGTATCAGTTTACAAGCAGAGTTTTGGGCAGAATTCAGTAGAGAGTGCAGTCATTCAGCTTTACTTATATCTGTTCTGGTGAAGTCATGCTGAGATGCTATCTGTTTTCGTCTTTTGCAAGGTAGTCGCGGAACGGTAGCTTCAGAGGGCTCCGATATCCCCCGAGTGCATTGGACCTCTGTTGATAGACTTTGTCAGGTCAGTGATTCAGTTCAGAGCAGCCAATGTTTTCCTTCACTGAGGCAAGGCAGAGAAAGGCCAGTCAAGGCTCACTGGTTCATCTGATCCGTTAGTCACCAGTCACATTACCTCTGTTCAGTTCAACAGACTCATGATGACGCAAAATTCATAAGAAATTGTGGTCATGGCAGCAGCATTAAACCAGGGAATCGCCTTGTAGGGTGAGACCGATGTTGAAATGCAACGCCCGCCCAGGTCACCAGCCGCACATCCAATCTAGGAACCCCAATTATTCCAAACCCGTGAGCCCACCACTTTTGAGCTGATGGGAATGATCGACGATCTTCAGAGGTCTGTGGCTGATCTAGCCTTCGGAATGTCGGCTCCGCCATCGATCATATCACATACCGGGAACTTCATGCCGGAAGAGCATCCACTATTGGGGCGAATTATAATTGAACTCAACCAACCCGAAACCATCCCAAGTTCCGGCAATGACATGTCGACAACAACAGGGCTTCACACTGATGTAGCAGCCCAAACCTTCGACCAAGCTGAGGCGAGTGGTAAAAACAAGGTGGAGGAGGACACTGATCCCTATGAACAACTTCTGCAGGCAGTTAAGGCTTTGAAAGCCGGGGGACTGAACAAACAGCAAGTGCTCGCAGTTGCTGGAAAAACTGTGGATGACACTTTCGTCACTCAGAACGAGGGCAGTTCGAGCCAAGGGAAAAATCAGGAGAAGGGCCGTCATACCAGAAATATTCCTCCCAATCCTAATTCTACACCCGGGAAAGATCAGCAGACCAAGCCAGCACCTGCTGACCCCTTTGCCAGTGCACCTAGCAAAAATCCACAAACCTCGAAGTATTTACCCCGAGGTCGCAGGGTCTTCCATGCCCTCTATATGCCTTTGTCGAAGGCTCTTCAAATCCTTGCTGAAAAGGGCATCTCAAACCCCTCGAGCCTCAGTCTCTCCCTAGTCGTCTTCCACCTAGTCATGACACTACCCAGTACTGTGCGTACCATCAACAAACTGGTCATAACACTGACAATTGCTTCCGTCTTCGCCACGAAGTACAAGATTTGTTTGATAACGGGGTCGTCCTCCCACCAAGCTCAGCAAAGTCTATCGTCACTGGATCAGTGAACCTGGAGGATAATGTGATGTGATCAGGGGACGAACCACCTGCGGGTGGCACTCAGTTTACTTCAGATGTGGCGTATGACACACACTATTTTGAGCATTTGCGAATGCTAGTTTTTGTACTTTCTGACTTGGGTATTCAGTCAGTTTTGTTATCTTGTATATAGTCAGTCTTTTTGTACTAAGTCAGTCGGGTCTGCCTTGTTGTATTGGGCCAATCCTGCTTGAGTCGGGTGATTTCAGGGGTGTTACCTCTGACATCATTATTTTGTTTTGTGTTTGTCTTTTTGCTTTCTTTTGAGTCTGTTTCTGCCTTGGAGCCAATTGTGCCAGCAGATCTTAATGAAATAGCAGTAATTTTCACACTCTTGTGTTTGTTTCTGCCTTGCGCCAGTTGTGCCAGAAGTTTGAATAGACGGCAGCGCTTTTCACCTGCTTTTCTGCGCCTTTAAATCATTGCATTGACCTAAGTTTTTCCAAAACTTTTTGAACACAGTGTTGAAAACAAAGAGGAAGGAATTCCTCGGGATTTGCAAAAAACTTGATCAATTGAGAGAAAGAAAGACGTGCTAAGCCCTTAATGAATGAGATCATGTTTGTTAACGTGAGTACTGAGAAGGATCCTGGCTTGATCCAGATTGGTTCTACACTGTCTTCAGCGCGAGCGATTAGTCGCTTTCTTAAAAAATTTCAAAAAATGTTTTGTGCGGTCCTGCGAAGACCTGTGTGGAATCGCTCTTGAGATTGTGCAGCTTAGGATCGCTCTCAGCCTTAAGACTCGACCCCCCTTCGCTTTCAAACCTTGAACTTGGATTCATAATGTTTAACGGTTAACCACAATGTGAGGCCTGTGTGGCCAGATTTGAAGCAGCCCTCGAACTAGGGACAAGAAAGTCAGATTAAGAAGGTTAGACGTCATCAAAAGAAGCTTGCAAAGCTAGATCAGAAGCCCCCCCTCGAACTAGGGGCAAAAATGTCAGATGCGCTCGAAGAGTCAAAATTGGGACATTTCTCAAGCTAATGAAGACCGGCAAGAATGCCAAATCCCAGAAGGGAGGAAAGAAGAAAGTATTGCTGAAAGACAACCGAGTTCTTATCCACAACACTAGGGGCAAATTCAACCCTATTGGATGGACTCCTACATCATCAGCGAATAACAACCACTCTCTTGGATTCAGATGGCTTCGAGATCTCAAAACCATTTGACATGGACAAAGCTACACTTTTACCCTTGAGAGGCTTGTTGGGCCGAAAACCCGGAAGGGTGACCCAGGCAAAAGTTAGAGCAAGAAAAAGAAGAAAAAGAACAAAAAAGCAAAAGATGCAAAGAATGAAAAGAAATGAAAGAAAAGAAAATCAAAGCTCGCAAAATTGAAAACCCGGAAGGGCGGCCTTGGTAAAAGTTAGAGCGCAAAAGGAGAGGTTAAATACTCGAGCGTACCTCACTGGAACTAGGTAAGGCTTGATTCCCGTGTTTGGGATACGTAGGCAACTTCATTCTGAAGTCCAGCCATAAACACTTCCAAATTGATTGTGTCCATATAATGGTTCTGATAATCTTGGTCTTCTTTGTATCCGAGAGTTCAGTGGTGATTGTCACTTTGAGAACTGGTTACAATGCGCTGCGGTGCCATTCAAACAAGGGGCAACTTTTCGTTGTCATACAATGTGTTGCGGTGCCATTCAAACAGAGGGCAACTTTCCGTTGCTGTGCAGTGCCCTTTGGAACAAGGGGCAATTTTCCTTTGGATCTGAGGTTGTGCATCTCAAGAGTAGGTTCCGTGCTTGTTGAGCAGTGGCCGTTTGCAAAAATAGTTTTGAGAATTTTTTACTGAGGTTGACTAATTTTCTCGAAAATTATTCTATTTTTCCAAAACTGGACCATTTCTTGGACCCAAAAAAGGAAAATTTTCAGTGCTTGTAACCTGACTTGCATGATTTCAAATCAGAAAGTTGAACAAGTATGTTAATCTAACTCTCATTTTGGTCAAAATTGTTTTAGTAGAAAGCCAAAACAAAAATGGTCAAAATGATGAATTAGGGGCACAGTTAAGTCAGTTGTTCTGTCTTTTCCCCATTGTCACCATACCTGCCAGAAAAGGCACTCTACCTGCCAGAAAAAGGGCACCATTGAAGCTAACAACAGAAGGCTAAAAGCTCTCATATCCTCCAAGCATCGAGGTATCAAGCCGAGTGCGAAGCACGAACTGGAATGGAGCAGGATATTCCACTCCCTCATCCGAAAAGGTCTGGTCACATCCGAAATGGCCAAGGGCGTCATCAACCGATGTCAGCTGCAGATTTGCTACACACCCAGTTGTAGCGCAACCCCCTCTGTGAGAAAGTTCACTGTTGTGAGCAGAAGAACAATCTAGCGGAATGCTAGGCGCAAGAGCCCGCAACTTTCTATTTATCCATCTTGTTAGCCTTGTGCACCAAGTCCACTAGCATGCATTGCTTGGACTTTTTGAATGATTTGGCATCATTTATAATGTGATTTTAGTCCATGTTCATGGCTATACACTTGCATCTTTCACTATTTTATGCGTTGGAGGGTTTGCCCCTTTATGTCTTAATATGAGTCATTATGTATGCCTTCATGCCTAAGCTTGCAAACTATCATTTTGATGTGTTTTTTGGGGTTATTTTGCCATAATATAACTCTGATTTTTATTGGTTAAGTCATCCCATGCTTGGTCCTAATAGGTGTAGTGTAATCCACCTTGCTTGCCTTGTATTCATCATGCCTTATGCCCTTTATGCTAGCATGTTTTGGCTTCCTTCCATGCATGTTCTAGACGCATTTTAACATGTTCTAGGACTGTTTTGGGTTGCCTTTTCCATATGCTTCATGCTTTGTATAGCTGTAGTGCAATTGGCCTTGCTAGCTTTGTGTTTTGATTACTCATGCATGCTATCTTTGAGCTATTTAGATGATTTGGCATCATTTAATACTTCATTTCAGAGCTTATAGCATGACCATGTTCCCACTTCATTCATGCTTTGAATGCCTTTGAGTATTGTGCGTTGTTACCTTGTTTATGGCCTAGCTCGTATGCTCGCATGCCTAGGTCCTTGAGCCTCTATCTTAGCATATTTTTGTCTTTGTTTAGACCTATTTCAACTCTGTCCATCATTGGTTCATGCATATTTTCCGTGTATTGCATACCTCCTTTGCAGTCCTCTTTATTAGCCTTCATGCTTTAGGACCTTGGCATGCTATACTTGTGTTTGTTTGAATGATTTGGCATCATTTCTTACTTAATTTCAGTGCATTTAGTATTGTTACGCTTCCGCATTTATCACTCCTTGAGCCTTCTTGAGGATTGTGCTTTTAGGCTTAGTTGATTGGCCAATGCATTGTGCATGCTTGCCTTGTCTTTTGGTGCCTTTGTTTTGGTGTTATGGCCACTAATTTGGGCATGGTTGAGGTCTACCCATTTTGGTTTAAGTCCATTGAGCATTGTGTATGCCATGTAGTTCATCACATTTTGTATGCCATGTTGTATCATTGCATTTGTGTACACCATGTTCATAGCATTGTGTATGCTAGTTGTTGTTCTTAGCATTGTGCATTGTGCATGCCATTAGCCTTGTTAGGTTGTTCATGTTTGCATGCTTGGTACCTTGCAGGTTTGCACGCTTGAGATGTTTTGCATACTTGCGTGCTTGAGTGACATTGTGTTGCATGCATTGCATTGTGTTTGGCTCGGGTATTAAGCCAAACACGAGAAACGAGGGACGTTTCATACTTGACGTGATGAAACGTGCCTCAATTCTCGGTCGCCGATGCTCTTGACAATGCATGATAGAGTTCTAGGCACATATGTGTTTTTGTGCATTCATTTTACATTGAATTGCACAGGTTGGATCTTTGGCCATCATGCAACGAGATGCGTGATTGATGGTCTTGGATCCAATTATGCCTCTCCCTTGATGTTTCGAGGTGATATGGGGTGGCATAGTGCGTACATATCCTTGGGAGACCCTGCCTTTCCTCTATTTTGTGCTCTGCTGCAGCTTGGTGTCACAGCACACCAGTGGCTGACACCCTCTTATTGTTAGCCAGCAGTGCTTTGTTTGTGGCCGGCAGGGTGGTCGGCAGAAGCTCTTCATGGGCGGCAGGCCACTGGTGCACTCCTCAGCACTGTTTTGGTAAGATCCAGCAGCTAATTCTCAGGGACACCCTACAGATAGAGCCTCTAAAGAGCATTTGGAGAGCTTTTCGGGACGGGAACCGAGCATGCATCCTTCCTTGTTCAAGGCAGAGCTGAGGCAGCCTGATTTAGTGCTTTATTTGTTAATTAGCATTTGGTGTTGTAACTTAAATTAATTCATTTGATTAGTTAAAGTTTTATAATAATTAATTAGCTTAGCTTAGTTAATTAGTTGTTTTTTAATAATTAAGTAGCTTAGTTTAGCTGTTTATTTATTGTTCTGTAATAATTAGTCTAATTAGCTTAATTAGATTAGTTGATTAGCTTAGCGTATTCATTCGGACCCTCCGTCGAGAGGGCGAACTATTGTAATAAGTGTGCATGCGTGTGTGAATGTCTTCCAACCCCACGTCTTTCTCCCTTTTATTTACCCGCTTTCAGTGGTTAGACTGGGGCATGTTTCAGTTAGCATATTTATGCTTGCATGCATGCATCCATTCATCTGTCTTGCATGCACCGGGCTCGACACATCATACAAACTGCATTGTATTCTAATTCCAATTTGAATACATGTATCAAATGTAGCATTCATATGACATCTTAGAATAGCCGAGCCTATCTAGTTGCATTTTCGCATGTGTTGCATTAGCCATCTTAACATGAACTAGGATCATGCATTGATTTCTAACTAGTTCTTTGTTTTGGCTCAGAGTACACTGTGAGTGTTTATGCTTTAGCATACTGCATGTGTGTTATTGTTTGCCATCAAAGCATGCTTGGCATGAGGCTAACTGCTTATGTGATATAACTGACTGAATGCCTGTGGGTGAAGGTTGGATTGTTTAAATTGGAACAATTCATTAAAATCCTCAATTTAGCCTACTTGCAAATAGCAAACTTCGAACTGTTTTCAAACAAACAAACAAATATACAATGTTTTGTTCCAACTTAAGCGATCTAGTCTATAATTGTATGCTGTGTGCATAACATAGTAATTCTAGGTTTAATAATCGGAATAAGAGCACATATGTTTTCAAAAATAAGATATCATGCTTAGTACAGGCCGATCTTTGATTGGGCGAGCGAGGGTGCTCGTTGCATGACCTTCCCCTCTCATACCCAAGTTCCCGAGCCGAGGCAACTTTGGTGATGACGGACACGTGGCCTTAGGCACGAGTCAGGGTTTCCTAAATTCCCCCAAAACAAAATATTTAGGTGGCGACTCTGTATCTGGCAAAGCAGTCCATGTTTGGCACTTCTTTACAAAAATCAGTTTTCCAAAACGATTTGTCGAATTTGGACTCTTTGGTAATTTATCGGTCTTGCATTGCACTTTGCAAGATTAGATTTAGAACTGTGACATAGAGTTCGAACTGTAGAGTAAGCCTAATGAACAGAACGGATTTCGCGCCGATTTCTCGCGCGCGGAGCCCGGGACGTTCGGGCGCGTCTACACTATTCTCTGACATCCTACGACCAATAGGTCTCATTAGACTACAGAAATTGTTGCTTTTTGGCCGGACCCTGTCGAGTATAGCGGCCATTTGGTACGCCAAGCTCGAAGACTCTGTGAAGAGAAATTAGGAGGAAATGGCCGAGGCCTTCATAGTGCAGTACTCCTACAATACTCAGATCGAGGTCACTACTCGTGATCTCGAAGCAACTCGCCAGGAGCCGAAGGAGGGCTTCTCGGATTTCTTGACCCCGTTGGAGGGCTAAGGCCTCTATGATGACTATCCGGCCTTCTGAAGAGGACCAAATCAGAATGGTGGTTCGTAACTTGCAAGGAAGATTATTACAGAAAATGATAGTCTTACCTTTGTTTACGTTTGCTGAGCTCCATGAAATAGGGGTTCAAATTGAGGATGCGATGAAGCAAGGCTTGATAGACCATGAGAAGGAACAGCCCAAAAGGCCCTTTACACGTAGCTCCAATGCGGCCACGACTGGTGGCACCTCTGCACAGCATTCGGATGTGAGCATGGTCACCACCACACCCAAAACTGCCAACCCGTTCGCCAACACCTCCAATACAATTTCACAGACCTCAAGCCATAAGGCCCGAGGCCAAAGGGTCTTCACCCGGCTTTACATGTCCTTATCCAAAGCCCTAGGGGTCCTGATCAGAAAAGGGCATCTTAAACCCTTAGAACAACACCCACTGCCCGATCCTCTCCGACCTAAACACAACCTGGCCAAATACTGTGCTTTTCACCAACAGCATGGTTATGACACCGATCAATGCTACAGATTGCGTCATGAGATTCAAGATCTCATAGACAATAAGGTGATAACACCTCCTCAAAAACCCAATGTCAGTACAAATCCTCTCCCACCACATAATCAAACCCCTCCACCCTGGCACATAAACCTCATCCATACATTGGTCGTCCCTTATGACCCTAGTATATATATCACCTCTGCCCACCTACCGAAACTGACGCTGTTCATCCTTGAGAGCACAGACTTATGTATGATGAACACGTCAACAATCCAAACTGAACCCATGGTGGTGATAATGGAAGATGAAGGGAGGTCAACCTTGGTGGAGAATGTCATTCCGTTGCCCGAGGGCTCTAAGGACTTATCTGATGAGGTGTACAACCCGAGCTGTTATATTGTGCCAATCAATCAAGCTAAGTCGAAAGTGGTGTTGCCAACTGGGATAGAGGTTAGTGTAGTTCGAGAAGATGGACCAAGTCAGGGATTAGATGATCTAGCCAACCTGGAGGAGGATATAGACAATTTGCAGTTCTTTGATGAGCAAGATCAATGGGACATGCATATTGATTGGTTCGATCTGAACTGGTCGACAGACAATTTTCGGTGGCTAAGTGATGAACCTGATATAGATGAGGGAACTGAGTTAAAGCTGGTGGGACAGAAAGCGAGAACCGCAGCAATAACCGGAATGGCCGATGGAAAGGGTAAACTACCGGAAAACACCGGCGAAGAACAATTGGCTCAGGAGCTGGGCATAGTTAGTACTGTACCTACAGAGCAAGAAGCCACACTGAGGTGCCTTCAGCAAGAAGTGGATCAAAACAAACAGAAGGTTGGAAAGGCCCAAGACCTTGCGGGGGAAATCTGTGATGAGAAGACGACCCGAATGAAGCCAGACAACTGCTTGTCGGCTGCTAAAGAAATCTGGTGGGATGACAACGACCTGCACTTGGCCCATACTGATGAGGAGTGGGGTGAAGACCTTCCTGACAATAACTGGTATGTGAAAGAGGTCAACCACATGACAAGAAGTCGCTGATATTTCAAACCGCCAGATCTGGACCAACCTGAAGCCTCCGAAAAGGATAAAGAATTAGAGAAACAGAAGGAAAAGCAGTTAGAGGAAGAGGCTGTGCCGAAATAGTTGAAAAAGATTCAACCCGACATATCTATCTGGGGTCTGCTTATGGCTTCACGAGTGCACAGACAGGCTGTACTGTTGGCGATGGATAGAGCCAAGTTGTCCATTAAGACTACCCCGGAACAACTGGTGGGATTAGTCTTCCCGGGAGGCGCGGTGCCAACTTTGACCTTTTCGGACAAGGAATTGCCATCGGAAGGCTCTGTACACAACAAGCCTCTCTACATATCAGCGGAGTCCTGAGAAAAGTGGATACCAATGGTGTTAGTCAACACCGGCTCAGCGATCAATGTCTATCCTTGTCGCACGGTTTATGCTATTGGTCTGAAGCTAGTAGAGTTCGTACCTATGGCCCAGGTGATCCGGGCGTATGACAATACAAGCAGAGAGGTGATGAGGATAGTGTAAATTAGAGTACAAGTCAGTCCAGCTCAGCAGGATATCGAGTTCCATGTCTTGGATGTTCCGGCCACTTTCAACCTACTACTTGGGCACTCCTGGCTGCACTAAGTGAAAGCTGTCTCTTCCACTCTCCACCAGATGTTGAAGTATCCCCACGGGGAAAGCGGTGGCCATAGTCTTCTAGAATTCATCTATACATCATCCGCCAGAGGTCACCACACCTGTGTTGGAAATTGTGCATGGCGAAGAGGATGTTTTGCTCTTTGGATTTACCTTAGCTAAGGCCCGGGTAGTGCAGAATATCTTGGTTGTTGATGAGAGCCTATATGTCAGTGCCCAATCTATATATCTTATGAATAAGCTACAACACATGCCAAGAATGGGATTAGGAAGGAGTGACCGGAAGGGCATTACTGCCTTTGGTCTTGGCTATACACCCACCAAAGAGGACTAGGTAAGGAAAGGAAAAGAGATGGCCGGGAGAGCCAGAGCAAAGCAAAGCGGGAAATGCTATGAACTTGTGCATCGACCTATCCGGGGAACCCTGAATGGACATTTTGTTTGGGAGGGTGAAGACTTCCCATTTTGTGGTTTCCCTGAACCCTGGTTCAACTCTGAGAAGCAGCGAGTTCCCAGCTTCGAGATTTTCTTTGACTTGTAGCTGCAAGAGAGTGACACAAAGGAACAGACTGAACTAACTGCTGAGGCTGCAAAGAGCATAGAAAGTGATTCAAATACCAGTTAACTTGAAGTAGGAGCAGCATTGGCATGTCTCGTTTCGGATCCTCAGATCAACTCAGAGGGCTTGGGGGATAACCTGACCGTTTCCATGCTAGGAGACCAACCAGGTGCGAACCCTTCTAGTGGTATCTTGGATGCATCTGACGCACTGTCCCTCACTTGGCACCTAGAGGAGGGCTTCCTGTTCAGTAGTTCTGAGTCAGGTAGTGAGCTAGAATCTGATTCCACAGAGTCTGTGGGGTCAGAATCAGATTCTAGTTCCTCTAAATCAGAGTCTGGTATTCCTGGGGTTGATAACCCGAGGTTTTGTCCAGGTCGTCTTTTTCCTTTTCGTTTGAGTCGGTTGTAACCGAGGAATTGGGTGAGCTGAACCTTTTGAATGTAAATACCACTGCAGATTATGTGCCTCTTGTATATTGCATTGATCATGATTTTCAAAATTTTGATGAAAACGATGAGGATGGAATTCCTCTGATTCTGAAACAATTGATTAATCGAGAGGAAGAGAGGTTTGTAAAACCCCTCGTTGATAAAATCATTTAAATTAATGTGGATACTGAGAAGGATCCGCGTTTGGTCCAGATCGGGTCCACGATGTCTTCGGAGGAGCGCGAGTACTTAGTCGCTTTATTAAAAGATTTCAAAGATGTTTTCGTGTGGTCCTACGAAGACATGCCTAGAATTGATCTTGAGATTGTACAGCATCGGATCCCTCTTGACCCCGAGGCCTGACCCGTCAAGCAGAAGCTTCGGAGAATACACTCGGATTAGGCTTTAAAGATTAAGGAGGAGGCCGCCAAGCAGATAGATGCAAGGTTCTTGCTAGTATTTGAGTATCCAACTTGGTTAGCCAACATTGTTCCAATACTAAAGAAAGATGGCAGAATTCGGGTGTATGTGGACTTCAAAGATCTGAACAGAGCCAGTCTGAAGGACGACTTTCCTCTACCATACATCGACGAATTGGTCGACTTCACTGTAGGCCATGCGTTGCTCTCCTTCATGGATGGATTTTCTGGGTATAACCAGATTCTTATGGCACCCGAAGACAGAGAGAAAACCGCCTTCACTACGCTATGGGAAACCTACCTATCAACGGGGCTGCAACCACAATTCTGCATGACAGGATCCATAAAGAGGTTGAGGTGTACGTGGACGACATGATTGTCAAGTCCAAGGAAAGAGAGGGCCACTACACCGCCTTGAAGAAATTTTTTCAATAGATCAGGGAGTACAAATTGAGGTTGAATCTAGAGAAGTGTACTTATGGCGTAACAGTAGGGAAAATGCTAGGTTTTTTGATCACACAGAGGGGCATCGAGGTAGATCCTTCCAAAATCAAGGCCATCCTAGAAATGCCACCACCAAGGACTGAAAAGGATGTGCGAGGCTTTTTAGGTAAAGTGCAATTCATAAGATGGTTTATTTCTAAATTAACCTTGACTTGTGAACTACTATTTGGTCTCTTGAAGAAAGGAAAGAAATTCCAATGGGAAGACTGATATCAGTTTGA
Organism: Camellia japonica; assembly: GCA_030407325.1. Lineage (NCBI taxonomy): Eukaryota > Viridiplantae > Streptophyta > Magnoliopsida > Ericales > Theaceae > Camellia > Camellia japonica. Next base: position 170,936,763 of record JAPPVO010000031.1, on the reverse strand, counting down.
TTTTCAGCAGATCAAGCAGTATCTCCAAAACCCGCCTGTGTTGTCGCCGCCAGAGCCAGGGAAGCCCTTGATTCTGTATCTGTCAGTAACAGACACAATGATGGGATGCATGCTTGCTCAAGAATCTAAGGATAGGGTGGAGAGAGCCATCTATTACCTAGCCAAGAAAATGTTGGACTATGAGACCCGTTACACCCCGCTGGAGAAGGCTTGCTTAGCCTTGGTATGGGCTACCAATAAGTTGATGCACTACTTGTTAGCTCACTTCGTAATTCTGGTTTCGAGATTAGATCCCATCAAATATCTCTTTGAGAAACTAGCACTTATGGGTAGGCTAGCCCGTTGGTTGCTTCTCCTCTCCGAATTTGATCTGAAGTATGTCACTCCCAAGTTTGTCAAGGGGAGAGCGGTAGCTGAGTTCCTGGAAGATCATCCAATGAAAGGGGATGAAGCGGTAGAATGCCTATTCCCAGATGAAGCTATTCTGCAAATTGAGGAAGCGATTTGGACAATGTACTTTGACGGAGCGTCTAACCAATACGGCTATGGGATAGGGGTGTTGCTGATAGCACCCGACAAGTCCCATATACCCTTAGCCTTCAAACTCCGGTTCAAGGTATCCAACAACGAAGTAGAATACGAGGCATGTATCGCTGGTTTGGAAGCCGCCCTAAAACTAGGGGCAAAAAGGTTAGACGTCATCAGGGACTCAAAACTAGTTGTGTCTCAAGCAAATGGACACTAGAAGGTCAAAGAAGAAAAGATGAAGATCTATCACCAGGCCCTGGACGTTCTGATTCCTAGGTTTGAGAAACTGACCTTCACATATCTACTAAGAGCAAACAACAGGTTCGCCAATGCTTTATCAACTCTATCTTCTATGATAGACATCCCGTTGGGAGTCCGGATGTGTTCGATCATCATTGAACAGAGATATACACGGGCCTACGAGACTATCGCCGCAATAGATGAAGTGCAAGATCAAAACCCCTGGTATTATGATATCTGGAACTTCTTGGAAAATGAGGTTTATCCACCAGGGGCAAATGCCAAAGATAAGAGGACAATACGGTGGATGGCCGCTCAATTTATCATCTGCGGAGTTAAACTGTATAAGAGAGGCCATTTGGGAATGCAAAAGCTGTGTGTCGACGCAGAAGAATCGAAGCGCCTAATGAAGGCCATCCATGGGGGAGAGTGTGGAGCACACATGTGCAGAGTAATGTTAGCCCAGAAGATTCTCAAGCAAGGTCACTATTGGTCTACCATGGAGGAGGATTGTATCAATTTTGTTCGGCGATGCCACAAATGCCAAATTCATGCTAATCGCATGAATATCCCACCGTCGAAGTTGTACAACATGACTTCACCATGGCGTTTCTCAGTTTGGGGAATTGATGTCATTGGGATAGTTACACCAAAAGGGTCAAATGGGCATGAATACATTCTAGTGGCAATTGATTATTTCACGAAGAGGATGGAAGCTCAGTCTTATATAGTGCTGGAAGTAGTGCATGTGTCTAAGTTCATCCAAAACAACATCATTTGTCGTTATGGAGTCCCGAATGAGATCATTTCAGACAATGGCTCCCATTTCAAGAAAGAAGTGATCGACTTGTTGGAGAAATACAACGTGGCTTTTTATAAGTCATCTACATATCGGCCGCAAACCAACGGAGCTGTTAAGACCGCCAACAAAAACATCAAGCACATTTTGCAGAAAATGGTTGAGACCTATAGGGACTGGCCAGAAAAATTGCCATTTTCTCTCTGGGGCTACAGAACTTCAATTGGGACATCTACTGAGGCAACTCCGTACTCTCTTGTTTATGGGATGGAAGCTATTCGGCCGATTGAAATAGAGGTTCCGTCACTGTGGGTTATGACTAAGTGCCAAGTAGCATAAGCAGACTGGCAGCAGAGCAAGTTCGAAGAACTAATGCTGTTTGATGAGAGAAGGCTGAAAGCACTTGTAGACTCGACTTTCTTTGCGCGCCCTCCTTTTGGAGAGGCGCGAATTGGTCTCCTACAGTTCAGACTCCTATCACGATTCTGAATCTAATTTCACAAAGTGCAATGTGAAACTGATAAAGACCAAAGAGTCCAATCCGGCAAATCATTTTGGAAAATAAGCTTTTGAATCAAATAATGCCAAAATTGGACTGCTTTGCCAGATTACAGAGTCCCCACCTAAATATTTTATTTTTAGGAAATTTAGAAAACCCTAACTCATGCCAAAGGCCACGTGTCCGTCATCACCAAAGTTGCCTCGGCTCGGGAACTTGGGTACGAGAGGGGAAGGTCTTGAAATAAGCACCCCCGCTCGCCCGATTAAAGGATCGACCTTTACTAAGCATGATATGTTGTTTTATAAATGTCATGTGTTCTTATTATGATTATTAGCTAACTTTACTATGTGACGCACACATACAAGTATAGACTAAATCGCAAGAATTGGAACAAAACAACTCATGTTCATTTTCGAAAATGGTTTGAAATTGCTACTCGCAAGTGGGCTAAAGCGTGGATTTGCTACCCTCAAGTGGGCTTAAAACATGATTTTCCACTTCGCAAAGTGGGCTTAAAACTCACATTTGTTGAATTGTCCCAATTCAAGTAATCAAGCCTTCATCCACAGGCATTCATGCAGTTAAGCATTTAAGCAAATAGCCTCATGGCAAGCATGCGAAACATGGCAACACTCACACTCATGCAAGTATGCTAAAGCGTAAAGACTTACAGTGTACTCCAAGCTAGGAAAGAAAACAAAGTTAGAATAATGCATGATTCCTAACTATGTTAAATGCCTAATGCAACACGTACAATATGTAATTAATAGGCTCGACTATCTAAAATGGCATATGAATGCAACAATTTGATACACGTATTCAAGGAAGTATTGAAATATGATGCAGTTTGAATGATGTGCTGAGCCTCGGTGCATGCAAGATAAATGAATAATGCAAACATGCAAAGCATAAGGTATGCTAATCAAAATGTGATCCCTAATCTATCCATCGAAAGCGGTTAAATAAAAGGGAGAAAGACGTGGGGTTGGAAGACATGCACACACACACGCACACTTATTACAACATTGCGCCTTCGCGAAAGAGGGTCCGAATGAATAAGCTAAGCTACACTAAGCTAAGCTAATTATTACAAAACAGCTAATTAACTATGCTAAGATAATTAATTATTACAAACCAACTAATTAACTATTCTAGCTAATTAAAATATTACAAAATAGATTAAACAAATTAATTACAACACTTATATTAATTAGCTACAACTAACTAATAAAGTGATAAAGTGGCCTCACGGGCGAGGGAGACATGCATGCTCAGTTGCTTCCTCCCGAAAATCCATTGCCTTGCCATCGGTTGCCTCTGTTTGCACTCGCCTTGATCTCTGAACACTGTGCCAGCTTCCAAACTGCTTCTGCCCTAACTCAGATACACTTTTTCACAAAAATGAACTGGTGGCCGGTCGGCCACAAAAAGTGGCTGCCAGCCACCTTAACTAGCCGGTTGGCTAGTATGGGTGGTCGGTTGGCTACCTCAAGTGGCCGGTCGGCCACTGCTTTCCAAACTTCTGTTTTTGTTGCAACAGAGAACAACAGAGGCACAATAATGTATTTTCAAGGAATGTATATACTGCCACACTCCTTATCATTTCTCAAGCTCAAAGGAGTATGGCACTTGGCTCTCAAGCCACTAACCAAGCATTTTCAATGCATGATGGGCAAAGAGTCAAGCTTGTACAAGCTTAATGAATGCGCACATAAGACTCAAATGGCCACCACCCTATCATGCATGATCAAGGGTGACGACGACCAAAAAATGTGGCACGTTTCATCACTTCAAGTATGAAACATCCTACATTTCTTGTGTTTGGATTAACGTCCGATCCAAACACATGCAATGCAACACAAATGCTTATCTTGTTCATGTTTTACTTTGCTCATTTTGTTTACACATTTTACATTACCGAACCATTCTTTAACCAGTTAAGTCCAATGTGATTGTCCTCTAATGGGAGAGGGGTCAACCAAAGAATGGTTTAAGACATGAGAGAGATCATGCCTTTCGCTAGGAGGAACCCTCATAAGAGGGTTAAAGCCATTGAGCACAAGCTCTATCTCAAGCTTAAACACAATCATAAGGTTAACCAACCCTCAAAACAAATGGAAAAATGAAGAAATGGGGGAGGTTGCAGAATTTCAGTGCTGAAATGGCATGAGCAATAATACTACAACATGCAAACAACTCAAGTACAACATGTTAAGAGCCAAAAGCATTAAAGCTAGTGAAGAGCACTACACTACAGGCATGCGATATCAAGCTTAAATGACTAAACTAGCTCTAGACAAAGCTTAAACATGCCAAAATAGTGGCTAAATCATGCTGGAATTGAAACACAAAAAGCTAGAAAAACATGCTTACGTGTTGGCTCGCAAGCTAGGCTCAAAACACAACTCTCAAAAGCAATGAAAGAGTAAAGTATGTGAGAGTGTGACAAGGCTACATACACTAAAATCATGTATAAAATGATGCTATAACATGCAATCAACACGTGCACAACATGTTAGAGGCCTTAAAACACAAAGCTAGTGAAGCCATTTACACTACAACCATGCAATACAAGACTTATATGACCAAGAAGGCTCAAAACAGAGCTAAAGCATGCTAAATTAGTAGCAAAAACATGCTGAGATCAAGTCTCAAAAGGGTAGAAAAACATGCTCACATGCTAGGCCATCTACACATGCAAACAAGAGACAAGGAGGGGAGGTGTCACGACCCCATTCCACCCCTAGTAGAATAGTGCCGTGATGGCCAGTAATCCGAGATTACCAAAGGCCAACTTACAAAGATTCACACACAATCAGAGTATACATATGGGGCTTACATGTGCGGAAGCAATAAATTTAAATCTAAGTACTCCATAAGAGCTGTGCATAGATCAAATGAAATGACATACATCTTAACATGGTTTTACAACTAGAATACAAAATAAAATGGAGTACATATTACATCTTTGTACCATGCCCGCGAGGGACCTCAACGGGTTACAGTTCGGACTCGATTAGTGTCAGTTCTTAATCTTGAACTAAAGAGTCCAAATCCGGCAAATCGTTTTGAGAAAAACAGGTTTTGAAAGAAGTGTCAAACATGGACTGCTTTGCCAAATACAGAGTCGCCACCTAAATATTTTTTTACGGGGGAATTTAGGAAACCTTTACTCGTTGCCAAAGGCCACGTGTCCGTCATCACCAAAGTTGCCTCGGCTCGGGAACTTGGGTACGATTGGGGAAGGTCAGCTATGAGCACCCCCTCTCGCCTGATCCGAAGATCGGCCTCTACTAACCATGATATCCTATTTTGAAAACTTTATGTGTTCTTGTTCCGGTTATTAGCCTAGAATTACTATGTTATGCGTACAGCAAAACAAGTATAGACCAGATCACCTAATTTGGAACAAAGCATTGCATATCTGTTTGTTTGGAAAACACTTTGGAATTTGCTACTTGCAAGTAGGCTAAAATACGGATTTCAATGAATTATTCCAATTCAAACAATCCAACCTTCACCCACAGGCATTCAGGCAGTTAATCAAATAAGCATTTAGCCACATGGTAAGCATGATGTTATGTTAACATTCACACTCATGCGAGATGCTAAAGCATAAATACTTACATCGTACTCCGTGCCAAAACAAAGAATATGTTAGCAATCATGCATGATCCAAGTCCATGTTTAAATGCCTAATGCAACGCATACGGAATGTCACATAGAATAGGCTCGGCTAATCCTAGGATGGCATGTGGAATGCAACAAATATCACGTATTCAAGTTAGATTTGGAATACTATGTTGTTAGCATGATGCGCCGAGCCCAGTGCATGCAATACTGACGAATGATGCACGCATGCATAGCATAAGGATGCTAATTTAAACATGTCCTAATACTAACCATCGAAAGCAGGCAAGTAAAAGGGAGAAAGAAGTGGGGGTTGGAAGACATGCACACACACACCCGCACTTATTACAAATTTGCCCTCGCTCGGAGGGACCGAAAGAATAATACAATTTAATTAACCTACAAGCTAATTAAATATTACAAATTGATTAAATTAGCTAAGCAAATTAACTAATTTATTTAAGCAATAAACAACGGCCTCGGGAAGAGGGTCCAATGCATGCGCGCTCGGGTTTGCTCGGAAAGCCACTACCATGCACAAGTTGCCTCTGCTTTGACTGTTATCCTTCTCTGAAGACTTCACAAATCTCAGAACTGCTTCTCTGCACACTGTGGAACACCACCGGCTGAATGGATTGGTCACCGGCCATGTGTGATGGTCACCGGCCACAAAATGATCCATCGGCCAACAATGGATGGCCGGTCGGCACTGAAGATGGCCGGCCGGCCAAATCTTCCTGCAGAATCCTGTTTGACAGCAGCAGAGGACAAAGCAAAGCATGGCAGTGCATTTCAAGCTATGTATGCACCAATCACTCCCCTTATCATGTAAATGACTCAAAGGAGGATGGGCCTCAATTCTCGGACCACCAATCACGCATTTCCATGCATGATGGCCCAAAGAATCAAGTGTGCATCTTGATATGGAATACAATGCACATAAACAAACCAATGGAACTCAACCTCTTTCACAAGCATTTCAAGAGGCCAAGCATGCATGCAAATGAAATGCAACCTAGGCATGTGAGCTAGCATGCAATCATGGAAATGCAAAGAAGCATACAAGGCATACAAGGCATGAAGCAATGCAACCAACAAGTATGCAAGACATAATGTGGATGTCTAAGCATGCAAGCAAACATGTGACTTCATTCAATCATGCAACTTCAATCATGCAACAACACACAAATACGCAACATACAAGGAGAGCATGCAACAATATGCAAAGGAGGGACTTACACTAATTGGACAGCTCTATACTAAGCCCAAAATAGTGGCCAAAGCTATAGAAGTGAGGTCCAACAAACACACACACATGCACATGTTAATAGGCCAACACTTAAGCACATAAGAGCAACTTGTAAGCACACTTAAAAGAGACCAAACATGGACTCATGGCATACATTGAAAGCTCTGAATATGCATAAAATAGAGGTGCCAAACCTACCAATTAACACAAGCAAAGCATGCTAGCATGGTCAAAACTCAAGGCAAGCTAAAGGGCATGGAACCATACTTAGCAAGACCAAACATGGCATGAATTAAATGACTAAAAACAGAGTTTTAGCATGTTAAAACAAAGCCTAAAGATCACTTAGATGATGTCTAAATGACTTAAACTCAAGGGCATGCACAATGACCAAACATGGAGCATAAGGCACAACCTCATAAGGCATCAAAGGAGCATCAAAGGCAAGCATACAAGCATGTCATGGGGACTGAAATGATGCCATAAGTGGTGCCAAACCACTAAAATAAATCAAACAATGCATGCTCAACACTCCACATACTTAAAGCCTACAAGCTAACAATGCAAAGGAGCTATGCAATACATGTTATGGTTGACCAAAACAACCAAAAACAGACCTTAAACATGGCAAAACAAGTACAAAAGCTTCACAAAGCTAGGCCAAAAGCATGCTTGAACAAGGGTTAAAACCTAGATGCATGTTAAGGCTACAATATGGCATTACAAGACATGTGTGCTAAACAAGCAAGGTGTGTCCAAACCAACTAAACACAATGCTATATTATGGCATAATAAGCATGAAAATCAGTCAAGGCATGGCCAACATGAACCTAAACATGGTGCTCACTAGAGAGGCAAAAATGGCCCTTTTCAAGGACAACAAGGAGAGGGGGTGGCCCTCTCCTTCCTAGGACCTCAAGGCACCATCCTCACCTCTAAAATCCCTCAAGATTTCAGTGGTGAGGAGGCCCAAACATAATGGTCCCGGAGCTCAACCAAAATGGCACAAAACAAGGGCCAAACAAGCCTTAAGAGGGGTCAAACAACCCCAAAGTTTGAAGCAACCTTAACCAACTATTTAGAGGGCTAAAAAACAGAACTTTTTTATGTTATATGCTAAGCTCAAAAACAGATGCAAGATAGGCTAAAAAGCTTTGCAAAAATGGGGTAAAAAGAGCAAGTTAGTTACCCTTGTAGACCTTCTTCACAAATGGTGGTCCAACTGCCTTTCCAAGCTCAAAACCAGCTCCAAAACTTCAAAACAACCCTCAAGGGCCTCAGCACCTAAGAAAAGGTGTGATGGTGGGTGTTTGTGCACAAAAATGGGACTAAACACACACTAAACACAAGAAAGAGAGATATAGAGACAAAGGATATATCCAAACCCTAACCCTAAAACTCAAGCTTTGAAAATGTTGTTTAAAAATGTCTAACCCTAAAACAAGAGAGAAGACCCTCTCTTTTATAGACAATGTGCCTTGTAAAGCTTCCAAAGGAAGCTAACAAGAGGGCAATCCCTCCATACATGATGGAGGGGGTGACAGTGTATGCCAGCTGCCCAAAAATATCTGCAAAAGCAGATGCACAGTAGTCGGCCGGCCAAAAATGCAATTGACCAAAAAAAGATAGCCGGCCGGCCATCTATAGTGCCGGCCGGCCAAACATTTGGCCGATGGCAACAAAACACAGCCGGTGGCCTCAAGCCATGGCCGGTGGAGTGTGGGGATGGCCCACAAGCCATTCCCTGCCCCTCCAAGGCAAAACACAAGTGTTTGGTGCAAAACCAGACACTAAACAGTCGAGTCGAGAGATCCTGAGGCAAGGCGCGTAGCCGAGACCTCCGGGAACTCAAGACGAACACAAATATGGATGATCACCGAGTGTTCAAGCGGTGACGTCCAAGTCTTGAGGACGGTCAAAAATGGGGTGTCTACAATCTTGATCAAAAGGCTTCTCAAGCTAAAATATACAAAAGAAATGAATTACAAACTAAGAAGCATAATCTTCAAGATGATACAAAACATGAATCAAAACATCTTGCAAATAACATCTTAGGTGTCACCGCCTTCTTGCTTGCCACCTACATAAATATAAAGGTGAGGGTGAGCTTGGATACTCAGTGAATGAAATTAGTAATAAAGGTTTGAATGAATGATATCTGAGATCTTTATCAAAACAATACATATAATAACTTATACAAAACATGGGATGAATCAAGCTCATCAATCAAAGTCTTTCAAAGCTTCTTGGATGTTAATAACATCTACATAATACCAAAGGATGACATTCCAGACAAAACAAGGGAATAACCGTCCCGAATTTGAAGCACACACGTTCACGACCGTCGGTGGCCGACCCGGAATCAGTTAGACAACCCACGCGGAAAACTGTCAGTGGCAAAACAAGGGAATAATCGACCCAGAATCGATTAGACAAACCCACCCATACAAGACCGTCGGTGGCAAGGGAGATATCTCAACCAAGGGTACTAGTTGCATTATAGTCCCCTAACACTAAGGACTTTCCAAGAATGTCATCAAAACAAACGTAATACTTGATACAAAAACTAGGGATAGTCATTCATGCTTGATCAAATACTTTTCCAAAACAAAGCAAAGCAAAGCTTTTATCAAAACATTATAACATAGCTTTATTAAAAATACCACTCATATAACTCTTCGGGTGTAGGGATTAAGGCAAGAATCCAAGACCTACAAATACATGGCAAAGTCCATTGAATGCATTTCAAGAAGACAAGAAAGAATGCTCAAAGATGGCTATGCAATGCATTCTCAAAACAAGCTTTACATGAATGAAAATTATCCCGCCATTTCTTTCCAAAACCAAGTCAAGAAAAAGCAAATCATGTGCTGGGAGTCAAAACACTGTTTTTCTTCTTGGAAAAGCATGCTGGGTACCAACCAGGTCTTGGAATGGATGCACAGAGATGATCTAGGCAAAAATGACATAGCTGGGTGAACCCGGGAGGTCTTGGCCGAGGTCCCATACCTCTTGGCCAAGGTGTGGTCACCTAGGCTTCGGTGTGCAGCTACCTGCCAAGGTGTTACAAGGTGCCGGCAAGGGTGTACCATGGTCGGCCTAAGTGTGTAGTGGTTAGCCTAGGTGTGCATGCAAGATAGGCTAAGGTGCAAGTGATCATGCAAGGTAGGCCAAGGTGAGATACGATGCTTGGCCTAGGTGTGAGATCTAGGCAAGAGAGGGTCTCGGTGACCACACTTAGGCAAATGAAGTCTGGAAATCTGGGTTTCCTCTTGAAGAACATGAAGAACATAAACATGAAGAACATGAAGAACATGAATGCTAAAATCATAACTTTTATTCCAAAATCTGAGATTTCATGAGATGAGTTAAAAAACATGGACCTGGGTACTCGTACTTGGAGATTTCATGAAAACAAACACGAAAACATGGATCTTGATACAAACTTTCAAATCAAAACATGGTTTTTCTTCAAGAACACATGAACATCACTTTCTCTTTCTAAAACAATCTTTAAATCGATGCATGGCTCATGAATCGTGCTAGATCATCCAATGTGATTAGATTAACATAAAGAACAACAAGAGTAGATCAAGAATCTAATCTCAAAACATGGATCTAATGGTTCAAGGTGTGAAGATCAAGCTTGGAATCTAGCTCTCTCACTCTAGGAACTTCTTCCTCTTTCTTAGAGTTTCTCTCTCTTCTAGGGCAAAGATATAGAAAATGATATGTTTTCTCTACTGCTAGCTGACTTAACCCTCTGCTGGGACACGTGGCAACGTCTGGTTGGATCTCCTCAAAAAGGTGCCAGAATGACAAGACAAGAGTATGACAAAGTGTGTATAACAAGTACGGTGGCATGGGCACTCTGACAAGGCAATGATCTCGGATTAGGACATAGGCTTCAGCAAGTAAGGTCTCACTGATCTCGGCCAGGAAGGATAAAACTTGGCCTAGCTGTGCCACACCTCGGCCTAGATGTGCCACACCTCAGTCTAGGTCATACCAGTCCAGGGACAAGATCGCTAGGTGCAAGGATCAAAGATCTAGGACACCTAGATGATACACATCTCAGCCTAGGTGATGCACACCTCGGCCTAGATGATGACATCTCGGCTAATATGCCTAGGTGATGGTGGAGGTCAACCAAAGTGGTTCTAGGATGGTCCTAGGTGTGAGAGGTTCAAAGGTGTGACCTAGGCTTGAGATGACCTAGGCTTAAGATAGCAAGCAAGGAACAAAGCATGCATATAACACTTAGGTAAAACACATAAGCACAAAACAAGACAGACCTTTACTTAGGCAAAACAAGTCAAAGTCTACAAATGCAAGCTTAACAAGACAAAATCATGCAAATGCACATGAACGTGCTTACGAAAAGAATGAGGGTTATTACAGGAGGCCACCCCATCCTATTATGGACTTCAAAACCAAGTTTTTACCACTGAAATTCCCCTGGAATTCAGTGGTTAAAAGGCCAAAAAAAGTTGTTTCAAAAGGCTTGAAAACGAGGCATAACACTTAGCAAACAAGTTACAAAAGAGGGTGGACCACCCCTAACTCCAAAAAGGCCTTAAACCACCATTTTTAAACCTTTAAAATAGAGGTTTTTGTAGTTGAGAACTAGGCCAAAAACAGCATGCAAAGGTGGCCAAACAAGCAACCAAAAATAAGCTTAAAAGGGGTTAAGCCTATACCTTTAAAGCACAGCAACAAACAGCCACTTTCTGAGTCAAAACCAGCTTTGAGAGCTCAAATAAGACCTCCAAGAACCTCAGCTACAAGGTAGTCTAATTCGGTTAAGGGGTTGTATGCAAATATGTAGAGAAAACTAACTTTCAAGCACAAAATAGGAAGAGAGAGAGGATTCTAGAGAGCGGCAAAAATTTTGCTCACAAAATTCTGTCCAAAATTGTAGAGAGAGAGAGATTTTAGAGTGAGAGGCTCCCAAACTTTCCAACCTCTCAAAATGAGAGATATCGCCTCCATATATAGCAAAATACAAGCCTTGGTCGAAATATATGCAAAACAGACAGCTGGAGCTTGTGGGAGATAGCTGGAGGGGAAATATCTGCAAAAGATCTGAGTTTGGTACATTAGTGGCCGACCGGACACTGTTGGTGGCCGATAGCCCACATTTGTGGCTGACAGCAAAAATTTGCTCTCTAGGTCCAACTTCAAATGGGCATATCTCCTTCATCTTGACTCCTTTTCTGGTCATTCTTGTGTCTAAACTGAAGCTCCGGAAGTAAGCTTTCCAATGGTTGTAGCCTCACATCAAAATTCAAAGAGATGTCCCTCTTTTAGTGAAGACTGCTCAATTTTGGTCCTCACGGATTGATGCCTAACTGCTCCTCAACTAGTTTTCTTCCCTCCTCTCCTCTTTTCTTCAACGTCAAACCCCTAAATAAGGTGCTTTGAAAGATTTTTCAAAGAGTTCACATCTCTTTCATTCATTTCCACTTTGTCCTTATTCGGTTTACCGAAAAATGCAACATTTAACGAAATACGAGCTTTGAAACATCGTAGGAACTCTTTTAAAAATATTTTGAAAGAGACGGTTTTAAGGTCCAAAATCATTCAAAATAGTTTTGGTCCAAAATGGGGTGTAAGGTTAGGATTTGACTCTCTCTCCTTGCCAAAGAAATCGAACCTTTGCACAACATAGGCTGCACCATCGAATAATCAATCAGTAGTGCCCAAGTTTTAAGGGCGGTCAAAAATTGGGTGTCTACAGTTGCCCCTCTTTGACAGAGCTCGAAGTCATGAAATGACGTGAGTGAATGTCAAAGCCCAGAGACGACCCATTTTTGACAAGGCCAAAGACTTGGACAAATAAGCAAAATGCAAATGCAGTTGGTTGAACCCGAGGGTTGCCTATGTATCCCTTTGCAAGGAATCAAACCAGCGTAGTTCAGGGGCATGATGCAAAATGATACAGAATATAGCAAAGCAGTGCAAACGATATACAATGTAACGACACAATACACATGATATACAATGTAATTGAATTATCAAACCATAGGCAGTGCAAAACAACACAAATATCATAAAGAGATGGAGATGCAAAATCAAACTACGTTTAACACAGAAAAGGTGCCGGAGCCCGAAAACCACAATTCTCTTTAGTGCAATAGGCGTGTGCACATGCAGAACTCTATGTTTTGCAGAAAGAATACAAGTACAAGTAATTGGGTGGCATGATATAAGTGAGGAATGATCTGCTGAGAAAGATCGTGATCCTACATGCTGAATGCAACAAAACAAAGTACGATGCAATGGATGCAATGGATGTAGTGAATAAGGCGTGCGGCCAAACCATATCTTGCCTAAAAAAGGCATGCACACAAAACATACCACGTCTAACACAGAAAAGGTGCCGGAACCCTCAGACCACAATTCTCTTAGTGGAATAGGCGCGTACACATTATCATAGAACCATGCTTTAACGAAGGAAATATATGAGCACATGCCAGACTAAGCTTAACATGGAAAGGATGCATGATATAAAGAACAATGCAGTAGATGCATGCGATAAATGCTATATACAATGCAATAGACGTACTAGATAATAAAATGTGATGTAGCTGGGAAGTGAAAGTACCTTACAAGGGCAATTGGTAATAACTCACCTTATGCCATTGGGGATCTTCCTCTTCTGCATCTTACGTTTCCGAACCACAGTACTACTTTTCTCCTTGGCTATGGTCACAGCTTTCCCTATTCTCCAACAAGGTGACAGACTAGGTTGTTCAGGATCTAGAATTGAGGCGCACACAAGCTACCTCAATCTATGGGGCTGCCATATAGATTTCAAGCCAGGGATACACCCCTGCGTATTTAAACCAGACTTTAGTCTCAGAAATTCCGAACCTTTGTGTTCTAGGCATCGGCCATTCGAATTCTAGTTTCTACCATCTCAGTTGATCTCCTAGGAACTCACTGCAAACATAGGCAAGTGGCTATACCAGACCACCGAAAGTCGTTCGGGCACGACAAGCACCAAAGGAATTGCACCTTTAGAGGATTTAAGGTCTCCTAGACCAGAGAGTGCACAAGACAGTGCGATGCAGAGTGAATGCACAAAATAGTGCTATATAGGTGCACAAGACAGTGCGATGCAGAGTGAATGCACAAAATAGTGCTATACAGGTGCACAAGACGGTGCGATGCATAGTGAATGCACAAAATAGATGTGAATGCATAAGACAGTGCAATATGCAAGGTGCACAAAATAGTGTGATACAAAGTGCACAAAACAGTGCGATGCAGGTGCACAAGATAGTGCGAACAATGCGAATGCACAAAATAGTGCGATAGCACTGGCTTGTCTACTCTCAAATCCTCAGATCGTATAGGAGTGCTTAGGGGATAACTTCTTAGTCTCTATGATCGGGAATGAAGCGTCTGTGAGCCCACCTTCAAACATTCTGGACGCATCCGTCGCACCCTCCCTCATCTGGCAATACGGTGAGGGCTTTTTATCGAGCAGCACCGGGTCAGGTAGTGAGCCGAAATCTGATTCCGCCGAGTCTGTGGAGTCAGAATCAGGTTCCAGCTCATCTGAGTCTGAGTCCGAGTCCGGTATTCTTGGGGGTGACAACCCGGATGCCACAGTCGTGTCTAGGCCGTCTTTTTGTTTTTTCCTTTGAGTCTGTTGTAACAGAGGAATCAGGCAATTTGGAAGTGATTAATGAGAATTGTGCGGCCGTGGCTTTCGAGTACTTTTATGTGCCTTTGATTTATTGCATCAATCAAGACTTTCAAAATTTCGATGAAAACGACGAGGAAGAAATTCCTCCGGTTTTGAAATATTTGCTTGATCAAGACCAGGAGAGGTTTGTAAAACCGCTGGTTGATGAAATCACCACAATTAATGTTGGTACTGAGAAGGACTCGCAGTTGGTCCAGATCAGGTCCACGTTGTCTTCAGAGGAGCGCGAGTGCTTAGTCGCTTTGTTAAAAGATTTCAAAGATGTTTTCACGTGGTCCTACGAAGACATGCCTGGAATCGATCCTGAGATTGTACAACAATGGATCCCTCTTGACCTAGAGGCCCAACCTGTTAAGCAGAAGCTCCGAAGGATCCACCCGGACTGGGCTCTGAAGATCAAAGAAGAGGTCACCAAGCAGATTGACGCAGGGTTCCTGCTGGTATCTGAATACCCTACTTGGTTGGCCAATATAGTTCCAGTGCTGAAGAAGGACGGCAGAATTCGGGTATGTGTGGACTTCAGGGATTTGAACAAAGCCAGTCCGAAGGACGACTTTCTTCTACTACATATCGACGAATTAGTGGATTTCACTGCTGGGCATGCGTTGCTCTCATTCATGGATGGATTTTCAAGCTACAATCAGATTTTGATGGCACCCGAAGACCGGGAGAAGACTGCTTTCACTACCCCGTGGGGAACCTATTGTTATAGAGTGATGCCTTTTGGGCTAAAGAACGCTGGAGCTACGTATCAATAGGCTGCAACCACAATTTTGCACGATATGATCCACAAAGAGGTTGAGGTGTACGTGGATGACATGATTGTCAAGTCCAAGGAAAGAGAGGGAATGCTCATCAGGTCCACAAAGTGAGAGGGAAACACCAAGTTAGCAAGGAAACACTAGATGCCACAATACTGCTCAATTCGTACCCTCAAGAACGGTTGCTGCGTTCAAGGCATCGCTGAAAAATAGCACAATAAGCACGGATACCCAAGACATCACCAATCAGCTCCCACAATTCAAACATGACTAGAAAACCAACGGCGGTCTTGTATAGAGTCTAGGATGTCATATACGTCCCCCAGGATGAGTTTCATGCATAACTCCTTCAAACAGCGGCATCGGGGTCCACAGAAGAATGATATCACAAGATAGCTGTATGTCCGCTCTAGATCGAGCTCACCCTAAATGAGTGATCTAGCTCTAATACCAACTGTCACGGGCTGACTCCTTTAGAGGCGCAGTGGATCAATTTTTGCCCGTGTGGCACTCAAACTCCACCAAGTTTAAGCCCGCCATAGCTTGTTGACAAATCGAGTGTTGACGATCTCACCCGTTTGAACATTAGGTCCCGATGCTTTGTCAAGCAAAACAACTTCACAAGGAAGCTCCGTCTTCATCCGGATGCCACAAGTAGGCCTGACGCCTCAAGTGCACCAAGCACGGCATAAGTCGCTTCATAGCGCCAAGCTTACTCGAAGCAAGGTGCTCGCCCAACTTAGGTTTATGTCATCAAGGTGCCTAGCCACACAACAATGTGCTAGCGAAGGTCCTCAACTTAGCCGACAAGCCAACATTGCACGTGGGTCTTTAATAGCGTCTCGAAGTGTCACAGGGTTAAGCATGCCTCAATAGATGCATATTGGATGGCCACTTAGTCATGCGAAGCCCACAAGCCACCGAGGGTCAATCTCTTACCCACGGCGTAATCCTCATACCAACACGTGTGCTAGATTTCGCCTAAGGCCATTGCGCACCTTAGCATTGCACCAACGTGTAGCATGAGTAAGGAAACATCTCAATCCGTAGCTTGCTTGTAGCATAATGTAGTCCCTCAATGGACATTGCCAATATGTAGCTTGATGCCTTCATTCGATAGCCCACATATGCGGTGTTACCGTCCAACCGCTTAGCTTAAGCCACGGGATCCCCTCGTGCAAGGTTGAACCCAAACCAAGCACTAGAGTTGGCACACGAGGCCTCTAGTGGTGCCTCGATAGCCCATTTGGTCCAAAATGAGTTCCAAAGATGCCATGTTGCGTGGCACAATGGAAACAACATAGTGGACCTCCCCTCGGGAGGACACGCGCAGTGCCTGCATATTGCACCGTCCACGGGGCTCCCAAACCCACGTGGAGACTCTAGACACCCCTTTGGATGCCTAAAGCCCGCCCTTGAGTTGCCCCAAGGTTGCTCACTTCAAGCCCAGTTTGGGCGGGGAGGTTGGTAGGTAGCACACCATACCCCCTTATAGTAGCTTGTTAAGCCCTTTTTCATCTGGCAGGAGGAAACATCATACATGTCCGAGGAGTCATAATGATTTTTCATAAATTCTACAAATTGAGAAAAATCACGAAACTTGGTCGGGAAAACACTTCCCCTAATACCTCTTTACCATAAAAATTTCAGCCCGAAACTCCTTCATTTGAGTGCCGAATTGGCAGAGAGGCCATTGAGTTAGCTCAGAGGAGCATTGGGAGCATGAGAGATCATTAGAGGAACATCGTCTGGAGGAGTCAGCTCAGAGGAGCTTGAGTTTGCTCAGAGGAGCTTGAGTTTGCTCAGAGGGGCATTGGCAGAGGCCATTTGAGAAGAGGGCTTGGCATTTCAAGAGTATTGGCAAAGGGCAGAGTTAGAGACGATCAGAGGAGCTTTGGCAGAGGCCATTTTGAGAGGGGAGCTTGGCTAAAGGAGTTAGACGTTGAAGGTAGGCCATCAACACGGAGGTGTTGGACTCATCAGAGGAGCCGGTACACGCACTGCAGCATCAGCTTTGTGCTACATCAACGAGGACATTGATGGTTGAAGTGGAGGAGAGTGTCACGGGTTGCCTTGCAAGGCTAACTCCGTGACGTTTCGCTCGCGGTGGTGTGGCCATTGGAGTGCTCAAGAGTGGCCGTTGGAAGTACCCCAACGTGGCCTAACATTGGCCCCAAGTAGTCCAAGGTATGTAGCAGCAAACGGCAAAGTTGCAGCCCATGTCAATAGCCAACCAGCGCTGCCCGCAGCAGCAAAATACAGCAGCAACAGCCAGCAATGGCAGCCAACAGTGCAGAGTTTTGGCGCTTTGGTTCGGCACTCAAATGAAGAGTTTCAGGCTGAAATTTTTATGGTAAAGAGGTATTAGGGGAAGTGTTTTCCCGACCAAGTTTCATGATTTTTCTCAATTTGTAGAATTTATGAAAAATCATTATGACTCCTCGGACATGTATGATGTTTCCTCCTGCCAGATGAAATAAGGCTTAACAAGCTACTATAAGGGGGTATGGTGTGCTACCTACCAACCTCCCCGCCCAAACTGGGCTTGAAGTGAGCAACCTTGGGGCAACTCAAGGGCGGGCTTTAGGCATCCAGAGGGGTGTCTAGAGTCTCCACGTGGGTTTGGGAGCCCCGTGGACGGTGCAATATGTAGGCACTGCGCGTGTCCTCTCGATGGGAGGTCCACTATGTTGTTTCCATTGTGCCACGCAACATGGCATCTTTGGAACTCATTTTGGACCGAATGGGCTATCGAGGCACCACTAGAGGCCTCGTGTGCCAACTCTAGTGCTTGGTTTGGGTTCAACCTTGCACAAGGGGATCCCGTGGCTTAAGCTAAGCGGTTGGACAGCAACACCGCATATGTGGGCTATCGAATGAAGGCATCAAGCTACATATTGGCAATGTCCATTGAGGGACTACATTATGCTACAAGCAAGCTACGGATTGAGATGTTGCCTTACTCATGCTACACGTTGGTGCAACGCTAAGGTGCACAATGGCCTTAGGCGGAATCTAGCACACGTGTTGGTACGAGGATTACGCCGTGGGTAAGAGATTGACCCTCGGTGGCTTGTGGGCTTCGCATGACTAAGTGGCCATCCAATATGAATCTATTGAGGCATGCTGAACCCTGTGACACTTCGAGATGCTATTAAAGACCCGACGTGCAATGTTGGCTTGTCGGCTAAGTTGAGGACCTTCGCTAGCACATTGTTGTGTGGCTAGGCACCTTGATGACATAAACCTAAGTTGGGCGAGCACCTTGCTTCGAGTAAGCTTGGCGCTATGAAGCGACTTATGCCGTGCTTGGTGCACTTGAGGCGTCAGGCCTACTTGTGGCATCCGGATGAAGACGGAGCTTCCTTGTGAAGTTGTTTTGCTTGACAAAGCATCGGGACCTAATGTTCAAACGGGTGAGATCATCAACACTCGATTTGTCAATGAGCTATGGCGGGCTTAAACTTGGTGGAGTTTGAGTGCCATACGGGCAAAAATTGATCCGCTGCGCCTCTAAAGGAGTCGGCCTTGCAAAAATTCTTCCAACGGATTAGAGATTTTTGGTTGCAGCTGAATCCTCAGAAGTGTACATTTGGTGTTACAGCAGGGAAAATGCTGGGGTTCTTGATCACACAGAGAGGTATCGAGGTCGATCCTTCTAAAATCAAGGCCATCTTAGAAATGCCACCACCAAGGACAGAAAAGGAGGTGCGAGGCTTTCTGGGTAAAGTGCAACTCATAAGACGGTTTATTGCAAAATTAACCTTGACTTGTGAACCACTCTTTGGCCTCCTGAAGAAAGGAAAGAAGTTCCAATGGGACGACCGATGCCAAGTTGCTTTTGAGCAAATCAAGCAACATTTATAGAACCCACCTGTGTTGTCACCGCCTGAGCCAGGGAAACCGTTGATTCTATACTTTTCAGTGACTGAAACTACAATAGGCTACATGCTTGCACAGGAGTCTGAGGACAAAGTGGAAAAGGCTATCTACTACCTGAGCAAGAAAATGCTGGATTACGAAACTCGCTACACTCCGCTGGAGAAGGCTTGTCTGGCCTTGGTATGGGCTACCAAGAAGCTGCGGCACTACCTGTTAGCTTACTCCGTAATACTGGTTTCCATATTAGATCCCATCAAATATCTCTTTGAGAAACCAGCACTTACGGGTAGGCTAGCCCGTTGGTTGCTTGTGCTTTCCAAATTTGATCTGAAGTACATGACGCGCAAGTCAGTGAAAGGGAGAGCGGTAGCGGAGTTCCTAGCCGATCACCCAGTGGAAGGGGATGAAGTAGTTGAGTATCTGTTCCCAGACGAGGCCATTCTGCATGTCGAAGAGGAGACTTGGACGATGTACTTTGACGGAGCGTCAAACCAATACGGGTATGGGATAAGGGTGTTACTGATAGCGCCCGACAATTCCCATATACCTGTAGCATTCAAACTCCGGTTCAAAGTATCGAACAATAAGGCAGAGTATTAGACATGTATTGCTGAACTAGAAGTTGCCCTGGAACTAGGGGCAAAACGGCTGGACGTCATCGGGGACTCGAACCATGTTATATCTCAAGCTAAAGGAGATTGGAAAGTTAAAGAAGAAAAGATGAGAATCTACCACCAGACCTTGGACGTTTTGATTCCTCGGTTTGAGAAACTGAATTTTGCTCATCTGTTAAGAGAGAACAACAGGTTCGCTGATTCATTAGCAACTCTATCTTCTATGATAAACATCCCTTTCGGGGTCTGGATGCGTCCGATCATCATCGAACTGAAATTTGTGCTGGCCTATGAGCTGATTGCTGCCATAGATGAAGTACAAGATGAGAATCCCTGGTATTACGATGTCTGGAACTTCTTGGAAAAAAAGGTGTATCCACTAGGGGCAAATGCCAAAGATAAGAGGGCAATTCAAAGAATGGTTGCTTAGTTCATCGTCTGCGGAGGTAAATTGTACAAGAGGGGTCATCTCGGGATGCATAAGCTGTGTGTTGATGCAGAAGAGTCCAAGCGCCTGATGGAGGCCATCCATGGAGGAAAGTGTGGAGCGCACATGAACGGGGTGATGTTAGCCCGGAAGATCCTTAGACAGGGTTATTACTGGTCCACCATGGAGGAGGATTGTATTGGCTTTGTCCGGCGATGCCACAAATGTCAGATCCATGCCAACTGCATGAACATTCCGCCGTCGAAGCTGTACAACATGACTTCGCCATGGCCGTTTTCAGTCTGGGGGATTGATGTAATTGGGGCTGTCACTCCAAAGGAGTCCAACGGGCATGAGTACATTCTGGTAGCGATAAACTACTTTACGAAGTGGTTTGAGGCCCAATGTTATGCGGTGTTGAAGGCATCGCATGTTGCTAAGTTTATCAGGAACAATATCATCTGTCGCTACGGGGTCCCAAATGAGATTATTTCGGATAATGGTTCCCACTTCAAGAAGGAGGTGATTGACTTGTTGGAGAAGTACAACGTGGCCTTTCATAAGTCATCTACATATCGACCGCAAACCAATGGAGCTGTTGAGGCCGCCAACAAGAACATCAAGCACATTTTGCAGAAGATGGTGGAAACCTACTGGGACTGGCCAGATAAGCTGCCATTTGCTCTGTCGGCCTACCAGACTTCAATTCGAACTTCTACTAGGGCAACTCCGTATTCCTTGGTTTATGGGATGGAGGCTGTTCTGCCTATCGAAGTTGAGGTTCCGTCATTACGGGTATTGGCTAAGTGCCAGATAGCTGAGGCAGATTGGCAACAAAGCAGGTTCGAAGAACTCATGCTCTTTGATGAAAGAAGTCTGAAAGCACTGTATGACGTCCAGGGTTATCAACGAAGAATTACCAGGGATCTCAACAAGAAGGTTAAGTCCAGGAATTTGAAGGAAGGGGATCTAGTGCTCAAAGACAACCGAGCTACCATCCACGACCCTAGGGGCAAGTTCAGACCCAATTAGATTGGCCCTTACATCATCAAGTCTATCTGGTCGGGTGGAGCTGTCATTCTGATCGATCTAGATGGCCTAGAGTTCTCCCAGCCGATCAACATAGACAAGTTGAAGACATACTATCTCTGAGTGGCTCGCTAGGCCGAAAACCCGAAAGGGCGATCTAGGCAAAAGTTAGAGCATAGAAAATTTGAAATCATAAAAACTGAGCCCGCAAGGTTGAAAACCCAGAAAGGGCGGCCTTGGCAAAAGTTAGAGCGTAAAAGGAAAGGGTTAATACACGAGTGAACCTGATTGAACTACGTAAGGCTTGATTCCCATCTTTGGGATACGTAGGCAACTTCATTCCGAAGTCCAGCCATAAACACTTCCAAATCAACTTTGTCCGTGTGATCATGTTGGTCATCTTTGTCTATTCTGCGTTCAAGAGCTCGGTTGTGATCTCTAGTGCAGTGCTATTCAGACTAGGAACAACTTTCCAGTTGCTGGGATCCGGGGTTGTACATCTCAGTGATAGATCTCAGGTGTGTCTAGTTTTGATCGATACCGAAAATGGTTTTGAAAACTTTTAATAAAAGTTGATTTTGCTCAAATTAATCTTTTTATGACTTAGACCATTTTTGGACCAAACGGAAAATTTTCAGTACTCACAACCTTCAATTACATTGATTTCAGTACAGAGTTCTCCTACTCTTGAATACAAATTGAAGTTACTTTTTATTACATTCATAAAGAAAACTTGAAAGTACTGATTAAAACAGATAAATTTAAGGCACAGTCAGGTGTTCCTGCGTCCCCTCCCAGAGCTGGTCAAAGCCTCTGATGCCAAAGTAGGCCCAACCTGCGCCTCTTCATCAAGCCAAGCTATGCACTCATCAGAGAGGGTGCAACTGAAAGTGGGAGTGGGGGCCAGAAGCTCTCTCGTCCTCCATGCCGTGGCATACCGAGCTCGCTGTGCGCCTCAGACCGGAAATGCAACAGGGTACTCTATTCCTTCTTCCGGGCAAGTTGATCATGTCCAAACTGGCGCTGGATTTGAAATAGGAAGTAAAAGACACAGTGTCCCAGGCCGATCAACTGAATCCCAGGCTGGCGAGTCATGCTGTAGCTCATCGTCGGTAAATTAAGCCAAGGGCAGCGCCAAACAATGTCGACAGCAGACAAACTGCACATCCATTCGCACCACCATCCCTCATCAGGGGCATCGACTAGACGTCGCTGGAAGAAATAGCTGCGAGCTGAATATGTTGGGCATGAGTCCACAACCTTCAACTTATCCATCAACCATATGTGGGGAGGGATGAAAAATGAAAGATTAAAGAATAGAGAAGTGTACGTGGAGAGAAAAGTGAGAAAAGGGTTTTGAGAGAAAAACCGAGCCTGAGGGCCGAGTGATGTGAGAAATATATGTGAGATAGGGTGGGAAACATTACCTGCATCAATACTGGACTCCCTACGAATCTAGTCGTCTCTCGGCGATAGAAAGCATCCAAACCCGTCAATGTCTCAGCTAGCGTCATGGCAATGCATCTCTTGCCCTCTTTTAAGCCTTGGGCAACTTCAATCAAATGGACGCTAAATCCTCTGGAGCTTGGGGCAAGCAAGAAATGAGACAACATAAACAAGCAAAGCGCATGTCACCGATAACCGTGCTAGTGATGATCGCCGCGGTCACCAGCTTCAGAAAACCGACGAATCAAGCTGGGGATGTCCAATCCTCCATCGCGAGCCAATGATCGAGTGTCATGCAAAGTGAGCCTGCACATCCATCCTAAGGCTTGGACGTGGCCGAAACGGAATTGAGGCAAGATCTCTTCTTCATGCTCGGACTCCATCAAAGCTTCGAAGTCTACGAAAGTGGGACACATATCTTGTCCGCCAAAGCTAAAAACGTGCGTAATCGGATTCCAATACCTTGCCGTGGCATGAAGGAATGGAAAACGCAGTGGGGTGTGGCTCAACGTGAATAGTGCATTTATTCCGAAGCCCTGAAAAATCAGCTTTTCTGAGCCATCCAAGTTAGCAATCCATTTTGTGAGATTTTGGACAAGAAATGCCTCCATTTGGTGCAAAAACTGAGTTGAAATGGAGAAACTACGAAGCTGGGGCTTTTGTAGAAGATTAGGTGTTGAGTAGAAGACAGGTGGTAGCATTCTGGACATTCTTGCCATTTTTGGCCGATCAGCCAGTGATGATGGCCGACCGGCCATCTTTTTAGCCGATCGGCTAGTATTGATGGCCGATGGTCATTTCTCTTGGCCAATGGCCTTCTACTCTGGTCGATGGCCTTCTACTCTGGCCGATGGCCTCTCCTTTTGCTCTCTGAGCTGTCTATGTGTCGGAGGTGTTGAGAACTTGTGACTTGTTCCACTTCGAATGCCTTTCGGTGATGATTTCGCGAAGTTGCGCCTTTATTACTTCAATTTGATTATTGAGTTGTTGGATTTTTGTTTATCGAGTTGTATTTTACGTTGTTTGCTAAGTTCTTGTCTTGCTTATCGAGTTGTATTTACATTTTGTTAGCATGTCAGGTTCCTGTTTTGCTTATTGAGTTGATTTTGTTCTTTCAGTCGTCCGTTGGTTCACTACCGGATTAAGGCAATGCAATTCGAATGTTTAGTTTTCAAAACAAGGTTCAATCTCATTTACATTGTTATGTGATACGATGCGATGCGATGCTTAGAATGTACAAATATAACAGTTTTTCAAAAAAAAAAAAAACTGTTTTCATTCCATCATATTTTCTCTTGCAAAAGAGTACAAAGTTTTAAAGAAAATAAACCTGCCCAAGGCAGTACAATGTGCAAAAACTACAAGTAAAAAAGAGAAAGAAAGAAAAAAACAAAGCATCTGAAATCGGCGCCAGTCGCCTCAAGTGCGGGAATCCCTCCTCGTCCTCCTCCTGGACGAAGGTCCAGGATCACCGCCGTCAGCTCCACTGCCTGTGTCTGAACCCGAGCCATCTCCAACCTCATCCTGAGATGACTTTGCCTCCTCGTCGGACTCATCGTCATCTAAGGCCAGCGCCTGCGAACTACTCTCGGATTGAGTACGCCTGGCTCTATTGCGGCTGCGCGCTGGAGTCCTTCGTCTTGTGCTCCCTGTTGCTCGAAGAGGTACTGATGGTCCTGCCGAGGCACCCGTTGTGGCTGGTATCTGGAATGGGGCCTGAAAAGAACAAATTGGCAGATGCATCAGTTATGCTATGCGAAGCCGAGTATGGTATCAAATGCAGTATACGATTACAGTGTATGAATACCGTGAGCAGTGTATGATTACAATGTATAAATGTCGTGAGCGTTGTATGATTATAGTGTATGAATGCTGTGAGCAGTATATGAATGCCGTGAGCGGTGGATGATTACAGTATATAAAGGCCGTGACCAGTGTATGACATGCAGTGTATCAGTGCCATGAGCGGTATGTGAGTGCAGTGTATCAAATGCCATATTGATAATGTAATGCATCAGATCAATATGGAACATATTATGCAAGGTTTTGGGACTGAGATTGAAAGAACTTACCGGGATACTCTAAATACTCAGCAGGTCCATGCTCCTCTGTAACATCCCCATCATTGAAGCCGACAGCTCTAGAGCCTGTCCAGTGTACTCGATAGAAGCTTGCAAAAGTGTTGAGGTAATTAATATTCTGTGGGATATCAACTAAAGTAAAATAAATGTACAGAATGAAAAGCATTGCATGTACCGAGGTCGAGCCTCAAACTCCAACAAGCTCATGATCAGCCAGAGAAAGAGGGATGGGTATCTGATAAATCTCCCTACCCTGTCCTTGGCATGTCATGGTAGTGGGCAGGTCTGGCCACTCCGCTCTCCATCCCCTTCGTGAACCCCTCATGTCACGGGCCTGAGTCGCCCTCGATGCTCACGCTCCTCCTACTGGGGCTGCAGGTCTCTCTCTCTCACCTCAGCGAGCACTGGCCAGAGGTGGCATGAGATGTGTCTGGATGAAGACGGTGTAGTCGCCCTCATCTCTGAAAAAGTCCGCATCCCAACCAATCATGAAATCCTCCATCTCTTGCGGTGTGTACATCTTTGTCTATCTCGTGTGTGAAGGGGGTGGCATCGGAACCACTGGCTCGGGTAAACTAAGACTCTGACGCAAGAATCGCTCACCCAAGTACCATGCCCGGCAGACCGGACCCTCCAGTAAGACTCGGAACCGGGCAGTCTCCCGAGCGCCCATGTACTGGTCTCTGACTGCGTTAAGCAGCACTGCCCAGGGCTGTCAGGTGATCTGCAAATGACATCTGCTATTAAAAGTGCAATGTAAAGCAATGCTTAAATGAATTGTAAGGTTTGAAATACCTTTGCTGCGGCTATAGTGTCAAAGTATCTGCGGAAGAATAAGAAAGACTCCCGCGGCCTCCGCTTGCATCGCACATCATACCTATGAGAATATGGGACAACGGGGGGCATCTCTACCTCTGGGTCTGGAGCGAGCCTCGGGAAGTAGGCATATACCCACAACTACAAAATATAACAGGGTGATAATAAGTATGTTTATCAGTAAAGCAGAATACAGATAAAGCAGAAATCAGAGAATGGTCTGCAGTGTGTTGTGCAGTGTACAACCAGTGTAAAGCAGATTGCGTGTATGCAGTGTGTGTAGTGTACAGATAGTGTAAAGCAGAACTATAAAACAGAAGGGAAAGATGTACCTCCCAGGCTCACCAGTAGCCTCCTAGCAAGTGTCCACTGCGGCGAGATGAGGAACTCATGTACCTGTACAGTGTGGCCAGGCCTACGCCACCCCAGTCATAGCGCCAGATCCGGGTCCCGTCCACCAGCGTGCTCAAGAGGTAGAGGCCAACTGTGTTTGCCCAGTCGGTGAAGAGAGTAGTGCCCAGCATGAATATAAGGAACCCTCGGGCGTACTGCTCGACCTCCTCGCTGGTCGGCGTCTGTACTCTGAACTGGTCCTCGAACCATGAATACCTTACGAACCCTGGCTGAGAGAGAGGTGGGCGAACGCCAAGTAAAAAGATCTGGGCAGCATCCCACTCGCCCATATCAGTGTCGAAAGGGATCGGATCACCCCTTACTCCGATGCCAGTGAGTATGGAGAAGTCGAAGGGAGTCATCGTCATCTCCCCTGCTGCAGAAAGGTTGAAGGAATCGGTGGTATCCCACCACCTCTCCACTAGCGTGCCTAGAAGGAGTCGACTCGCAGTGAGGCGAGAGAGTCCCATGCAGAAAATGCCGAAGCCGACCCCGTCGACGATATGGCGAACCTCATCGGGTAGCTCCATGTACCAATCCCATGCGATGGTGTTCCCATACCCCCGGAAGGCATGGGAATCTCCCTGTGTTCCAGACAAACAAATGGAAAGTAGTGTCAGAAATACAGTGTTTGAATATGCTCAGAATTGATAAAAATGCAGTGTGTGTGGATATGTTCGAGTCAACACAGATATTATGTATGAAAGTGCTCAGGGTGAACTAAGCATGTGATGTACAACTGTGTTTGTTATAATCTGATAAAGAGCAGTATCGGCTATCCAAGATATATGACCTACATTGCAGAAAGTAGAGGGGAAGAGTATACCTCAACGGCGCCAAAGGATAAGTGCGACTTCGGCTCCCGTAGCAGGAGGTCCTTCGAAGCACCTCGCGCGAAGCTCCTAAACTGGAGAATGCTGTCAGGAGGCAACACACGTACCTCGGGCTAGTACGTCTCCGGGTCGAAGGGCAGAACACTAAGCGGCAAGAGCTCGAACACGGGATCCATCTCCATCCCTGGAGGAGTCCCACCCTGTGGAATATCGTCCGCCATCTCGAGGAGAGTGAGAAAAAGGTCGAAGGTGTGGAAAATGGGCAAGAATGCCAAAAGTCAACCGAAAGTCAACCCCGAGGGGTGAAAAACGGAAGAAAACATCGAGAAATCAATAATGTGGCACCGAATACACTTTCCAATCGGTTCAAAGTGTTTGAAACGACGAGGGTTTTGCGAATCGAAAGTCGCAGGAGGTTTGAAAACGAAGGAAAAGCTCGGATCGAAGGGAGGAAAAAGGTCTAGAGTGATAGAGGGATGAATTTCGGCTAGGGAGAAGTGAGGAAATGATGTTTGGAACCCTATACTTAAAGACCCGAGGCAAATGGACAAAATTGCCCCGAATCTGCCACTTTTGGCCGATTGGCCAAATTGTTGGCCGATAAGCTTGTTTGATGGCCGATGGCCCCTCCTTGTGGCTGATGTACCTGCAATGTCCTTGTTTAGGGTAGTTCTGTTGATTGGTACCCTCATCTCTCAAGAAAGTCCAAGAAAATACACTTTTGAAGCTTAAGCGGCCTCCGTGGTGACCTCAAACCGTGTCTTCTGGATGTGGCACTCGATACGCACAAGATTTATCCTTTTCGTATCCTTTTGTATATTGCAAGATTCGAAAATTGCTTTGAATATGTTGCATTACAGTTTTTTTGTCATGTTTGTAAGGTGCGCATTTGTTATACGCCTTTTCAGTCTTACATTGAGCATACCTCATCTTGTTTTGAAGTTGTGTCTCAACATTGCAGAGAACATGCCTTTACCATGCTTACATTGAATACGTGCATCTCTATGTCTTTGCATGGAACATGCGTCTTGCGTTGTCACACGCTCTCGTTGCATTGTCATGCACACCTTACTTGTGTTGTTGCGCACTCTCGTTGCATTGTTATGCACCACCTTACTTGCGTTGTCGCGCACTCTCCTTGCATTGTCATGCACACGTTACTTGGGTTGTCGCGCACTCTCCTTGCATTGTTATGCACACTTTACTTGCGTTGTCACGCATGTTACTTGCATTGTTATGCACCTCATTACTTGCGTTGTCGCGCACGTTACTTGCATTGTTATGCTCACTACGCTTACATTGTTATGCACCTCGTTACTTGTGTTGTCGCGCACGTTACTTGTTGCATTGTTATGCACACCACTTGCATTCTCACGCACGTTTTGCTTGCATTGTTATGCACGGTCACTTGCATTGTTGTGCACTTTTCACCTGCGTTGCTATGCACCTTTCCATCAGCATCATATGTGCACGCGTACATCTTGTATTGAAATTGTATCTTGATATAGCGTTGATCATGTGTTCCTATATATATTGTACTTGTCAAAATCTCTCTTTTGTGCAGGCACAATATTGTATGTACGGTTCATTAGAAGATGGTGAACTCAGACGATATTGTACGTACGGTTCATTCAAGTTAAGTTCAGGCTCAGTTTGACTGCTATTAACCTTTCTTCACTTGCGTGTGCCGCGTTTGGACGTACTCGCACTGTCTAGTGCATTGGGCTTTCTTGCGCAACCTTTCTCCACTCGCGTGTGCCGCGTTTGGACGTACTCGTACTGTCTAGTGCATCGCGCTTTCTCGCGCAACCCTTCTCCACTCGCGTGTGATGCGTTTGGATGTACTAGCATTGTCTAGTGCATCGCGCTTTCTTACGCAAACCTTCTCCACTCGCGTGTGCCGTGTTTGGACGTACTCGCACTGTCTACTGCATCACGCTTTCTTGCGCAACTCTTATCCACTCGCGTGTGCCACGTTTGGACGTACTCGCACTGTCTAGTGCATCGCGCTTTCTTGCGCAACCCTTCTCCGCTCACGTGTGCCGCGTTTGGACGTACTCGCATTGTCTAGTGCATCGCCCTTTCTTGCGCAACCCTTCTCCACTCGCGTGTGTCGTGTTTCGACGTACTCGCACTGTCTAGTGCATCGCGCTTTCTTGCACAACCCTTCTCCACTCACGTGTGCCGCGTTTGGACATACTCGCACTATCTAGTGCATCGCGCTTTCTTGCGCAACCCTTCTCCACTCGCGTGTGCTGCGTTTTGACGTACTCGCACTGTCTAGTGCACCGCGCTTTATTGCGCAACCGTTCTCCACTCGCATGCGCCACGTTTGGACGTACTGGCACTGTCTACTCCATCGCGCTTTCTTGCCCAATTTTTGTTCACTCGCGTGCGCCGCATTTGGACGTACTCACACTGTCTAGTGCATCGCGCTCTCTTGTGCAACCCTTCTCCACTCGTGTGTGCCGCGTTTGGATGTACTCGCACTGTCTAGTGCATTGCGCTTTCTTGCGCACCCCTTCTCCACTCGCGTGTGCCACGTTTGGACGTACTCGCACTGTCTAGTGCATTGCGCTTTCTTGCGCAACCTTTCTCCACTCGTGTGTGCCGCCTTTGGACGTACTCGCACTGTCTAGTGCATCGTGCTTTCCTGCACAACCCTTCTCCACTCGCGTGTGCCGCATTTGGACGTACTCGCACTGTCCAGTGCATCGCGCTTTCTTGCGCAACCCTTCTCCACTCGCGTGTGCCGCGTTTGGACGTAGTCGCACTGTCTAGTGCATCGCGCTTTCTTGTGCAACCTTTCTCCACTCGCGTGTGCCGCATTTGGACATACACACACTGTCTAGTGCATCGCGCTTTATTACGCAACCCTTGTCCACTCGCGTGCGCCGTGTTTGGACGTACTAGCACTGTCTAGTGAATCGCGCTTTCTTGGGCGAACCTTTGTCCACTCGCGTGCGCCCCGTTTGGACGTACTCGCACTGTCTAGTGCATCGCGCTTTCTTGCGCAACCCTTCTCCACTTGCGTGTGCCGCGATTGGATGTACTCGCACTGTCTAGTGCATCGCGCTTTCTTGCGCAACCTTTCTCCACTCGCATGTGTCGTGTTTGGACGTACTCGCACTGTCTAGTGCATCACGCTTTCTTACGCAACCCTTCTCCACTGGCGTGTGCCGCGTTTGGAGGAGCACGCACTGTCTAGTGCATCGCGCTTTCTTGCGCAACCCTTTTTCACTCGCGCGTGCCGCATTTGGATGTACTCGCACTGTCTAGTGCATCGCGCTTTCTTGCGCAAGCCTTCTCCACTCACGTGTGCCTCGTTTGGATGTACTCGGACTGTCTAGTGCATTGCGCTTTCTTACGCAACCTTTCGCCACTCGCGTGTGCCGCATTTGGACGTACTCGCACTGTCTGGTGCATCGCTATCTTGCGCAACCCTTGTCCACTCGCATGTGCCCCGTTTGGATGTACTCACACTGTCTAGTGCATCGCGCTTTCTTGTGCAACCTTACTCCACTCGCTTGTGCCGCGTTTGAACGTACTCGCACTGTCTACTGCATCGCGCTTTACTACGCAACCCTTCTCCACTCGCGTGGGCCACGTTTGGACGTACTAGCACTCTCTAGTACATCACGCTTTCTTGCGCAACCTTTCTCTCCACTCGCGCCCGCCGCGTTAGGACATACTCGCACTGTTTAGTGCATCGCGCTTTCTTGCGCAACCTTCTCCACTCTCGTGTGTCGCGTTTGGACGTAGTTGCACTGTCTAGTGCATCGCGCTTTTTTGCACAACCCTTCTCCACTCACGTGCACCGCGTTTGGACGTACTCGCACTGTCTAGTGTATCGCGCTTTTTGAGCAACCCTTCTCCACTTGCATGCGCCGCACTTGGACGTACCCGCACTGTCTAGTGCATCGCGCTTTCTTGCGCAACCCTTCTCCACTCGCGTGTGCCGCGTTTTGACGTACTCGCACTGTCTAGTGCATCGCGCTTTATTGCGCAACCGTTCTCCACTCGCATGCGCCGCGTTTGGACATACTGGCACTGTCTACTCCATCGCGCTTTCTTGCCCAATTTTTGTTCACTCGCGTGCGCCGCATTTGGACGTACTCACACTGTCTAGTGCATCGCGCTCTCTTGCGCAACCCTTCTCCACTCGTGTGTGCCGCGTTTGGATGTACTCGCACTGTCTAGTGCATTGCGCTTTCTTGCGCACCCCTTCTCCACCCGCGTGTGCCACGTTTGGACGTACTCGCACTGTCTAGTGCATTGCGCTTTCTTGCGCAACCTTTCTCCACTCGTGTGTGCCGCCTTTGGACGTACTCGCACTGTCTAGTGCATCTGCTTTCCTGCACAACCTTCTCCTCGCGTGTGCCGCATTTGGACGTACTCGCACTGTCCAGTGCATCGCGCTTTTTGCGCAACCCTTCTCCACTCGCGTGTGCCGCGTTTGGACGTAGTCGCACTGTCTAGTGCATCGCGCTTTCTTGTGCAACCTTTCTCCACTCGCGTGTGCCGCATTTGGACATACACACACTGTCTAGTGCATCGCGCTTTATTACGCCACCCTTGTCCACTCGCGTGCGCCGCGTTTGGACGTACTAGCACTGTCTAGTGAATCGCGCTTTCTTGGGCGACCTTTGTCCACTCGCGTGCGCCCCGTTTGGACGTACTCGCACTGTCTAGTGCATCGCGCTTTCTTGCGCAACCTTTCTCCACTTGCGTGTGCCGCGATTGGATGTACTCGCACTGTCTAGTGCATCACGCTTTCTTGCGCAACCTTTCTCCACTCGCATGTGTCGTGTTTGGACGTACTCGCACTGTCTAGTGCATCACGCTTTCTTACGCAACCCTTCTCCACTGGCGTGTGCCGCGTTTGGAGGTGCTCGCACTGTCTAGTGCATCGCGCTTTCTTGGGCAACCCTTTTTCACTCGCGCGTGCCGCATTTGGATGTACTCGCACTGTCTAGTGCATCGCGCTTTCTTGAGCAAGCCTTCTCCACTCACGTGTGCCGCGTTTGGATGTACTCGGACTGTCTAGTGCATTGCGCTTTCTTATGCAACCTTTCGCCACTCGCGTGTGCCGCATTTGGACGTACTCGCACTGTCTGGTGCATCGCGCTATCTTGCGCAACCCTTCTCCACTCGCATGTGCCCCGTTTGGATGTACTCGCACTGTCTAGTGCATCGCGCTTTCTTGTGCAACCTTACTCCACTCGCTTGTGCCACGTTTGAACGTACTCGCACTGTCTAGTGCATCGCGCTTTACTACGCAACCCTTCTCCACTCGCGTGCGCCACGTTTGGACGTACTAGCACTCTCTAGTACATCACGCTTTCTTGCGCAACCTTTCTCCACTCGCGCCCGCCGCGTTAGGACATACTCGCACTGTCTAGTGCATCGCGCTTTCTTGCGCAACCCTTCTCCACTTGCGTGTGCCGTGATTGGATGTACTCGCACTGTCTAGTGCATCACGCTTTCTTGCGCAACCTTTCTCCACTCGCATGTGTCGTGTTTGGACGTACTCGCACTGTCTAGTGCATCACGCTTTCTTACGCAACCCTTCTCCACTGGCGTGTGCCGCGTTTGGAGGTGCTCGCACTGTCTAGTGCATCGCGCTTTCTTGCGCAACCCTTTTTCACTCGCGCGTGCCGCATTTGGATGTACTCGCACTGTCTAGTGCATCGCGCTTTCTTGCGCAAGCCTTTTCCACTCACGTGTGCCGCGTTTGGATGTACTCGGACTGTCTAGTGCATTGCGCTTTCTTACGCAACCTTTCGCCACTCGCGTGTGCCGCATTTGGACGTACTCGCACTGTCTGGTGCATCGCGCTATCTTGCGCAACCCTTCTCCACTCGTATGTGCCCCGTTTGGATGTACTCGAACTGTCTAGTGCATCGCGCTTTCTTGTGCAACCTTACTCCACTCGCTTGTGCCGCGTTTGAACGTACTCGCACTGTCTAGTGCATCGCGCTTTACTACGCAACCCTTCTCCACTCGCGTGCGCCACGTTTGGACGTACTAGCACTCTCTAGTACATCACGCTTTCTTGCGCAACCTTTCTCCACTCGCGCCCGCCGCATTAGGACATACTCGCACTGTCTAGTGCATCGCGCTTTCTTGCGCAACCCTTCTCCACTCTCGTGTGTCGCGTTTGGACGTAGTTGCACTGTCTAGTGCATCGCGCTTTTTTGCACAACCCTTCTCCACTCGCGTGCACCGCGTTTGGACGTACTCGCACTGTCTAGTGTATCGCGCTTTTTGAGCAACCCTTCTCCACTTGCGTGCGCCGCACTTGGACGTACTCGCACTGTCTAGTGCATCGCGCTTTCTTGCGCAACCCTTCTCCACTCGCGTGTGCCACGTTTGGATGTACTCGCACTGTCTAGTGCATAGCGCTTTCTTGCGCAACCCTTCTCCACTCGCGTGTGCCGCGTTTGGACATACTCACACTCTCTAGTGCATCGTGCTTTCTTGCGCAACCCTTCTCCACTGGCGTGTGCCGCGTTTGGACGTACTCGCACTGTCTAGTGCATCGCGCTTTCTTGTGCAACCCTTTTCCACTCGCGTGTGCCGCGTTTGGACGTACTTGCACTGTCTAGTGCATCGCCCTTTCTTGCGCAACCTTTCTCCCCTCGCGTGTGCTGCCTTTGGACGTACTCGCACTATCTAGTGCATCACGCTTTCTTGCGCAACCCTTCTCCACTCGCGTGTGTAACAAGCCCGCGAGGGACCTCAGCTACAGTTCGGACTCCTGTTGTGTCACGGTTCTAAATCTGAACCAAAGAGTCCAAATCCGGCAAATCGTTTTGAGAAAACAGAGTTTTAGAAAGAAGTGTCAAACATGGACTGGTTTGCCAGATACAGAGTCGCCACCTAAATATTTTTTAATGGGGAAATTTAGGAAACCCTGACTCGGTGCCAAAGGCCACGTGTCCGTCATCACCAAAGTTGCCTCGGCTCGGGAGCTTGGGTACGATTGGGGAAGGTCAGCTATGAGCACCCCCTCTCGCCCGGTCCGAAGACCGGCCTCTACTAACCATGATATCCGATTTTGAAAACATTACATGTTCTTATTCCGGTTATTAGCCTAGAATTACTATGTTATGCGCACAGCAAACAAGTATAGACTAGATTGCCTAATTTGGAACAAAACATTGCATATCCGTTGGTTTAGAAAACGCTTTGAAATTTGCTACTCGCAAGTAGGCTAAAACACGGATTTCAATGAGTTTTTCCAACTCAAACAATCCAACATTCACCCACAGGCATTCAAGCAGTTATATCACATAAGCAGCTAGCCTCATGGTAATCACGCTGTTATGGCAACATTCACACGC
The DNA here is from genome assembly GCA_030407325.1 of Camellia japonica. NCBI lineage: Eukaryota > Viridiplantae > Streptophyta > Magnoliopsida > Ericales > Theaceae > Camellia > Camellia japonica. The sequence continues at coordinate 170,902,470 of JAPPVO010000031.1, read as the reverse complement.
ATGCGATATGCTAAAGCGTAAAAACTCACCTAGTACTCCAAGCCAAAACAGAAACTAGTTAGTAATCATATGCATGATCCTAGTTCATGTTAAGTGGCTAATGCAACGCAAGCAAGGGTGTAATCTAGACAGGCTCGGCTATCCTAAGCATGGCATGTGAAATGCTACAAGTAACAAGTATTCAATTTGGAAATTGAAATACAATGCAGTTAGCGTGATGTACCGAGCCCGGTGCATGTAAGACAAATGTATGGATGCACGCAAGCATTGCATAAGGTATGCTAATTTTTAAATATGCCCTAATCTACCATCATAAGCAGGTAAATAAAAGGGAAGAAAGAAGTGGGGGTTGGAAGACATACATACACTCACGCACACTTATTACACAATTGCCCTCACACAGAGGGACTAAAAGAATATACAGTCCCAAATAGTACAGTCCAAATACAGAATAAATTATTACAAAAATTTCTAATTTAATTAATAATTTAAATGCAGAATAGAAAAGGTCGCAGCCCCGCCTCGGGATGTGCGAATGATGCATGCTCGAATCCGACTCGCTCGGAAAATCCGCACCATACCACTGCTGCCTCTGTTTTTACTGTCCTGCCTTTCTGAAATATTCCAAAGTCCAGGACACCTTCTAAGCACACTGCAGTACACCACCGGCTGGAGGAAATGACCACCGGCCGTTCAAAATGACCATCGGCTGCTTGAGAGATTATCGGCCACAAACAAATGGCCGGTCGGCATTCTTTTGTGCCGGTCGGCAAACAATTCCTGCAGAAGATAGTTTTGACAGCAACAGCAGACAAGCAGTGCATGGTGTGGAATTTTGAGCATATGTAAGCATGGCCAATGCCCCCTATCATGTATGGGACTCGAGGAAGCATGGCCCTTGGTCGTGGGCCACCAATTATGCCTTTTGGTGCATGATGGCCTAAGGGACCAAAATTGCAATTCAATGTAAATATGCATGCAACACACAAATGATAACCAAGACCCTATCATGTCAAGATCAAGGGCCTTAGTGACATGAGAATTGAGATGTGTTTTGTCACTTGAAGTACAAACACCCCTCATTTCTCACACTTGGTTTGACACCCAAACCAAGCAATGCAATGCATGTTATGCAAACATGGCTCAACAATGCAATATGATGCTAAAATGCAAGGCATGCCAAATGCTATGCAACATATCATGTTAGGTATATAGTGCTAATCATATGGAAGGCAAATGTGATGCAACCATGGACCAAAATGCCATGAAGCTAGCATGGGACAACATGTAATGAACCAAACAAGCAACAAGCATATGATAAGCAGACAATGGTGGACTTAACCACAATGGGGCAGACCTCGAACCTCCCCAAAACAGTGGCAAAAAATGCCCAAAAACATGAACAAAATGCTATACAAGCATGCAAGTTAATGAGCCTAATCCTAAGGCACCAAAGAGAGCATCTTACTACCACTAACATGACCACTCATGGCATGTATTAGACGAGCAAAAACAGAGTTCTATCATGCAAAAATACACCCAAACCCCTTGACATGGTAGCCCCAAGATGCCCTAAACACACAAACATGCACAAGGCCTATCTCAAGGCATAAAAGGACACATCCTCAAAGTATAAAGGAGGTCACATATACAAACATACAAACATGATTTATGCACTGAAATATGATCCTAAATGATGCCAAATCATGAGGATGGTCTAAGGTGAGCATGCTAGAGGCCAAAATACTCAAGGCTTACAAGCCCAAAATGCAAAGCAATCACATCAAGCATGCCCAACATGACAAAAGCAATGGCTCACAGCCCTTAAACATGGCAAAATGATGCTAACATCTTCATGGAGTTATGCTAATACATGCAAGAATCATGGCCTAAACACAAGATGCATTTCTTATGCCAAATGGAAGAATGCAAAGCAAGTATGTTAAGCATGCAAGAGGCCAACAAAACACCATTATACAGAGATAAAATATGATCCAAAACACCCAAAAAAGTTCTGAAATGGCACCAAAAACAAGCAAGCATGCATGTTGCCCTTTTAAGCCAAAAAACAAAGGTAAAAGAGGTACAAAGGGGAGAGGGGTGTCCCTCCCCTATACAAGACTTCAAACCACCTTCCTCACCACTAAAAACCCACTGGTTTTCAGTGGTGGGAAGACCAAAATAACAAAGCAAACAAGGCTCAAAATAAAGGCACCAAAGAGGCCAAAATAAGGCCTAAAAGGGTGAGTTTGCACTCAAACCACAAAGCGACCTTAATGAAAGTTCAAAAGCAAGAAAATATAAGACTTTTTTATGTTATACACAAAGCTAAAAACAGCAAGCAAAATAGGTAAAAACTAGTTGCAAAAACTGGGAAACTAAGGTAAAGTGCTCACCCTTGAAGAACACCTCAAGAACAGATGATCCAGCCCTCTTCTATTGATCAAAACCAGTCCAAAAGTTCAAAAAACAACCCTCCAAGCCTCCCAATCTCGAGCTAAGGTGTGATGGTATGTGTATTGGTGCAAAAGTAAGGTAAAACCACACTTTTAGGCCTAAAAACACACACACAAGAGGAGAGAGAGGGAAAATGTAGAGAGAGGGAGTATATGGCAGATATATAGATATAGAAGCTCTGGTTTTTTGTTGAAAATGGCTAACCTCTAACAAAGGGAGAGAGATGGTGCTTATATAGGCAAAAAACAAGGCTCAAGGCTTCTCTAAGAAGCTAACTAAAATTGGCAAAGGGTGCAAAGGGGTCTTGGCTTCTTGGGGAAGCCACGACAGCTGGCCAAGCTTCTCCAAGAAGCTTGGCCAAAGGGGCCAACCTTCTAGAAGGTTTGGGGGTTCAAAGGTGCAAAGGGGTCACTCCCATGCATGGGGATGAGTTGTCACACCCCAAACTCGCCCCTAAAAGTTTGGGCATGACCGTTACAGAAACGGGCGCAAAACCTGATGTAGATAACCTATGGGGCCTGAACGGAAGCATTCAATAACCTATAATAGCGTAAAAAAAATAATATCCATTGAGCTATCACTACTATGCCAGGACCGCAGACAAAGCGTAATACAGATAAATATACAGTGACGTGTAAGTGAAGATAACTATGTACAAATACATCTACATTACATACACATGAAACATCATAATAGACATCTATAGTACAAATTAAAACTTAACAAAACTCCATAATTGCACGGTCGACACCTAAGAGCTTAGATACTCAAGGCTTGACAACTGGTAACGGGAACCACAGGTTAAGGTTGACCTCCTGGTTGAGTGCCTACAGAAACAGACATAGAAGAAAGTGAGTCAAGCTCAGTGAATAATAGTACGTAAATCTTATAATGTTCAATTCAACAGTAAAGTATATATAACTGCAGCAGTATATAATTAACTACATTCAGTAAATATATCTCAAACAATCATAATTCTAGTTTTCATAATAGAGCAGCCTTAAGCCCAGTATGTACAGAAGATACAGAATGGCCATATGCCCAAAATAACAATAACAGAACGCATAAGCGTAATCATTTTCATATTCAGATCAGGTAGGTCCGAAGACCACAACAGGTAGGTCCGAAGACCACAGCAGGTAGGTCCGAAGACCATAGCAGGTAGGTCCGAAGACCACAACAGGTAGGTCCGAAGACCACAATAAAGTTGGTACCAACAATCATGGTTGATAAGGACGTTATCATTTACCTCGTACCACTCTTGATCCATTATTAACAAAACAAAATAAGTCGGAATACACGAGCATTATTGCTTCTCTTGTTCACTACCAATCAATAGAAGTATTTTACAGATAATAGAACGTTAGTAATGCTGAACAATCTCAATAATTCACATACATTTATTATGCGTGCTCATATCACATTACCAATGATCCTGAACCGTAATCGGAACACAAAATTAAGCCAATTCTTTCCATGTTCACATAGATTACACCAAGTGTTACCATATTGCTGCGGATAACAGAATATTATTAACAATGATTATTAACGGAAAAGAATGTACATGTGAAGTACTATTACTCACAGTGTTTGGCTGCTTGGTCTGCCCCTGTAGTTGTCCCTACACAATTTGTAACACAAAGAATTGAATCACATAAACTTATTTCGTTCTTAATTAATTCTCTTTATTCCAATTACACATCACTTTGCACTTCATCATAATTCAAACTAGAATCCCATTTCAACACCCCACAATTGAGTTCATGTCATCCAGATCCTTACTAAATTATTTCCCTAATTTTTCCTTTACTTTATTACATGAATTCCACATTTATAACAAAGTTCATTCGCTAAATTTAAACATAATTTCGAAACATCTCAGAAATCCAATTAAACTTGTACACGTATAATTCAACCCACCAATTCCATGATTCTATGTTTAATTTGGGCAACCTCAGTATTTATCATCACCAATTAATCTAGGGTTTCAAGAATAATGAGGATCTTTAGCAAAAATTCAAACTTCTTAAATCACCACTTTTAATTCCAATTTTCCCAATGATTCTACACCTAGGATTCACAATCCATCATTTAAACTCATCAATTTAACTCCCAACATCACAAACCATAAAACCCCAAATCTCAAGTTTGACACCAAATGTTCAAAACCATAAATTTTGCATTTATATACTCAAAATACCACAATCCATCCATGAATTCAAGTATTGTAAAAGAATAAGGGTCCCTACCTCAAGAATCAAGCAAGGGGCAAAGCTTTGAGACGAATCCCCCAAATCTCGAAATTCCAATCGGTTGAAGTTGTTCGTCTTCTTGTCTTCTTCACTTCTTGGTGGAAGGTCTTGCTCAAACCTAAGGGAAATGGAAGTATTTGGGGATCAAAACCCTAGGGTTTTCGGACCTAGGGAGAGAAGAGAAGAAGGGAAAAGGAAAATGGAAGAAATGATCCAAAAATTCGTGTTTAAAGCTGCTGTCCCGTAATTCCCGCTCGAGCGGAGAAATTCCCGCTCGAGCGGACCTGTTTTCAGCACAGATCCCGAAACTTCAAACATGCGTAACTCTCCCATCCGGACTCCGTTTTAGGTCGTTCTTGTGCCCAAATTGAAGCCCCGGAAATAAGCTTTCCAACGATTCGAACCTCACATCCAAACTCAAAGTGTGGAAAAAGAAAAGGGCAAATGAGTGACGGTTGGTCACAAACAAATTATTCAAACTAAAGTTTTGGATCAAATCTTACTCTACCATCATATTACCACCACAATCAATACCCCAGAATAAAATAAGGAGGTTCCAAATACCTTATAAAAAAATAATGCCTCAGACGAACCCACGTGCCTCAAAATTCAAGCTGAACTAGGCGACCCGCTCGAGCGCCCCACCTTGCGCTCGAGCGCTCAGACAAACAAAGCCATCCGCTCGAGCGTCCATTTCTACGCTCGAGCAGGAATCTACAACCCTCAGAATCTCGAGCAGCCTGCAAAAATACTGGGAGTCTCACAAGTCCGCTCGAGCGGCCACTCCTCCGCTCGAGCGGAGGGAGAAATTTCTGGGTCGTCACATCCTTCCCTCCTTAAAAAAATTTCGTCCTCGAAATTTGAGAAAACCAAATAGAAAATAGGTCAAACATAAACAGAAACACAGCCTGCAATGTCCAAAACTCGATCTATACTTGGGATAGGAAGGATCACAAATTTTTGCGATCGATATACCCGCATCAAAGTTTCAACGGGAAAGGAGCAACACTATCCATTTATAATCCCAAAGCCCATAAAAACTTTTCAATTAACAACTAAGTACACCACGTCTAGTGTATGCTCAAAACTCAATTCCAAAGACAATGCACATTGTATGGTCCAACACCAAAATTTTCACTTGCACTTCCATTAACGGCATCACCAACTCTTTATTTCCTTGAAGATCTATGCTCTTTTGTTCAATCCTTCTCTTTCTATGCGTAAGAAGACTTAAACGTATATATATGGTCATACATAAAAACATATAGGACAAAATCCAATCGTTTACTCATTCCGAAATTAACATCTCGTAAACATACGTAAATTACATAAAAGTTATGCTGGTCTCAGATTCATAATTAATTTCAGATAATTAAACCTTTAAGGTTTCCAATTTCTTATTCACTTATTCGAAATAAATTTCCACAGCATGCCTTAAGTTTAATCATAATGAAAGTACTCTCCACTAAGTCTCTAACTAGGTCAGTCTAACTGCAACAGTTCATATGTAATTTACTCGGCGGTAGATGACCATACATCATTGTATCAGATCTTAGGACCTACCAAATAAGGTTCTGCCTAAGAGGTACCATACCTTTCATTTACGAAAACATATCAAAATTATATCATTATATAGATGTAAATCATATTCTCTAATTCTCGACAAAATCTGAACGATGGGAAGAAAATCCCCATTGTAGACACCTGATCATGCCGTTATAAGTTCAAATCTGAACAATAATTACAGCTATTAAACAAGGCCAGAAATTGAATTCAAAATCTTACTTAATTACTCAATCATAATCGTAGGGTATAACATTTTCCTTTACTAGCACAAGTCAGTTTGGCCTCCTTTTTTTTTTGTACAAATCTCATGTATCATAGTTCACAAAGTCTATAAACCAATCCCGATTACACATGAATTGCACTCATTTGACACTATCAATTCCCATCATGTTATAGCATAGCATAACAGAACGAATAAATAGAAGCATATTCATACATATTCTTAGCTATACTTGAATCGGAAACAGGAAGCAGAGTTTATGCTTGATCATAACCCACCCGTACAAGACCGTCGGTGGCAAAACATATCGTATAACATATTTAAACCACGGTAGTATTACCCCCGGGTAAGGGCCTTGTACTACAAATGCCATGATTACTTTTACATATATGGAACATCATTCCTTGATTTATGACCTAACATGTTCTCTGAATCTCATGTCATTATCGTAAAAACACAACTTATCAAAGTACATATTACAATTACTTTTCACCTCATTGGTCTAAATAGTACCATGACAAGGAAGAAAAAATATATCATAATAAGCATAATACATAATAGCAGGACATTCGTAAAAACGAAATTCATCATTGATTTAGGATTAGTTTATTCCCAGAATGGCCTTTGACCTCGTTTTACAAGGTTTACAGAACGGCCTGATGGCCCAGAATTATCAGAACAGTCTTTCGACCCAAAACGTACAAATATGTACGTATATCTTTTCACCATTTCATATCCATTAGATTCCAATTAATATGAATGTCCACAACATAACTGACAGAAACAGAATATCATTAACAGTCATTAGCAGTATTCCATGCTTAGTGTTCAAACAATTCATCTAAATAAATGTTACACAGAAAGGCCTATAGATGCAGAACGACCATGGGTCCAGTAATATCAGAAATGGCAGGGATAACAGAAATAACAGACATAACAGTAATAGCAGAAATAATAGAAATAACAGACATAACAGTAATAACAGAAATAACAGAATGATACAGAATGGCCCCCTGCCAGACAATGTTACAGACAGAATGTTACATAATGGCCCCCGGCCCAGACAGAATGTTACCAGACAGAATGTTACACAGAATGGCCCTTGGCCCAGAATGTTACACAGAATGTATGGACTCAAGAGGTGGCTCCCACCGAAGTGTAGCACTTTGTTCCATACCAGAAATCAATAAGTTTTACATCAACGTTGTATACTATAACATGTCATGTCGTAAACGGAACTACTTACGGAACATATTACATAAACAGAATCAGAACGGAATAGCCTCAAATTCATATAAATAACATCATACAACAGGATATATAGGTCATCTAATGAGTCCTTTCAAATGGCCATAATCATCTCACGTAGATCAAAATATTACTAATAGGCACGGAATACTTACTTCACAACAAACCTGAGTCATCCTTGGCAAAGCATAAGGATTCAGAACTTACCACTCATGTCCCTTTTTCATTTGTCTAACCAATCCGAGACAATCCTCTATCCTTATTTCCGTCATACTCTACACAACAATCAATCACAATATATACACAAGGAATGCACAATAGACATGATTCATAATCGTTAACGTGAACATATTACTTTTACCGTTGCTATCAGTCTCTTTACATGCAATAAGGATGTCATGCATGAGGCCTAAGTCTTTTCTAGACATCCTACAGCTCAATGGATCCGTGTGTGAGATAGCAACTCGTGCTCTGATACCACTTGTCACACCCCAAACTCGCCCCTAAAAGTTTGGGCATGACCATTACAGAAACGGACGCAAAACCTGATGTAGATAACCTATGGGGCCTGAACGGAAGCATTCAATAACCTATAATAGCGTAAAAAAAATAATATCCATTGAGCTATCACTACTATGCCAGGACCGCAGACAAAGCGTAATACAGATAAATATACAGTGACGTGTAAGTGAAGATAACTATGTACAAACATCTACATTACATACACATGAAACATCATAATAGACATCTATAGTACAAATTAAAACTTAACAAAACTCCATAATTGCACGGTCGACACCTAAGAGCTTAGATACTCAAGGCTTGACAACTGGTAACGAGAACCACAGGTTAAGGTTGACCTCCTGGTTGAGTGCCTACAGAAACAGACATAGAAGAAAGTGAGTCAAGCTCAGTGAATAATAGTACGTAAATCTTATAATGTTCAATTCAACAGTAAAGTATATATATATAACTGCAGCAGTATATAATTAACTACATTCAGTAAATATATCTCAAACAATCATAGTTCTAGTTTTCATAATAGAGCAGCCTTAAGCCCAGTATGTACAGAAGATACAGAATGGCCATATGCCCAAAATAACAATAACAGAACGCATAAGCGTAATCATTTTCATATTCAGATCAGGTAGGTCCGAAGACCACAGCAGGTAGGTCCGAAGACCACAACAGGTAGGTCCGAAGACCACAGCAGGTAGGTCCGAAGACCACAATAGGTAGGTCCGAAGACCACAATAAAGTTGGTACCAACAATCATGGTTGATAAGGACGTTATCATTTACCTCGTACCACTCTTGATCCATTATTAACAAAACAGAATAAGTCGGAATACACGAGCATTATTGCTTCTCTTGTTCACTACCAATCAATAGAAGTATTTTACAGATAACAGAACGTTAGTAATGCTGAACAATCTCAATAATTCACATACATTTATTATGCGTGCTCATATCACATTACCAATGATCCTGAACCGTAATCGGAATACAAAAGCCAATTCTTTCCATGTTCACATAGATTACACCAAGTGTTACCATATTGCTGCGGATAACAGAATATTATTAACAATGATTATTAACGGAAAAGAATGTACATGTGAAGTACTATTACTCACAGTGTTTGGCTGCTTGGTCTGCCCCTGTAGTTGTCCCTACACAATTTGTAACACACAAAGAATTGAATCACATAAACTTATTTCGTTCTTAATTAATTCTCTTTATTCCAATTACACATCACTTTGCACTTCATCATAATTCAAACTAGAATCCCATTTCAACACCCCACAATTGAGTTCATGTCATCCAGATCCTTACTAAATTATTTCCCTAATTTTTCCTTTACTTTATTACATGAATTCCACATTTATAACAAAGTTCATTCGCTAAATTTAAACATAATTTCGAAACATCTCAGAAATCCAATTAAACTTGTACACGTATAATTCAACCCACCAATTCCATGATTCTATGTTTAATTTGGGCAACCTCAGTATTTATCATCACCAATTAATCTAGGGTTTCAAGAATAATGAGGATCTTTAGCAAAAATTCAAACTTCTTAAATCACCACTTTTAATTCCAATTTTCCCAATGATTCTACACCTAGGATTCACAATCCATCATTTAAACTCATCAATTTAACTCCCAACATCACAAACCATAAAACCCCAAATCTCAAGTTTGACACCAAATGTTCAAAACCATAAATTTTGCATTTATATACTCAAAATACCACAATCCATCCATGAATTCAAGTATTGTAAAAGAATAAGGTCCCTACCTCAAGAATCAAGCAAGGGGCAAAGCTTTGAGACGAATCCCCCAAATCTCGAAATTCCAATCGGTTGAAGTTGTTCGTCTTCTTGTCTTCTTCACTTCTTGGTGGAAGGTCTTGCTCAAACCTAAGGGAAATGGAAGTATTTGGGGATCAAAACCCTAGGGTTTTCGGACCTAGGGAGAGAAGAGAAGAAGGGAAAAGGAAAATGGAAGAAATGATCCAAAAATTCGTGTTTAAAGCTGCTGTCCCGTAATTCCCGCTCGAGCGGAGAAATTCCCGCTCGAGCGGACCTTTTTCAGCACAGATCCCGAAACTTCAAACATGCGTAACTCTCCCATCCGGACTCCGTTTTAGGTCGTTCTTGTGCCCAAATTGAAGCCCCGGAAATAAGCTTTCCAACGATTCGAACCTCACATCCAAACTCAAAGTGTGGAAAAAGAAAAGGGCAAATGAGTGACGGTTGGTCACAAACAAATTATTCAAACTAAAGTTTTGGATCAAATCTTACTCTACCATCATATTACCACCACAATCAATACCCCAGAATAAAATAAGGAGGTTCCAAATACCTTATAAAAAAATAATGCCTCAGACGAACCCACGTGCCTCAAAATTCAAGCTGAACTAGGCGACCCGCTCGAGCGCCCCACCTTGCGCTCGAGCGCTCAGACAAACAAAGCCATCCGCTCGAGCGTCCATTTCTACGCTCGAGCGGAATCTACAACCCTCAGAATCTCGAGCAGCCTGCAAAAATACTGGGAGTCTCACAAGTCCGCTCGAGCGGCCACTCCTCCGCTCGAGCGGAGGGAGAAATTTCTGGGTCGTCACATGAGTGATGGTGCATTCCAGCTGGCACAGCTGGCATGCACCATGTCTCAGGGGTGCAAAGGGTGCACGCCGGCCACCAAAATGGGTCACCGGCCAAAAGAAATGCCGGTCGGCAAAATATAGTGCCAACCGGCCAAAGGTTTTAAGAAAACACTGCCGGTGGCACAAATGTGTAGCCGGTGATGATAGGAGAGGGCCGGTGGGGTGTGGGGATGGCTAATAAGCCATTCCTTGCCCTTCCAAGGCAAAACACAAGTGTTTGGTGCAAAACCAGACACAAAACAGTCGAGTTCGGAGATCCTGAGGCAGGGCGCGTAGCCGAGACCTCCGGGAACTCCAAACGAACACAAACATGGATAATCACCGAGTGTTCAAACGGTGACGTCCAAGTCTTGAGGACGGTCAAAAATGGGGTGTCTACAGTTGCCCCTCTTTGACAGAACTCGAAAGCCATAACAATGACGGGAGTGAATGTCAAAGCCCAGAGACGACCCATTTTTGACAAGGCCGAAGACTTGGACAAACATGCAAGACAAACAAAGGCAGGGGCAAAATGCAACTGAAAATGCAAGAAGCCGAGCATAACTTATGATCATGCAAAGAAAGCTGTAATGAAGCACGCATGCGACAGTTTTGAGCTAGCATACCCCAGACTACACTACAATGCAGAAAGGATGTAAGAGAATTATGTAATTCTCGATACGTCTCACGCGGAGGATACAATACCTGTCTGGTTCGTCCGGTTGCACCGGCCTCAAATGAACCGTACATATAATATCGTGCCTGCAAAGAAAATAACTTAACAGGTACAATGTCATTAGCAACATGCATGACAAAGCAATCAAAAGTGTGTGACAATGCACACAGTGTGTATAGAAAAAATAGCGGGATTGAACACATGTGAGTAAAGCAATGCACGCATGCAAGCAATGTGTATACAAAGAAACCTGGAATTGAGCATATGCAAGTAAAGCAAGCGGTCAACGCGAGCAATGTGTATGGAAAGGGAATTTGAACACATGTAAGTAAAGCAATGCACGCATGCACGCAATGCGTATAAAAGGGGAACTTAAACACATGTGAGTAAAGCAATGCACGCATGCATGCAATGTGTATAAAAGAAACTTGAACACATATAAGTAAAGCAATGCACGCATGCACGCAATGTGTATAAAAAGGAACTTGAACACATATAAGTAAAGCAATGCACGCATGCACGCAATGTGTATAAAAAGGAACTTGAACACATATAAGTAAAGCAATGCACGCATGCACGCAATGTGTATAAAAAGGAACTTGAACACATATAAGTAAAGCAATGCACGCATGCACGCAATGTGTATAAAAAAGAAACTTGAACACATATAAGTAAAGCAATGCACGCATGCACGCAATGTGTATAAAAAAGAAACTTGAAATTGAACATGGTAAAACAAATTTCCCATGATGCTGGAATGTAATGTGTTACAACACGGTATGATTGAAATGATTCGAGGAATCACAAGATATATAAAAAGGATACGGAAGGGGACGTTCTTCGTACGTACCGAGCATCGCTCACAAAAGTCAGGGCTTGAGGTCAACTCTAAGATCCACTTACGTTCCCGAAAATGCATTTTCTTGTATTGCCTTGAATGATGAAGGTGTCAAACGTCACAATTAACCCGAACAAGGGCGCGGAAGGTACAATGACCGAAAGGGGAGGTTATCGGTGTCAATCCCGGTACTCTGCTACCCTGTTATTCTCTTGCTTTACTTTCCTTTTTATGAGGAGTTTAAGCACATTGCATTGCCTCAGGTAGGTTCTGCTTCTCTTTTTTTTTGAAATTGCATATCTTTACAAAATACATGGCGGAAATGAAACAGCTATTTGTTCAAAAGGTGTTGCATTTGCACGTTCTTTGCATCGCATCGCAAGGCATCACATAACAATGTGAATCAAATTGACACTGTGTTTTGAAAACGAAGCATCGCATCGTAATAATCAGGTAGTGAACCAAATACAACTCGATAAGCAAAGCAAAGGGACTCGTTATGACCAACCAAGTGCGAGTACAACTCGATAACAGCACAAAGACTTAAAGAGAGTGAAATACAACTCGATAAGCAAATATACAACAACTCGATAAGCAAATAGGCGCGCCCTCGTGAGAATTAATCACTGGAGGGTATTGGAGGGTGGTGGGATTCCCCAATCCTTAGCATGGAAAGCTCAGGGGGCAAGGGGGAGAACCACCGGCCTAGCAGAAAGTCCATAGGCTGTGACAAATGACCATCGGGCGGGAAATTAATCCACCGGCCAAAACTGATGGCCGATCGGCAATCTATTTGGCCGGTCGGCCAAGAATGGAAGGAACCAGCAGAACGCTGACACCTGTCCTCCATTCAACCTTATCCCCTACAAAAGACCCCAACTTCGTAGTTTTCCTCATTTCCACACTGATTTACTCCAAATGGAAGAATTTCTTGCCCAGAATCTCGCAACTTGGATTAACAACTTGGATGGCTCGGTAAAGCTGAATTTCCGGGCCTTCGGCATAAATGCACTATTCACTTTGCGTCGTACCCCACTGCATTTTCCATTTCTTCGTGTCGCGGCAAGATTTTGGAATCCGGTGACACACGTCTTCAGCTTTAGCGGGCAAGAGGTGTGTCCTACCTTCGAAGATTTCCAAGCTCTAATGGAGTGTGAGCGTGACGAGGAAATTTTGCCCCAACTCAATTTCGGCCATGCCCAAGCCTTAGGACGGATGTGTGGCCTTACCATGTACGATGCTCGATCCCTGATTCGCGACGGAATGCTGGATTTTCCTAGCTTGGTTTATCGATTTTCTGATGCCGGTGACCGCAGTGACCATCATTGGCAAGGCTTTCGACGACATGCCCTCTGTTTGTGCGTGTTATCTCATTTCCTGTTTGCTTCAGGCTCTGGAGGATCTAGCGTTCGATTGATTGAGGTTGTCCAAGGCTTGAAGGAGGGCAAAAGTTGCATTGCCATGACTCTGGCTGAGACGCTGATGGACTTGGATGCCTTTTATCGCCGAGAGACAACCAGCTTTGCGGGGAGTCCGCTACTACTACAGGTAATGCTTCCCACCAGATCTCGCATATATATGCTCACGTCACTCGGCTCTCAAGCTCAATTTTTCTCACAAAACCCTTTTCTCACTTTTTCTCTCATCATACATCTCTCTATTCTTTATTCTCTCATTTTTCATCCCTCCCCAGGTATGGTTGATGGATAAACTGCAGGTTGTGGACTCTTGTCCGGCATATTCAGCTCGCGGCTACTTCTTTCGGCAACGCCTAGTTGATGCCCTTGATGAGGGTTGGTGGTTCGAATGGATGTGCAGCTTGTCCGCAGACCACATTGCTTGGCGATGCCTTTGGCTCAATCTCCCGGCGATGAGTTACAGTATGTCTCGACAGACCGGAATTCGATTAATTGGCTTGAATCACTGCGTGTTCTATTTTCCATTCCGTATCCGGCGCCAGTTTGGCCATGATCAGACTTGTCCGCCGGAGGGGATGGAGTATCCGACTACATTTCCGGTCCGAGGTGCGCAGCTTATCCGACAGGCCGCCGCGTGGAGGACTAGAGAACTCCTCGCCCCCGCTCCCACTTTCAATTACACTTTGTCTGACGAGTGCTGGGACTGGCTCAATGAGGAGGCACAGGAAGGGCCCACTTTGGCATCAGAGGCTTCGACCAGCTCTGGGAGGGGGCGCAGGAGCACCTGACTTGACTATGCCCCGGATTTATTGCTTTATTAGTACTTTCAAGTTTTCTTTATGAATGTAATAAAAAGCAATTTCAATTGTATGCAAGAGCAAGAGAACTCTGTATTGAAATCAATGAAATTGAAGATTGTGGTACTGAAAATTTTCCGCTTTGGTCCAAAAATGGTCTTAGTTGTAAAAAGATTAATTTGAACAAAGTCACCTTTATTAAAAATTTTCAAAACTATTTTCGGTATGGATCAGAACTGGACATGCCCGAAATTTTTCACTAAGATGCACAACCCCGGATCCTAGCAGCTGGAAAATTGCCCCTTGTTTGAACGGTACCGCGGCACTGTACAGCAACGGAAAGTTGCCCCTAGTCTGAATAGCACTGTACCGGAGGTTGCGATAGACGCTGATGGACAAAGATGACCGAGATGATCAAATGGACGAAGTTGATCGGGGAACTTCAGGATGAAGCTGCCTACGTATCCCAAAGATGGGAATCAAGCCTTACGTAGTTCAGGCTTGGGTTCACTCGAGTATTTTCACTCTCCTTTTGCGCTCTAACTTTTTCCAAGGCCGCCCTTTGCGGGTTTTCAACCTTGCGAGCTCAGTTTTTATACTTTCTAATTTTTTTGTGCTCTGAATTTTGCCTAGGTCGCCCTTTCGGTTTTCGGCCTAGCGAGCCTCTCAGGGGTAATATTTCTTCAACTTGTCCATGTTGATCGGTTGGGAGAACTGTAGGCCATCTAGGTCCATCAGAACCACAGCTCCACCTGACCAGATGGACTTGATGACATAGGGACCAGTCCAATTGGGTCTGAACTTGCCCCTCGGGTCATGGATGAGAGCTCAGTTGTCCTTGAGCACCAAATCTCCTTCCTTCAAATTCCTAGACTTAACCTTCTTGTTGAAAGCCCGAGCAATTCTACGCTGATATCCTTGAACGTGATACAGTGCTTTCAATCTTCTCTCATCGAAGAGCATGAGTTCCTCGAATCTGCTCTGCTGTCAATCCGCCTCGGCTATTTGACACTCAGCCAATACTCGTAAAGACGGAACCTCAATCTCTATAGGTAGAACGGCCTCCATCCCATAAACCAAGGAATACGGAGTCGCCCCGGTAGAAGTTCTAATTGACGTTTGGTAGCCCCACAGAGCAAACGGCAACTTATCTGGCCAATCCCGGTAGGTTTCCACCATCTTCTGTAATATGTGCTTGATGTTCTTGTTGGCGGCCTCAACTGCTCCGTTGGTCTGCGGCCGATATGTGGACGACTTATGAAAAGCCACATTGTATTTCTCCAACAAATCAATCACCTCCTTCTTGAAGTGGGAGCCATTGTCTGAAATGATCTCATTCGAGACTCCATAACGGCAGATGATGTTGTTTCTGATGAACTTTGCGACATGCGAAGCCTTCAACACCGCATAAGATTGGGCCTCGACCCACTTTGTAAAGTAATCTATTGCTACCAAGATAAACTCATGCCCATTCGACCCCTTCGGGGTAACAGCTCCAATCACATCAATTCCCCAAACTGAAAATGGCCACGGCGACGTCATGTTGTACAGCTTTGACGGCGGGATGTTCATGCGATTTGCATGGATCTGGCATTTGTGACATCGCCGAACAAAGCCGATACAATCCTCTTCCATGGTAGACCAGTAGTAGCCCTGTCTGAGGATCTTTCGTGCCAGCATCATCCCATTCATATGTGCCCCACATTCTCCTCCGTGGATGGCCTCCATCAGACGCTTCGACTCTTCAGCTTCTACACACAGCTTGTGCATTCCCAGATGACCTCTCTTGTACAATTTACCCCCGCAGATGATAAACTGAACAGCCATTCTTCTGATTACCCTTTTGACCTTGGCATTTGCCCCTGGTGGATACGCCTCCTTCTCCAAGAAGTTCCATATGTCGTAATACCAAGGGTTGTTGTCCTGCACTTCATCTATGGCAGAGATTGACTCGTAGGCAGGTGCAAATTTCTGGTCGATAATGACTGGACGCATCCGAACTCCAGATGGGATGTCTATCATGGAAGATAGAGTTGCTAGCGAATCTGCGAACCTGTTGTTCTCTCTTACTAGGTGAGTGAAATTTAGCTTCTCAAACCGAGGAATTAACAAATCCAAGGTCTGGTGGTAAATTATCATCTTTTCCTCTTTTACTTTCCAGTCTCCTTTAGCTTGAGACACAACAAGGTTCGAATCCCCAATGACGTCCAACCGTCATGCCCCTAATTCTAGGGCAGCTTCTAGACCGGCGATACATGCCTCATACTCTGCCTCATTGTTAGAGACTTTGAACTGGAGCTTGAATGCTAAAGGGATACGGGAATCGTCAGGCGCTATCAGCAACACCCCTATCCCATACCCGTACTGATTTGACGCTCCGTCAAAGTACATCGTCCAAGTTTCATCTTCGATGTGCAACATGGCTTCATCTGGGAATAGGTACTCGACCGCTTCATCCCCTTCAACCGGGTGGTCGACAAGGAACTCTGCTACCGCTCTCCCTTTTACCGACTTGCGCGTTACATACTTGAGATCAAATTCGGAGAGCAACAGCAGCCAACGAGCTAGCCTACCCGTAAGTGCTGGTTTCTCGAGAAGATATTTGATGGGATCGAGTCGTGAAACCAACATTATAGAGTGAGCTAACAGGTAGTGCCGCAGCTTCCTGGTAGCCCATACCAAGGCCAAACAAGCCTTCTCCAGCGGAGTGTAGCGGGTCTCGTAATCCAGCATCTTCTTGCTGAGATAGTAGATGGCCCTTTCCACTTTATCCTCCGACTCTTGTGCGAGCATGCAGCCCATTGTTGTCTCGGTTACTGACAGATACAATATCAACGGTTTCCCCGGCTTTGGTGGTGACAACACGGGCGGGTTCTGTAGATATTCCTTGATCTGTTCAAATGCTGCTTGGCATCGGCCTCCCATTGGAACTTCTTTCCTTTCTTCAAGAGACCAAAGAGTGGTTCACAAGTTAAGGTTAGTTTTGAGATAAACCGCCTTATGAATTGCACTTTGCCCAGAAAGCCTCGCACCTCTTTTTTAGTCATTGGTGATAGCATTTCTAAGATGGCCTTGATTTTGGAAGGGTCGACTTCGATGCCCCTCTGCGTAATCAGAAACCCTAGCATTTTTCCTGCTGTAACACCAAACGTACACTTCTGAGGGTTCAACCGCAGCCGAAATTCTCTGATCCTTTGGAAAAACTTTTGCAAGGCGGTGTAGTGGCCCTCTCTTTCTTTGGACTTGACAATCATGTCGTCCACGTACACCTCGACCTCTTTATGGATCATGTCATGTAATATTGTAGTTGCAGCCCGTTGATATGTATCCCCAGCGTTCTTCAACCCAAATGGCATCACTCTGTAGCAATATGTACCCCACGGGGTGGTAAAAGCAGTCTTTTCCTGGTCTTCGGGTGCCATTACTATCTGATTATATCCTGAGAAGCCATCCATAAACGAAAGCAAAGCATGCCCCGCTGTGAAATCTACCAACTCGTCGATATGTGGTAAGGGAAAGTCATCCTTCGGACTGGCTCTGTTCAAATCCCTGAAATCCACACATACCCAGATTCTGCCATCCTTCTTCGGCACTGGAACAATATTGGCCAACCAAGTCGGGTATTCGGATACCAGCAGGAAGCCTGCGTCAATCTGCTTGGTGACCTCTTCCTTGATCTTAATGGCCCAATCAGGGTGGATCCTCCTGAGTTTCTGTTTGACAGGTCGGGCCTCGGGGTCAAGAGGGATCTGGTGCTGTACAGTCTCAGGATCGATTCCAGGCATGTCTTCATAGGACCACGCGAAAACATCTTTGAAATCTTTTAATAAAGCGACTAAGCGCTCGCGTTCCTCTGAAGACAACGTGGACCCGATCTGGACCAGCCGCGGGTCCTTCTCAGTACCAATGTTCACGGTAGTGATTTCATCAATTAAGGGTTTAACAAACCTCTCCTGCTCTTGTTCAATTAGTCGTTGCAAAACCGGAGGAATTTCGTCCTCGTCGTTTTCATCAAAATTTTGAAAGTCCTGATTTAAGCAATAAATCAAAGGCATAGAAAAGTACTCGGAAACCACATTCACCTCATTCTCATTATGTACTTCCAAACCGTCCAATTCTTCTGTTACAACAGACTCAAAAGAGAACGAAAAAGACGACCTGGACAGGACTGTGGCATCCGGGTTATCACCCCCAAGAATACCGGACTCAGACTCAGACGAGCTGGAACCTGATCCCGACTCACAAGACTCGGTGGAATCAGATTCCGGCTCACTACCTGACCCGGTGCTGCTTGACAAAAATCCCTCCTCGTACTGCCAGGTGAGGGAGGGTGCGATGGATGCATCCAAAATAGCTGCTGGTAGGCCCGCAGCCGTTTCATCTCCGATCATGGACACCGAGGAGTTATCCCCCAAGCACAACTGGTCGATCGAAGGATCTGAAAGTAGACATGCCAGTGCTACCCCCATTTCAAGCTCTGTGTTCGCAGACTCCACTTTCTTGTTCTGTTCAACCTCAACTGTTGGGTCTGTCTGCTCTTTAGCAACATCATCCCCAAGTAACTGCAGATCAAAGAAAATTTCGAACCCTGGCAAGCGCTTCTTTTCTGCGTTCAGCCATGGCTCCGGAAAACCACAGAATGGAAAATCCTCCCCCTCCCGGATGAAGCGTCCGTTTAGGGTACCCTGGATGGGCCGATGCATCAATTCAAAGGGTTTCCCCATCTGTTTTGCTTTGGCTCTCCCAGCCATCTCTTTTCCTTTTCTTACCCAATCTCCTTGGTGGGCAGATAACCCAAACCGAAGGTATGAGGGTTGTGTGGCACTTCGGCCAATGCTGCAAGGCCCTTATGGCCGCTTTTTCCTAATCCCATCCCGGGGATGTATTGGAGCTTGTTCATGAGATACACTGCTTGAGCACTAACATATATCCCCTCGTTAGCAGCCATGATATTCTGTACAACTTGAGCCTCGGCCAAGGTAAAACCTGATATGAACACATCCTCCATGCCATGCTCGATTTCTAGAACAGGCGTGGATACCTTGGTGGTGGGTGGATTGATGAATTCCCAAAGACAATGGCTACTCCCTTCCCGTAGGGGTATTTCACCATTTGATGCAAAGTAGATGACACTGCCTTCACCTGATGCAGCCACGGTCGCCCTAAAAGCAAATTGAAAGTCGCGGGAACTTCTAGGACATGGAAATCTATCTCGTGCTGCCCTGGCCCAACCTTTGTCTGAACTTTTACGGTCCCCATCACTTCTCTACTTGTATTGTCATACGCCCGGATGACCTGGGCTGTTGGTACGAAATCTGCGGTTTTCAAGCCAATCGCATACGCCGTCCTTGCTGGGCAGACGTTGATGGCAGACCCGGTATCAACAAGTACCACCGGTATCCACTTATCTCTACATTCCACGGAGATATAGAGGGGTTTATTGTGATTTACGCCCTCGGGCGGAAGTTCTTTGTCTGAAAAGGTTAATGCCGGGGAACCTCCTCCCGGAAAGACCAATCCCACCAGCTGCTCTGGCGTGGTTTCTATTGAAAGCTTCGCTTTGTCCATGGCTGATAAGACAGCCTCTCTATGCACCCGCGACGCCATGAGCAGTCCCCATATGGAGATGTCTGCTTGTATCTTCTTCAGCTGTTTGAGTACGGCCTCCTCCTCAAGCTGCTTCTCCTTTTGCTTCTCAGCCTCTCTATCCTTCCCCGAGGCCTTTGGTTGATCTAGGTGTGGGGGTTTGAAGTATCGCCCACTCCGTGTCATGTGGTCGACCTCTCTGAGGTACCAGGTGTTATCAGGTTGGTTGTCCCCCCAATCTTCGTCCGTGTGGGCAAGACACAAATCCTCATCTTCCCACCACATTCCATCAGCGGCCGACAGACACCTGTCCGGCTCTGGTATGACTGTTCTTGCGCTCGCAGCACCTTCCATCCACATGCCTGCAGTATTCTCGGCTCCTGTGCACACAGCAATTTCAACTCCCACATGGGTGTAACATGCCCGGGAGGGTACCCGAGCGCGTTAAACAGTTCGGACTCCCGAGATCTCTTTGATCTCAAGTTTCACGAGTGCAATGTGAAACATAGATGAGAGTCCAGATTTGGCAACTTTTATTGAAAATCCATTTTATTGCAATTTTGTCAAAAATGGACTGCGTCATCAGATCTCAGAGTTGCCACCTAATATTTTGGGAAATTAGGAAACCCATGACTCAGTGCCAAGGCCACTGTTCGTCGTAACCAAGGATGCTTGGTTCGGAACCTTAGGTATGAGAGGGGAAGGTCAATAATGAGCACCCCCGCTCATCCGATCAAAAGATCGGCCTCTACTAAACCATGATATGACTTTTATTTTCTTTATATGTTCATGTTCTGATTAGTTAATAAATCCTAAAATTTACTATGTGAAGCATACAAGTATAGACTATGCCATTCATTTTGGAACAATTTGATATCATGCATTTTGAAAGAGTTTTGATGATGTACAACCCAAATAAATTGAGTTAACAAGCATGAAAAATCAACATCATTCCAAATTAAGCGACACAACCTCCATCCACTGGCATTCATAGAGTTATATCACATAAGCAAATAGCCTCATGGTAGAATGCTAGACATAGTAAGAAAAACACACACAAATGGGATGCTGAAGCATAAAAACTCACAGATTGACCGACGTCCCTCGAACAGCTACAAAACAAAGTTAGTAAAATATGCATGATCTTATATACAGAATCCTAATGCAATTCACTGATGAGATGCAACTAAAGATTCGGCTTCTAAGATATGACATGTGAATCATCTCAAGAACATGAGGTAGCGCACATAATCACATAGGAATTGATTAAATCCACAAATGCAAACTTAGCCGAATCAAGATGCATGAAACATGGATGCAAAGCATGAATATGATGAAAAATAAATATGATATTTATGTACAAATAAGGAAAGCAAGTAAAAGAATGGGATAGAAAGAAGAAGGGTGGGGGATTATTATAACACTTTAATATTACAAATCCAAATTAGAGAGGGGTGAGGAGAATATTACATAAAAACCTCGCAAAACACTCAAAATAAAAATAAATAAAATAAAAGCTTCATGTTCTTTGGAATCGTCGGCGGAAATTAGTCAACATTGGGAGATTACGCCATCTTGTTCGGAAGAAGCTAACCGACCGGCCAAATAGGTCGGCCGGCCAACTAGGCCAAGCAAAACCTGTCTTGTGCGAAACCAAGAAAAGGTACAAACAAAAAATATGTAGGTGGCTCAACTAACCACTACCAGTTAGATTAAAAAAACAAGAAAACAAATATAAAATAAAATAAAAAGTGCAAACTTACAACATAAACCTAAAACAATAAAACAAATATAAGATAGAACATGCAAGATTACAACAAAACTAATTGAGATTAATACAAAAAATAAAAATAAATATGAGGTAAAACATGCAAGATTACAACAAAACTAATATGAAATTAAAACATGCGAATAAAAATAAATAAAGAAATAAATAATTATAAGCTAAACAAACCACTAGGATTATAAACACACTATGAAATATAAAGTAAGAAAATAAATATGAGATAAACAAACCACTTGGATTATAACAAAACACTATGAAATAAGAAGCAAGAAAATAAATATGAGATATAAAATATAAGAAAATGAAAGACTAAAAATTCACCTTCCAAAGAAAGATTGAACTTCTTGATTCCCGAACTTCCTCTTGATCACCCTCAAGTGTAGGAAGTGTGTTCTCAAATTCAATTCGAAATTATGGAGTTTATGGTATGAAAGTGGCTAACTCTCTAGTTTTCTCACTTTCAATCACTAAGCACTCTTCCTTATGATCAAGGCAATTGATCTTTGGCTATATCAGAATTTTTAGAGTGGTTTTGGTGTATGGAAATGAGAATTTCAGTAGCTATGGAAGGTATGGGGTGTATATGGAAGATAGGAGTGTGTTTAGCTCAAAAACTCAATTTTTCTCTCTTTCTCTTTTCTCTAGCTCAAATGTTCTCTCCTTAATCTATTCTCCTTTTTCCTTTCAACAATCAGATGTATACTTATAGGCTAAGCAAGTGGAGAAATGGTGGAGGATATGGTGGAAGACAAGATAGAGCATAAATGAAGGTAATGGAGCTAATGGAACACTAATGGAGCTAATGGGAGAAAAAATGGAGCATTATCTTCAATGGAGCAAACCTAGGTAATGGGGGATGAGTATACATGCATTGGAACATATTTGGGTCAGAAAATGGATCAATGGGTTGTCCCAACCGAACCAAAACCAAGAAAAATGGGCTATTGTTGTTTTGGGTCGAATCAACGAAATCTGCTTTTAAGCCCAACTTCAAATGGGCATATCTCCCCCATATGGACTTGGTTTTAGGCGGTTCTTGGGTCCAAATTGAAGCCCCAGAAGTCTACTTTCCAATGGTGGTGGCCTCACATTTAAATTCTAAGTGTACAAAGAGATATGCCTAATTTAGTAAAGGCTGTCTCGGGTTGGGTCAACAAAATCTGCTTTGAAGCCCAACTTCAAATAGGCATATCTCCCTTATTTGGACTTGGTCTAAGGTGGTTCTTGGGTCTAAATTGAAGCCCCAGAAGTCTACTTTCCAATGGTGGTGGCCTCACATTTAAATTCCAAGTGTACAAAGAGAAATGTTTAATTTAGTGAAGGCTGCTCATTTCCTTCTTAATGATTTGATACTCATTCTTTTTCTAAACCAGTTTTCTTTCATCCCCTCATATTTCCTTTAACTCCAAACCTATAAAGAAGATGTTTTTAAATATTTTTCAAAAAAGTTCACCTCCCTTCCATTTATTTGCACTTTGTCCTTACTCGGTTTACTAAAAAGTGCAACATTTTAATCGAAATAGGAGCCTCGGGACATTGTAGAAACATTTAAAAACATATTTTGAAAAGAGGGTTTTAAGGTCTAAAATAGTTTGGCCAAAAAAATGGGTGAAGGTTGGGATTAAAACTTAAATTCCATCTTTCTTACTGAGAATTTTGTGAGAAACACATTCTAATTGTCATCATCGGGTAATCAAAAGAAAGCGCCCAAGTCTTAGGGCCGGTCAAAATGGGGTGTCTACAGTTGCCCCTCTTTGACAGAACTCAAAGTCATTCCATGACGTGAGTGAATGTCAAAGCCTAAAGACGACCCTTTTGACAAGGCCGTAAGACTTGGGCAAACAAACAAGATGTAATGCAAGTGGTTGAACCCAAAGGTTGCCTACGTATCCCTTTGCAAGGAATCAAACCAGCGTAGTTCAGGGGCAGAATGCAAGTGACATGCTCAAAATGCAGTTTGAAAGTTGGACTTACACGCTTCGCGAAGCCGGTTGTTTGAAAATTCATGATGTATGCAATGCAATGCAATGTCATGGAGTGCTGGCTATGTTTGCAACTTTCCCTATTCTCCAACAGGGTGACAGATTAGGTTGGTTCAGTTTCCAGAGTTGAGGCGCATACAAAGCTATCTCAACCTATGGGGCTGCCATACAGATTTCAAGCCGGGGATACACCCCTGGGTATTTAAACCAGACTTTAGTCTCGGAAATCCAGAACCTTTTGCATTCTAGGCATCGCCATTCGAACTTTAGTTTCCACCGTCTCAGTTGATCTCCTAGGAACTCATTACAAACATAGTCAAGTGACTATACCAGACCAATTGAAGTCGTTCGGGCACGACAAACGCCAAAGGAATTGCACCTTTAGAGGATTTAAGGTCTCCTAGACCACGAAAAAGGGTTGCATCGCATACAAATGTGCATACCGCACAAATGAAAATGGGGGTTGCATCGCATACAGATGTGCATACCGCACAAATGAAAGGGGTTGCATCGTATACAGATGTTCATACCACACAAATGAAAGGGGGTTGCATCGCATACAAATGTGCATACCGCACAAATGAAAGGGGTTGCATCGCATACACATGTGCATACCGCACAAGTGAAAGGGGTTGCATCGCATACACATGTGCGTACCGCACAAGTGAAAGGGGGTTGCATCGCATACACATGTGCATACCGCACAAGTGAAAGGGGTTGCATCGCATACACATGTGCATACCGCACAAGTGAAAGGGGTTGCATCGCATACACATGTGCGTACCGTACCGCACAAGTGAAAGGGGTTGCATCGCATATACATGTGCATATCGCACAAGTGAAAGGGGTTGCATCGCATACACATGTGCGTACCGTACAAGCGAAAGGGGGTTGCATCCCATACAAATGTGCATACCGCACAAATGAGAGAAGGGGTCCTAGACACCGTAGGATTTAAGGTCTCCTAGACACCAGAGGATTTAAGGTCTCCTAGACCGTAGGATTTAAGGTCTCCTAGACACCAGTTGGATTTAAGGTCTCCTAGACACCGTAGGATTTAAGGTCTTCTAGACACCAGTGGATTTAAGGTCTCCTAGACCAATAGGATTTTAGGTCTCCTAGACACCAGAGGATTTAAGGTCTCCTAGACCAATAGGATTTTAGGTCTCCTAGACACCAGTAGGATTTTAGGTCTCCTAGACACCAGTAGGATTTAAGGTCTCCTAGACCAGTAGGATTTAAGGTCTCCTAGACACCAGAGGATTTAAGGTCTCCTAGACCAATAGGATTTAAGGTCTCCTAGACACCAGTAGGATTTAAGGTCTCCTAGACCAATAGGATTTTAGGTCTCCTAGACACTAGTAGGATTTTAGGTCTCCTAGACACCAGTAGGATTTAAGGTCTCCTAGACACCATAGGATTAAGGTCTCTAGACACCAGAGGATTTTAGGTCTCCTAGACACCAGTAGGATTTAAGGTCTTAGACCGGGGAGTGCACAGATAGTGCGATGGAATTGAAATTGAATTTGTGTGGTAGGTGAACGAAGTGAGATAGTGAGGATTATTGTGCGATAGATGCACAGAATGAAAGAGGAATTGTAGTTCGAACCAAATACCATTACATATACCATGTATAGACAAAATAGACAAAATATATACAAATACGACAATATACAAAGACATACATATACGGTATACATATGTTCATATACAAACCAAAAATACAAAGATATATACAGATATATACACAGACATATTACAATATATATACAGGAATACGACTGTAGACACCCCATTTTTGACCGTCCTCAAGACTTGGACGTCACCGTTGGAACGCTCGGTGATTATCCATGTTTGTGTTCGTTTTGAGTTCCCGGAGGTCCCGGCTGCGCGTCGTGCCTCAGGACCTCTCAACCGGCTTGTTCTGTGCTTGGTTTTACACCAAGACTTGTGTGTTTTTGCATTTGAGGGTAGGGGGAGGCTTGTTAGCCATCCCTGAAGCCCACCGGCTGTCCCTACACCACACCGGCACTCCCCTTTGGCCATCGGCACTCTTTTCTCAAAAACTTTGGCCGGTCGGCACTGTATGTTGCCGACCGGCACTTTTTTGTGCCGGTGACTGTTTTGGCCGGCCGGTGTGCACCCTTTGAACCCCTGGGATATGGTGCATGCCAGCTGTGCCAGCTGGAATGCACCATCACATTCCCCCGTGCATAGGTGTTGCCATTTTGCACCCTTTGCACCCTCTAAGCTTCTAGAAGCTTGCACCTTTGGCCAAGCTTCTTGGAGAAGCTTGGCCAGCTGTCTTGGCTTCTCCAAGAAGCCAAGACCCCTTTGCCCCCCCCCCTTGAACCTTTTGGTCTTGCTTAGCCATTAAGTCTTGGCTTTAGTTGGCCTATATAAGCTCATTTCATCTCCCTTGAGCTAGGTTAGAATTTTTGAAAGCAAAAACCAGAGATATATCTCTATATCTCTGATATACATCCATATATATCTATCTCCCTCTCTCTCATCCTTGTGTGTGTGTTTTAGGCCTAAAAGGTGTGTTTTACCTTACTTTTGCACCATTACACACACCATTACACCTTAGCTCGAGATTGAGAGACTTGGAGGGTTGTTTTGTGAGGTTTTGGACTGACTTTGATCACTAGAGAGTGGCTGGACCACCTGTTCTTCAAGGGATCTTCAAGGGTAAACTCTTTACTTTAGTTTCCCCATTCTTGCAACTAGTTTTCTACCCCTTTTGCTTTGTGTTTTGAGCTTTGTCTATAACTGAACAAACTCTTGTTTTTACTTGCTCTTGAACCTTCATTAAGGTCATTTTGTGGTTTGAGCAAAGGCTCACCCTTTTAGGCTTTATTTGGCCATTTTGGTGTCTTTTTTCGTAAGGCTTTGTTTACTTGGTATTTTTGGTCTTCTCACCACTGAAAACCAGTGGGTTTTCAGTGGTGAGGGAGGTGTTTTGAAGTCTCATATAGGGGAGGGACACCCCTCTCCCCTTTGTCCCTTGTTTGCCTTTGTTTTTGGCCTAGAATAGAGAATAGCATGTGTGCATGGTTGGTTTTGGCTTCATTTCAGAGCATATTTGTGGTTAATATGATATGTTATGCCTCTGTTTTAGGTTGGATTTATGGCCCTTAACATGCCTCTCATACTTGCTTTGTAATGCTCTAGTTTGCCTAGAAATATGCCATGCATTTAGCCATGATCTTTGCATGATTTGACTTAACTTCATGAAGTTACTAGCCTTGTTTTGCCTTGCATAAGGTCTGTTGGCCACTGTTTTGGTCGTATTTGGCATGCTTGATGTGGTGCTTTGCATTCCGGCTTGTAGGTTTTGAGTATTTTGGCTTCTAGCTTGCTTAGCCTACCTTAGCCTTATGATTTGGCATCATTTAGGGTCATATTTCAGTCCATAAATCATGTTTGTATGTTCGCATATGTAGCTTGTTTCATGCTTTAAGGGTGTCCTTTTATGCCTAGGAATAGGCCTTGTGCATGCTTGTATGATTAAGGTGTTTTGGGGCTGCCATATCAAGGTATTTGGGTGTATTTTTGCATGCTAGAACTCTGTTTTTATTGCCTAGTATGTGCCATGAGTGGTCATGTTGGTGGTAGTGGAATACCCCCTTGTTTATGCCTTGGTTTGGATCCATTTGTTGCATGCTTGCATGAGTGTTGGTCTACCATTTCGGGCACTTTTGCCACTGTTTTGGGGAGGCTTGAGGCTGCCCCATTGGTTAAATCCACCATTGCACACTTGTCTAATGTTTGTTGCATGCTTGATTAGCAAAGTCATGTTATATGCTAGTTCTTTTACAAGAATGTCCATGTTTGCATACCCTTTGCATCTTGCATGCCTAGTATTGCACACTTGCCTTAATATGTTGCATAGCATTTGGAATGCCTTGCATCTAGCATCATGTTGTTGTTGAGCCATGTTAACATAACATGCATTGCATTACTTGGTTTGGGGTGTCAAACCAAGTGTGGAAATGAGATGGGTTTGTACTTCAAGTGACAAAACACACCTCAATTCTCATGTCACGGGGCCCTTGACTTTGGACATGATAGGGTCTTGGTACTCATTTGTTTGTTGCATGCATTTACATCAAGTTGCTAACTTGGCCTCTTAGGCCATCATGCATCAAGATGCATAATTGATGGCCCAAGAACCAAGGGTCATGCTTCCTTGATCCCCCAAACATGATAGGAGGCAATGGCCGTGCATACATATGCCTAAAAAACCATGCCATGCATTGCTGGTCTGCTGCTGCTGTCAAACTGTCCCCTGCAGGAACTTTCTGCGGCCGACCGGCATTATAATGTGCCGACCGGCACTATATTTTCAGCCGATAGCCTCCAGAGCAGCCGGTGGTCAATTTAAGCAGCCGGTGGCCATTTCCTCTAGCCGGTGGTGTACTGCAGTCATTTGGAAGATGTCCTGGGACTTTGGCAGTTTTTCAGAAAGGCAGGGCAGTGGAAACAGAGGCAGCAGTGGTGCGGTGTAGGCTTTCCGGGCAAGTCGGATCGAGCATGCATCATTCAACATCCCGAGGCGGGGCTGTGGCCCCCTTCTTCTTTGAATTTTTTTTTTTAAGTAATTAAAATTTTTGTAATAATTAATTTTATTCATTATTTGGACTGTATTATTTGGGACTGTATATTCTTTTGGCCCCTCCGAGTGAGGGCATAATTGTAATAAGTGTGGGTGAGTGTGTGTATGTCTTCCAACCCCCATTTCTTTCTTCCCTTTTATTTACCTGCTTATGATGGTAGATTAGGGCACGTTTATTTTAGCATACCTTATGCAATGCATGCGTGCATCCATGCATTTGTTAACATGCACCGGGCTCGGTACATCATACAAACTGCATTGTATTTCAATTCAAATTGAATACGTGTTACTTGTGCATTTCACATGCCATGTTTAGGATAGCCGAGCCTGTCTAATTGCACTTGTATGTGTTGCATTAGTCATCTTAACATGAACTAGGTCATGCATATTTTGCTAACTAGTTTATTGTTTTGGCACGGAGTACGATGTAAGTATTTTGCTTTAGCATCTCGCATGCGTGTGAATGTTAACATGACAGCATGCTTACCATGTGGCTAGTGCTTATATGAGATAAACTGTTTGAATGCCTGGGTGGAGGTTGGATTGCTTGAGTGGGAAAACTCATTGAAATCCGTGTTTTAGCCTACTTGCGAGTAGCAAATTCCAAAGCATTTTCAAAACGAACGGATATGCAATGTTTGTTTCCAAATCAGGCGATCTAGTCTATACTTGTTTGCTGTGCGCATAACATAGTAAATCTAGGCTAATAACCGGTATAAGAGCATGTAATGTTTTCAAAATCGGATATCACGGTTAGTAGAGGCCGGTTTTCGGACCGGGCGAAAGGGGGTGCTCATAGCTGACCTTCCCCGATCGTACCCAAGCTCCCGAGCCAAGACATTTGGTGATGACGGACACGTGGCCTTCGGCACCGAGTCAGGGTTTCCTAAATTTCCCATTTTAAAATATTTAGGTGGCGACTCTGTAATCTGGCAAAGCAGTCCATGTTTGGCACTACTTTTCAAAAAATCTATTTTTTCTCAAAACGATTTGCCAGAGTTGGACTCTTTGGTTCAGATTTAGAACCGCAACGCAACACAAAAGCAGAGTCCGAACTGTAGCGAGGTCCCCCGCGGGCTTGTTACAGTTTCTGGCGACTCTGCTGGGGATTGGAGAGCTTGACTCGAACTCGTGATATCCTGTTTTGATTTCGTTTATGTGTCTCTTTGCATTGCATGTGCATTGGTGCGCTTAGGACACCGTGTTTGCCATCTGCCATTCCTGAACGGTTTGCCGGAGGCTTGTCTTGTCAAGGCATGACCATAAGGCTGACCGGTTATGGGCTCTGACAGCATGGGAACACAAACCCCGGTTTTACCGGGGCACCCTTTTCGACCATTCGACCTAGTGCATATCCGAATCCATAGTGACCATTCCAAACTAGGATAGGTTGCTTACCCGATTTTAGGTTGTTTGAAACCGCTGTGTGTATAGTGAAACCCTAGCTCCTGACAAAATAGGACAGGGAAACCCTACCCCAACATAGGGGTGTATTGGCTCTTCTTACATGTTATGTGCTTTTAGAGTGTATCTCTACAGGGAATGCGCATATCAGTTTGCGAGTTTGACATCCGGCCTGAGGGCACCAGTAACAGTATTTTGGGAATCAGTTATCTGTGGGTACAAGATTCAGATTCAGACAGGGGCAATGATTCAGAAACAGTGATCAGTATTTGAGGAACAGTGTATCATCAGTTCACTAGCAATACGTGATATCCAACCGTGTGTTGTATGTTTATTTTATGCCGTTATGCTGTCCAATTGTCTGTTTATTTATACGTTTTATTTATCTTTTTATTAGGTAGTTGAGCACGATTGCTTCTGACCCAGTAGATATTCCCCAAGCACTCTGGACTAGAGGTCGTCGACTCCATCGATCTGAGGATCTGATAGACGGACAACCAGTGTACTGCTCACTACCCCCGGTTACTAGGCGGAGGTCAGTCAGACAGAGGACATCAGCACAGCAGTCAGTTCAGAGGGCCTTATCTACCCCACCTGTGTTCAGTAGGGATCAGGGTTCCGTGTCACCAACAGAGAGAGAATATATACCGGTAATTCAACCAGAGCAGGATAGCATGGCTAGTTTAGAAGAGATGGTGCGCCACCTCCAAGAAAGCATGAAAATGATGCAGCAAGATGCTGTCCGACAGGCAGAATTTGCCAGGCAACAGGCCACACTGGTGAAGGAACAGGCAGAGACAATAGCCAGGCTAGAGCAGCAGACCGGAGCATCTGCTTCGCATCAAGTTCCTCCCCCACCAGGAGTTCCTAACGTCGGGGAGACAGCCAATGTTCAGACTGATACAGAACTGCCCACAGGACCACCCCCACCTCCGATCCTACCTCAGATTCAACCTCAGCTGTCAAAAACACCCACCAACCTACCGGACTCTCCCTTTGAGTTCGAGACTGATCCCACCGCACTAAAGTTGAGCAAGCTCGAAAAGCTGTTCAAGAGGTCACAAGGGGTTAAGACTATCCCCGACATTGAAGATGGATATACCGACGCAGCTGTGACGCTGCCCGACAGATTCAAAATGCCTCATATTGACCGATTTGACGGGTCCGGGGACCCCATGGTGCACTTACAACTGTTTTCAGACATTCTAAGGCCAATGGGCCTCAGTAGGCTTCAGAAGTTGTCTTTATTTGGCCGGACCCTGTCGGGTGTGGCGGCCATATGGTATGCCAAGTTAGAAGATGATGTCAAGAGGAATTGGGACGAAATGGCTGAGGCCTTCATCGCGCAGTACTCATACAATACACAGATTGAGATTACGACCCGTGATCTCGAGACGACTAGGCAAGAGCCTAAGGAGAGTTTTTCAGAGTTTGTAACCAGATGGAGGGCCAAGGCTTCGATGATGACCTTGAGGCCTACGGACAAAGACCAGATTCGGATGATTGTGCGCAATCTTCAGCCGAAGTTGATGCAAAAGATGATAGTACTCCCCTTTCCTACTTTTTCTGACCTACATGAAATGGGGGCAGATTGAAGATGCCTTGAAGCAAGGCTTGATTGATAATGACGGGAGCAACCCCGACGAACTTTCAATCGTGGTAGCAATGCAGGCCCGAGTGGCGCTACTACTACGAGAGCCACCGAAGTAAGCATGGTCACCGCCAACCCCCCTCCAAGAAATACGGCAGCTGCACCATTCTCCGGCGCGTCCGGAAGCAACCCACAAACAACCAAATACCCACCCAGAAACACCAGAACCTTCGCCCCACTATATATGCCCCTATCCAAAGCTCTGGGGGTTTTGATCAAAAAAGGGCACCTGAAGCCCCTGGAGCCGCGGCCCTTACCAGAAAAACTCCCTCCTACCCATAACCCGGCCAAATATTGTGCATTTCACCAACAGCACGGTCACGACACCGATCTGTGCTTCCGGTTGCGTCATGAGATCCAAGATCTCATCGACAATGGGGTGATTTTGCCTCCCGAAAAACCCAATGTTACTACAAATCCCCTTCCGCGCACATAACCAAGCTCCACCACCCAAAAGACTCAATTTCATCCATACTGGGACCGTGTCCTACGACCCTAGTATCTATATCACACCTACCCACCTGCCTAAACCAGAGGTGTTCCTCCCCGATTGCACCGACTTGTGCATGATGGACATCTCCATGACCCAACCCAAGCTAGCGGTGGTGACCACCAAGAACAGGAGAGAGGAAATCCAAAGGAGAAAACAGGTTGTTGAGTCAGAGTCTGCGGAATCTGGGAGTTACGTTGGGAAGACATATAGTCCGAGTGACTACATTTCATCAAAAGGCCAAGATGGGCCCGGAGTAGAATTGCCAACAGAGGAAGAGTTGTGTGATTCAAGGAGATAGCCTGGGACAGGGAACAGATGATGTAACAGCTGTAGGGGAGGACCTGGCCGATCTCCAATTTTACAGTGACCAATACCCAGAGGACGCGGCAAGTTGCGTGGTTCGATTATGAGGATTCAGCGGAAGTTACGGGTGGTTGGACGATCAGCCCGATGTGGTAGGAGAATTTCAGGCAGAGCAGAGCTCAGCAGGAATGAGAATATCAACGACGACCGGAAGGGTCGAAGAGCAGAACACATAGCCGGGGGGGCCGGTGTCAAGAATTTCGCCCGGGATTGGAACATTTTGAGTACAGAGATGATTGAACAGTCAGAACAAGCAAGTTTTGAAGATTCCGAGAGAATCAGAAAAGCAAAGGCCCATGTGGGAGTTGAAACTGCTGTGTGCACAGGAAACAAGAATACTGCAGGCATGTGGATGGAAGATGCTGCAAGTGCAAGAACAGTCATACCAAAGCCGGACAGGAGTCTGTCAGCCGCTGATGGAATGTGGTGGGAAGATGAAGACTTATGCCTTGCCCACACGGATGAAGATTGGGGGAATAACCGGCCTGATGACACTTGGTACCTTGGAGAGGTTGACCACATGACGAGGGAGGGGCGGTATTTCAAACCCCCACACTTAGATCAACCAGAGGCTTCAGGGAAGGATAGGGAAGCCGAGAAGCAAAAGGAGAAGCAACTTGAGGAAGAAGCTGTACTCAAACAGCTGAAAAAGATACAAGCAGACATCTCCATTTGGGGACTGCTCATGGCATCACGGGTGCATAGAGAGGCTGTTTTATCAGCCATGGACAAAGCGAAGCTTTCAATAGAAACCACGCCAGAGCAGCTGGTGGGATTGGTCTTTCCGGGAGGAGGTTCCCCGACATTGACCTTTTCAGACAAAGAACTTCCGCCCGAGGGCATAAATCACAATAAACCCCTCTACATCTCCGTGGAGTGTAGAAATAAGTGGATACCGGTGGTACTTGTTGATACCGGGTCCGCCATTAATGTCTGCCCAGCAAGGACAGCATATGCGATTGGCTTGAAAACCATGGATTTTGTACCAACAGCCCAGGTCATCCGGGCATATGACAATACAAGTAGAGAAGTGATGGGAACAGTTAAAGTTCAGACAAAGGTTGGGCCGGGGCAGCACGAGATAGATTTCCATGTCTTAGAGGTCCCTGCAACCTTCAATTTGCTTTTAGGGCGGCCGTGGCTGCATCAGGTGAAGGCAGTATCGTCTACTTTGCATCAAATGGTGAAATACCCCTACGGGAAGGGAGTAGCCATTGTCTTTGGGAATTCATCAATCCACCCACCACCAGAGGTATCCACGCCTGTTCTAGAAATCGAGCATGGCATGGAAGATGTGTTCATATCAGGTTTTACCTTGGCCGAGGCTCAGGTCGTACAGAATATCATGGCTACGAATGAAGGGATATATGTCAGTGCCCAAGCAGTGTATCTCATGAACAAGCTCCAATACATCCCCGGGATGGGATTAGGAAAGAGCGGCCGTAAGGGCATTGCAGCATTGGCCGAAGTGCCGCACAACCCCCATACCTTTGGCCTGGGTATACGCCCACCAAGGAAGATTGGGTAAGAAAAGGAAAAGAGATGGCTGGAAGAGCCAAAGCAAAACAGATGGGAAAACCCTTTGAATTGATGCATCGGCCCATCCAGGGTACCCTGAACGGACGCTTCGTCCGGGAGGGGGAAGACTTCCCGTTCTGTGGTTTTCCGGAGCCATGGCTGAACGCAGAAAGGAAGCGCTTGCCGGGGTTTGAAATTTTCTTTGACCTGCAGTTGCTTGGGGATGATGTTGCTGAAGAGCAGACAGACCCAACAGTGAGGACTGAGCATAGCAAAGAATCGGAGTCTGCGGACACAGAATTCGAAATGGGGGTAGCACTGGCATGTCTACTTTCAGATCCTTCGATCGACCAGTTGTGCTTGGGGGATAACTCCTCGGTGTCCATGATCGGAGATGAAACGGCTGCGGGCCTACCAGCAGCTATTTTGGATGCATCCATCGCACCCTCCCTCACCTGGCAGTACGAGGAGGGATTTTTATCTAGCAGCACCGGGTCAGGTAGTGAGCCGGAATCTGATTCCACCGAGTCTTGTGAGTCGGAATCAGGTTCCAGCTCGTCTGAGTCTGAGTTCGGTATTCCTGGGGGTGATAACCCGGATGCCACAGTCCTGTCCAGGTCGTCTTTTTCTTTCTCTTTTGAGTCTGTTGTAACAGAAGAATTGGACGGTTCGGAAGTACTAATGAGAATGAGGGGTGTGGTTTCCGAGTACTTTTCTGTGCCTTTGGTTTATTGCTTAAATCAGGACTTTCAAAATTTTGATGAAAACGACGAGGACGAAATTCCTCCGGTTTTGCAACGACTAATTGAACAAGAGCAGGAGAGGTTTGTTAAACCCTTAATGGATGAAATCACTACCGTGAACATTGGTACTGAGAAGGACCCGCGGCTGGTCCAGATCGGGTCCACGTTGTCTTCGGAGGAACGCGAGCGCTTAGTCGCTTTATTAAAAGATTTCAAAGATGTTTTCGCGTGGTCCTACGAAGACATGCCTGGAATCGATCCTGAGATTGTACAGCACCGGATCCCTCTTGACCCCGAGGCCCGACCTGTCAAACAGAAACTCAGAAGGATCCGCCCTGATTGGGCCATCAAGATCAAGGAAGAGGTCACCAAGCAGATTGACGCAGGCTTCCTGCTGGTATCCGAATACCCGACTTGGTTGGCCAACATTGTTCCAGTGCCGAAGAAGGATGGCAGAATCCGGGTATGTGTGGACTTCAGGGATTTGAACAGAGCCAGTCCGAAGGATGACTTTCCCTTGCCGCATATCGACGAGTTGGTAGATTTCACAGCGGGGCATGCTTTGCTTTCGTTCATGGATGGCTTCTCAGGTTATAATCAGATAGTAATGGCACCCGAAGACGGGAGAAGACTGCTTTTACCACCCCGTGGGGTACATATTGCTACAGAGTGATGCCATTTGGGTTGAAGAACGCTGGGGCTACATATCAACGGGCTGCAACCAATATACATGACATGATCCATAAAGAGGTCGAGGTGTATGTGGACGACATGATTGTCAAGTCCAAAGAAAGAGAGGGCCACTACACGCCTTGCAAAAGTTTTTCAAAGGATCAGAGAATTTCGGCTGCGGTTGAATCCTCAGAAGTGTACGTTCGGTGTTACAGCGGGAAAAATGCTGATTAGGATGAAAAGAGGCATCATCGAAGTCGACCCTTCCAAAATCAAGGCCATCTTAGAAATGCCACCACCAATGACTGAAAAGGAGGTGCGAGGCTTTCTGGGTAAAGTGCAATTCATAAGGCGGTTTATCTCTAAACTAACCTTAACTTGTGAACCACTTTTTGGTCTCTGAAGAAAGGAAAGAAGTTCCAATGGGACGGCCGATGCCAAGCTGCATTTGAACAGATTAAAGAATATCTACAGAATCCGCCCGTGTTGTCACCACCAAAGCTGGGGAAACCGTTGATACTGTATTGTCAGTAACGAGACTACAATGGGCTGCATGCTCGCACAAGAATCGGAAGATAAAGTGGAAAGGGCCATCTACTATCTGAGCAAGAAGATGCTGGATTACGAGACCCGCTACACTCCGCTGGAGAAGGCTTGTTTGGCCTTGGTATGGGCTACCAGGAAGCTGCGGCACTACCTGTTAGCTCACTCTGTAATGTTGGTTTCACGACTTGATCCCATCAAATATCTTTTCGAGAAACCAGCGCTTACGGGTAGGCTAGCTCGTTGGTTGCTGTTGCTCTCCGAATTTGATCTCAAGTATGTGACGCGCAAGTCAGTAAAAGGAAGAGCGGTAGCAGAATTCCTTGCCGACCACCCGGTTGATGGGGATGAAGCAGTTGAGTACCTATTCCCAGATGAAGCTATTCTGCACATCGAAGATGAAACTTGGACGATGTACTTTGACGGAGCGTCAAATCAGTACGGGTATGGGATAGGAGTGTTGCTGATAGCGCCTGACGATTCCCGTATCCCTTTAGCATTTAAGCTTCGGTTCAAAGTCTCGAACAATGAGGCAGAGTATGAGGCATGTATTGCCGGTCTAGAAGCTGCCCTAGAACTAGGGGCAAGACGATTGGACGTCATTGGAGATTCGAACCTTGTTGTGTCTCAAGCTAAAGGAGACTGGAAAGTCAAGGAGGAAAAGATGATAATTTACCACCAGACCTTGGATTTGTTAATTCCTCGGTTCGAAAAGCTAAATTTCACTCACCTAGTAAGAGAGAACAACAGGTTTGCAGATTCGCTAGCAACTCTATCTTCCATGATAGACATCCCATCTGGGGTCCGGATGCGTCCAGTCATTATTGACCAGAAATTTGCACCTGCCTACGAGTCAATCTCTGCCATAGATGAAGTGCAAGATAACAACCCTTGGTATTACGACATATGGAACTTCTTGGAGAAGGAGGCATATCCACCAGGGGCAAATGCCAAGGACAAAAGGGCAATCAGAAGAATGGCTGTTCAGTTTATCATCTGCGGGGGTAAATTGTACAAGAGAGGTCATCTGGGAATGCACAAGCTGTGTGTAGAAGCTGAAGAGTCGAAGCGCCTGATGGAGGCCATCCATGGAGGAGAATGTGGGGCACATATGAATGGGGTAATGCTGGCACGAAAGATCCTCAGACAAGGCTACTACTGGTCTACCATGGAGGAAGATTGTATCGGCTTTGTTCGGCGATGCCACAAATGCCAAATTCAGCAAACCGCATGAACATCCCGCCGTCAAAGCTGTACAACATGACGTCGCCATGGCCATTTTCAGTTTGGGGATCGATGTGATTGGAGCTGTTACCCCGAAGGGGTCGAATGGGCATGAGTTTATCTTGGTAGCAATAGATTACTTTACAAAGTGGGTCGAGGCCCAATCTTATGCGGTTGAAGGCTTCGCATGTCGCAAAGTTTATCAGAAACAACATTATCTGCCGTTATGGAGTCCCGAATGAGATCATTTCAGACAATGGTTCCCACTTCAAGAAGGAGGTGATTGATTTGTTGGAAAATACAATGTGGCTTTTCATAAGTCATCCACATATCGGCCGCAGACCAACGGAGCAGTTGAGGCCGCCAACAAGAACATCAAACACATACTGCAGAAGATGGTGGAAACCTATCGGGACTGGCCAGATAAGTTGCCGTTTGCTCTGTGGGGCTACCGAACGTCAATTAGAACTTCTACCGGGGCGACTCCGTATTCCTTGGTTATGGGATGGGATGGAGGCCGTTATAGAGATTGATTGAGGTTCCGTTCTACGAGTATTGGCTGAGTGTCAGATAGCCGAGGCAGATTGGCAGCAGAGCAGATTCGAGGAACTCATGCTTTTCGATGAAAGAAGATTGAAAGCACTGTACCATGTCCAAGGATATCAACGCAGAATCGCCCGGGCTTTTAACAAGAAGGTTAAGTCTAGGAATTTGAAGGAAGGAGATTTGGTGCTCAAAGACAACCGAGCTCCCATCCACGACCCAAGGGGCAAGTTCAGACCCAATTGGACTGGTCCCTATATCATCAAGTCTATCTGGTCAGGTGGAGCTGTGGTTCTGATGGACCTAGATGGCCTAGAGTTCTCCCAACCGATCAACATGGACAAGTTGAAGAAATATTACCCCTGAGAGGCTCGCTAGGCCGAAAACCCGAAAGGGCGACCTAGGCAAAATTCAGAGCACAAAAAAATTAGAAAATATAAAAACTGAGCTCGCAAGGTTGAAAACCCGCAAAGGGCGGCCTTGGCAAAAGTTAGAGCGCAAAAGGAGAGTGAAAATACTCGAGTGAACCCAAGCCTGAACTACGTAAGGCTTGATTCCCATCATTGGGATACGTAGGCAGCTTCATCCCGAAGTTCAGCCATAAACTCTTCCCCGATCAACTTTGTCCATTTGATCATCTTGGTCATCTTTGCCCATCAGCATTTATCGCAATCTCCGGTACAGTGCTATTCAGACTAGGGGCAACTTTCCGTTGCCGTACAGTGCCGCGGTACCATTCAAACAAGGGGCAACTTTCCAGTTGCTAGGATCCGGGGTTGTGCATCTCAGTGACAGATCTCAGGCGTGTCCAGTTCTGATCCATATCGAAAATAGTTTTGAAAAGTTTTAATGAAGATGACTTTGTTCAAATAAATCTTTTTACAACTAAGACCATTTCTGGACCAAAACGGAAAATTTTCAGTACCACAACCTTCAATTTCATTGATTTCAAATAGAGTTCTCTTGCTCTTGCATACAATTGAAGTTGCTTTTATTACATTCATAAAGAAAACTTGAAAGTACTAATAAAGCAATAAATCCGGGGCATGGTCAAGTCAAATGTCCCTGCGCCCCCTCCCAGAGCTGGTCGAAGCCTCTGATGCCAAAGCTGGGCCCTCTGTGCCTCTTCATTAAGCCAATCCAAGCACTCATCAGACAAAGTGCAACTGAAAGTGGGAGCGGGGACAAGGAGTTCTCTAGTCCTCCATGCGTGGCGCCTGCCGGATGAGCTGCGTACCTCCAACCGGAAATGTAGCCGGGTACTCCATCCCCTCCGGCGGACAAGTCTGATCGTGGCCAAACTGGCGCCGATACGGAATGGAAAGAAAATAGAACACGCAGTGATTCAAGCCAATCAATCGAATTCCAGTCTGCCGAGACATGCTATAACTCATCGCCGGGAGATTGAGCCAAAGACATCGCCAAGCAATATTGTCTGCGGACAAACTGCACATCCATTCGAACCACCAACCCTCATCAAGGGCATCAACTAGGCGTTGCGAAAGAAGTAGCCGCGAGCTGAATATGCCGGCAAGAGTCCACAACCTGCAGTTTATCCATCAACCATACCTGGGGAGGGATGAAAAATGAGAGAATAAAGAATAGAGAGATGTATGATGAGAGAAAAAGTGAGAAAAGGGTTTTGTGAGAAAAACCGAGCTTGAGGGCCGAGTGACGTGAGCATATATATGCGAGATGGGGTGGGAAGCATTACCTGGTAGTAGTAGCGGGCTCCCCGCAAACCTGGTTGTCTCTCGACGATAAAAGGCGTCCAAGCCGATCAGTGTCTCAGCCAGAGTCATGGCAATGCAGCTCTTGCCCTCCTTCAAACCTTGGACAACCTCAATCAATCGAACACTAGATCCTCCAGAGCCTGAAACGAAACAGGAAATGAGATAAACGCACAAGCAGAGGGCATGTCGTCGAAAGCCTTGCCAATGATGGTCACCGCGATCACCGTCATCAGAAAACCGATAAACCAGGCTAGGAATATCCAGCATTCCGTCACGAATCAGGATCGAGCATCGTACATGGTAAGGCCACACATCCGTCCTAAGGCTTGGCATGGCCGAAATTGAGTTGAGGCAAATTCCTCGTCACGTTCGCACTCCATTAGAGCTTGGAAATCTTCGAAGGTAGGACACACCTCTTGCCCGCTAAAGCTAAAGACGTGTGTCACCGGATTCCAAAACCTTGCCGCGGCATGGAGGAATGGAAAATGCAGCGGGGTACGGCGCAAAGTGAATAGTGCGTTTATGCCGAAAGCCCGGAAATTCAGCTTTTCCGAGCCATCCAAGTTGTTAATCCAAGTTGCGAGATTTTGGGCAAGAAATTCTTCCATTTGGAGCAAATCAGTGTGGAAATGAAGAGAACCACGAAGTTGAGACCCTTTTGAAGAAGATAAGGTTGAGTGAAGGACAGATGTCAACATTCTGCTGGTGCTGACAATTTAGTGCCGACCGGCCAACTATAGTGCCGACCGGCCATCTGTTTTGGCCGATGGATCACCCTTTCGGCCGATGGCCTTTACACACAGCCGGTGGACTTTCTGCTGGGCCGGTGGTTTCCCCCCTTGCCCTCTGAGCTGTTTATGCTAAGAATTTGGGAAATCCCACCACTTCCAATACCTTCCAGTGATCAATTCTTATGAGGGCGCGCCCATTTGCTTATCGAGTTGTTGCATATTTGCTTATCGAGTTGTATTTCACTCTCTTTAAGTCTTTGTAATGTTTATCAAGGTGTACTCGCATTTGGCTAGTTTGCTGAGTCCCCCTGTTTTGCTTATCGAGTTGTAATTGGTTTACTACCTGATTATTACGATGCGATGCTTTGTTTTCAAAACGCAGTTTCAATTTCAGTCACATTGTTGTGTGATACCTTGCGATGCGATGCATAGAACATGCAAATGTAACACCTTTTGAACAAACAGCCGTTTCATTTCCATCATATGTTTTTTAAAATAAAAAAAAAAAACACACGCTTTTGAGAAATAAAACCTGCCCGAGGCAGTGCA
Organism: Camellia japonica; assembly: GCA_030407325.1. NCBI lineage: Eukaryota > Viridiplantae > Streptophyta > Magnoliopsida > Ericales > Theaceae > Camellia > Camellia japonica. The sequence goes on along the minus strand of JAPPVO010000031.1, from coordinate 170,861,715 downwards.
ATGTGCTTAAACTCCTAGTAAAAAAAGGAAAGTAAAGAAGAATAAGCTAGCAGGGTAGAGAGTGCTGGGTTTGACACCGGTAACCTCCCCCTTTCGGTCATCGTACCTTTGCGCCCTTGTTCGGGTCAATCATGCGATTTGGCACCTTCATCACTTAAGGCAGTCCAAGAAACTGCGCCTTCAGAACATAAGTGGAGCTTCGAGTTGACCTCGTACCACAACTTTTGTGAGCGATGCTCGGAACATGCGAAGGACGTCCCTTCCCGTATCCTTTTATATCTTGTGAATTCTCTAAATCATTTCAATCATACTGAGTTGCAGTACGTTGCATTCCAGCATCATGTTTACCATGATCAGTTTCAAGTTTTATACACATTGCATTGTATGCGTGCTTGCTTTACTGATATGTGTTCAAGTTCCTTTTATACACATTGCATTGTATGCGTGCTTTGCTTTACTGATATGTGTTCAAGTTCCCTTTTATACACATTGCATTGTATGCGTGCTTTGCTTTACTGATATGTGTTCAAGTTCCTTTTTATATACACATTGCATTGTATGCGTGCTTTGCTTTACTGATATGTGTTCAAGTTCCTTTTTATACACATTGCATTGTATGCGTGCTTTGCTTTACTGATATGTGTTCAAGTTCCCTTTTATACACATTGCATTGTATGCGTGCTTTGCTTTACTGATATGTGTTCAAGTTCCCTTTTATACACATTGCATTGTATGCGTGCTTTGCTTTACTGATATGTGTTCAAGTTCCTTTTATACACATTGCATTGTATGCGTGCTTTGCTTTACTGATATGTGTTCAAGTTCCTTTTTATACACATTGCATTGTATGCGTGCTTGCTTTACTGATATGTGTTCAAGTTCCCTTTATACACATTGCATTGTATGCGTGCTTTGCTTTACTGATATGTGTTCAAGTTCCCTTTTATACACATTGCATTGTATGTGTGCTTTGCTTTACTCATATGTGTTCAAGTTTCCTTATATACACATGCGTGCATGGTGCACTGCTTCACTGATATGTGTTCAAGTCCCTAATACACATTGCGTGCAGTGTGCTGCTTTACTGATATGTGTTCAAGTTCCTTTCACATTGCGTGCATGTGTGCATGCTTTACTGATATGTGTTCAAGTTTCCTTTCACATTGCGTGCACGCGTGCATTGCTTTACTCACATGTGTTCAAGTTCTATTGTTTATACACATTGCATGCATTGTCACGCACTTTCGACTGCCTTGTCATGCATGTTGCTAACAACATTGTACCTGTTAAGTTTGTTTTCTTTGCAGGCACGATATTGTATGTACGGCTCATTTGAGGCCGGTGGAACCGGACGAGCCGCACAGGTATTGTATCCCGCGTGAGACGTACAGAGAATTGTATAATTCTCTTACATCCTTTCTGCATTTATGTGTAGTCTGTTGTATGCTAGCTTATAACTGTCGCATGCGTGCTTCATTACAGCTTTCTTTGCATGATCATAAGTTATGCTCGGCTTCTTGCATTTTCAGTTGCATTTTGCCCCTGCCTTCGGGCGCATATCTGTTTTTTTGTTGCATGTTTGTCTAGTCTTCGGCCTTGTCAAAAATGGGTCGTCTCTGGGCTTTGACATTCACTCCCGTCATTGTTATGACTTTCGAGTTCTGTCAAAGAGGGGCAAACTGTAGACACCCATTTTTGACCGTCCTCAAGACTTGGACGTCACCGTTGGAACGCTCGGTGATTATCCATGTTTGTGTTCGTTTTGAGTTCCCGGAGGTCCCGCTGCGCGTCGTGCCTCAGGACCTCTCAACCGGCTTGTTCTGTGCTTGGTTTTACACCAAGACTTGTGTGTTTTTGCATTTGAGGGCAGGGGGAGGCTTGTTAGCCATCCCTGAAGCCACCGGCTGTCCCTACACCACACCGGCACTCCCCTTTGGCCATCGGCACTTTTTCTCAAAAACTTTGGCCGGTCGGCACTGTATGTTGCCGACCGGCACTTTTTTGTGCCGGTGACTGTTTGGTGGCCGGCTGTTGAACCCCTGGGATATGGTGCATGCCAGCTGTGCCAGCTGGAATGCACCATCACATTCCCCGTGCATAGGTGTGCCTTTGCACCCTTTGCACCCTCTAAGCTTCTAGAAGCTTGCACCTTTGGCCAAGCTTCTTGGAGAAGCTTGGCCAGCTGTCTTGGCTTCTCCAAGAAGCCAAGACCCCTTTGCCCCCCCCCTTGAACCTTTTGGTCTTGCTTAGCCATTAAGTCTTGGCTTTAGTTGGCCTATATAAGCTCATTTCATCTCCTTGAGCTAGGTTAGAATTTTTGAAAGCAAAAACCAGAGATATATCTCTATATCTCTGATATCATCCATATATATCTATATCTCCCTCTCTCTCATCCTTGTGTGTGTTTTTAGGCCTAAAAGGTGTGTTTACCTTACTTTTGCACCATTACACACACCCTTACACCTTAGCTCGAGATTGAGAGACTTGGAGGGTTGTTTGTGAGTTTTGGACTGACTTTGATCACTAGAGAGTGGCTGGACCACCTGTTCTTCAAGGGATCTTCAAGGGGGTAAACTCTTTACTTTAGTTTCCCCATTCTTGCAACTAGTTTCTACCCCTTGCTTTGTGTTTTGAGCTTGTGTCTATAACTAAAAAAAATATTGTTTTTACTTGCTCTTGAACCTTCATTAAGGTCATTTTGTGGTTTGAGCAAAGGCTCACCCTTTTAGGCTTATTTGGCCATTTTGGTGTCTTTTTGGTAAGGCTTTGTTTACTTGGTGTTCTTGGTCTTCTCACCACTGAAAATCAGTGGGTTTTCAGTGGTGAGGGGAGGGTTTTGAAGTCTCATATAGGGGAGGGACACCCCTCTCCCCTTTGTCCCTGTTTGCCTTTGTTTTTGGCCTAGAGAATAGCATGTGTGCATGGTTGGTTTTGGCTTCATTTCAGAGCATATTTGTGGTTAATATGATATGTTATGCCTCTGTTTTAGGTTGGATTTATGGCCCTTAACATGCCTCTCATACTTGCTTTGTAATGCTCTAGTTTGCCTATAAAATGCCATGCATTTAGGCCATGATCTTTGCATGATTTGACTTAACTTCATGAAGTTACTAGCCCTGTTTTGCCTTGCATAAGGTCTGTTGGCCACTGTTTTGGTCGTATTTGGCATGCTTGATGTGGTTGCTTTGCATTCCGGCTTGTAGGTTTTGAGTATTTTGGCTTCTAGCTTGCTTAGCCTACCTTAGCCTTATGATTTGGGCATCATTTAGGGTCATATTTCAGTCCATAAATCATGTTTGTATGTTCGCATATGTAGCTTGTTTCATGCTTTAAGGGCGTCCCTTTTTGCCTAGGAATAGGCCTTGTGCATGCTTGTGTGATTAAGGTGTTTTGGGACTGCCATATCAAGGTATTGGGTGCATTTTTCCATGCTAGAACTCTGTTTTTATATGCCTAGTATGTGCCATGAGTGGTCATGTCGGTGGTAGTGGAATACCCCCTTGTTTATGCCTTGGTTTTGGATCCATTTGTTGGCATGCTTGCATGAGTGTTGGTCTACCATTCGGGCACATTTTGCCACTGTTTTGGGGAGGCTTGGGCCTGCCCCATTGTGTATAAATCCACCATTGCACACTTGTCTAATATTTGTTGCATGCTTGATTAGCAAAGTCATGTATATGCTAGTTCTTTTACAAGAATTGTCCATGTTTGCATTACCCTTTGCATCTTGCATGCCTAGTATTGCACACTTGCCTTAATATGTTGGTTTGGGGTGTCAAACCAAGTGTGAGAAATGAGATGTGTTTGTACTTCAAGTGACAAAACACACCTCAATTCTCATGTCACCGGGGCCCTTGACTTTGGACATGATAGGGTCTTTGATACTCATTTGTTTGTTTGCATGCATTTACATCAAGTTGCTAACTTGGCCTCTTAGGCCATCATGCATCAAGATGCATAATTGATGGCCAAGAACCAAGGGTCATGCTTTCTTGATCCCCCGAAATGATAGGAGGCAATGGCCGTGCATACATATGCCTAAAAAACCATGCCATGCATTGCTGGTCTGCTGCTGCTGTCAAACTGTCCCTGCAGGAACTTTCTGCCGACCGGCATTATAATGTGCCGACCGGCACTATATTTTCAGTCGATAGCCTCTAGAGCGGCCGGTGGTCAATTTAAGAAGCCGGTGGCCATTTCCTCTAGCCGGTGGTGTACTGCAGTGCGTTTGGAAGATGTCCTGGGACTTTGGCAGATATGATGATGTAGGGACTAGGCTAATTGGGTCTGAATTTGCCCCTAGTGTTGCCCCTAGTGTAGTGGATAGGAACTCGACTGTCCTTCAATAATAAAATTCATTCTCTCAAATTCTGGGTTGGCCTTTCTTGGCGGTCTTCATTGGGAAACGATTCAGTTTTAACTCTTTGATCACATCCAACCTTTTGCCCCTAGTTCAAGGATTTGCTTCAAATCTAAATCACATCCAACCTTCTTGCCCCTAGTTCAAAGGTTGCTTCCAATCTGAATCACTGGCCCTGCATAGCTTTAGCTTAAGGTTCACTCGGGTATTGACACTCTCCTTTTGCGCTCTAACTTTTGCCAGAGCCGCCCTTTCGGGTTTTCAACTTGCGAGCTTTTCATTTTTCTTTTATTTTTCCTTCTTTTTTTTTTTTTTTTTTTTTTTGTGCTCTAACTTTTGCCTGGGTCGCCCTTCCGGGTTTTCGGCCCTAGCGAGCCTCTCAAGGGTGACACTTTATTGCCCCTAGTTCAAGGGCTACCTATTTCAGCTATGCAAGCCTCACACTTTGCCCCTAGTTCAAGGGCCGTTTCAAATCGAAATCACATTCTCTTGCCCTGAGTTCAAGGTCTGTTTCCAATCTGGATCACATCATTGCCCCTAGTTCAAGGGCTATTTCCAATCTAAATCATATTCGACCTTATTGCCCTAGTTGAAGGGCTGCCTCCATTTGAATCACATCATGGCCCCTAGTTCAAGGGCTATTCCAATTCGGCTATGCAAGCCTTACACTTTGAATGATCATTGAATACTTCGAATCAAGGTTTGAAAGCTAAGGAGCTAAGGAGGTCGGACCTCGAGTCAAGAGGGATCCTATGCTGTATAATCAATTCCAGGCCTTTCTTCGTAGGACCACGCAAAAAACAGTTTTTGAAATCTTTTCACAAAGTGACTAATCAGCCGTATTTTACGAAGATAAGATAGAACCAATTTGGAACAAGCCAGGAATCCTTCTCCAGTACCCACATTAACAAAAATGATCTCATTCATCAAGGGCTTAACACACTCTCTTCCTCTCAGTTGATCAAAATTTGCAAATCCTGAGGAAATCTTCCTCTTTGTTTTATCAGAGTTTTGGAAAACTTTGGTCAATGCAATGAATTAAGGCACAGAGAGAAGTAGGCCGACTCTATGCATTTCGTTTTTTTGTTTTTTTCTATTTATTAAAAAGAGACTATGACTCAGCAATGACAACAGACTTTTGACAACATACTCAAAAGAAAATGACAAAGAGGACCTAGACAGGACAGAAATGTCTAGGTTAGCACTATCGAAATCAACAGACTCTGACTCATTAGGCTGACTCAAGCCTGACTCTAACTCTACAAACTTGGTGGAGTAGAAACTTAGACTTAATACTCAAATTCAGAAATCAGAATAAAAACCATTCTCAATTTGCTAGTCAAAGTGTGCGCCAGCCACAACATTCAAAATAAAGCTCGTGCAGTCAACAGGTGGTCACCTCCCCAATTACAGAGATGGTCGACTTTGTGGGATATCGCCCTTTTTTTTTTTTTTTTTTTTTTTTTGATTTTATGTTTTTGTTATCTTTTATGTTTTTTTTGTTTTTGAAAGTAATAATGGTGCTAAACTGAACAACCTGAACCACTCATCTCGAATTTGAGAACCCCTGTATAGATCCCAATACATTGCACATAAAACACATAGCAGGAAAGAGAACAAAACACCCTATGGAGGGTAGGGTTATCCTGTCCTAGCTTGAAATGATCTAGGGTTTCACTATTCAGACAAGTGGTATCACAAATCCTAGAAATAGGAAAGCATCATGTCCTAATTTGAAAGGTACTATAGCTACTATTGTACAAGGT
>JAPPVO010000031.1:170830133-170855489 GCA_030407325.1 Camellia japonica | reverse complement strand
TGGAAGGAGAGGTAGAAATGCCTAATCTAGAGGATAATGTGATAACACATCCTGTGGAAACACCCATTTTATCAGAACCTATGGTCGAACAAACCAGCACTTCGGAACAAGTACCACATGTTCATAATATTGGACGAGGCCAGGAATTGGACCATCCACTGTTCCATCTACTCAGCCAATGAATCCATGGGGTGGCCTAGTAGATGCCATGGGACAGCAGTTAATGAATACAATGGAAATATGGGCAACATCCTTTTTGGATTGAATGAATACCCACCAACCAACAAACACAAGACACATGGAGGAAATTTCAAATGTCCCTCAGCAAAGATTGGCTAGAGATAAACAGCCTATGCAATTAATGGACATTCTAATGGTCAAACTAGTAATCAAAACTATGAAAGACCACCACCTCAGTCTTGGTATGAGCCTCTTTCGAGGCCTATGGCAAGTCAAAATGCTTCATTACTTAACAGTGAAGCCATGCAAATTGGTGGATCTGGCCCAGTACAAGATAATGGCATAAGGATGGTTCCAAATCCCATGTTCGAAGCCATACCTGGCACGAGGGGGTTCACTAACCCTTTATTCGAATTTATACTCGGGGGGTTGGAAGGTTTTCCTACAACTGAAAGAGACACAACACCTGTTTCAGCACCTTTCGCAGGTCCTTGCAGGACAGGCTCAAAGAGGTCATCCATACCCTCAACAGCAGCCAGCACCACAGGGACAAACCAGTCCCAAATATACCACCCTATGGACCAGAGGACCCCAAGCACAAGGTTGTCCACCAAATCCTGTGTTTGTTTCTCCAGTAGTGGTTCAACAGGCACAAAATATGGTCCTTAGGGACCAAATTGCTACATTGTTAGAGAGATGTGTGGACCAATGGCTCGGGGGGTCAAACTCCTGTGTACAGGAAACATACCCAGAATGGGTAGATAGGGTACATGAATACCCAAGAGGTTTCAGGATACCAGATTTTGCCTTTTTTTTATGGGAATGGAAAACAGTCAACGGTTGAGCATATTGCTAGGTTCGCGGCTCAGTGCGGTGAATTTACCAATAATGACTATATGAAGTTAAAATTATTCCCAAATTCTTTAACTGGAGGAGCATTTGTATGGTATATTAACCTTACACCTGGCTCTATCCAAACTTGGCAGCAAATGGAAGAGGCATTTCATGCCCAATTTTTCCAAACAGAGCCAGAGGTTTCCATGGCAGACTTGGCAAGATTGAGTCAAAGGCCTGATGAAAGGCTACTCAGTTTATTGCCAGATTTAAAAGAGCACGAAATAAATGTAGGATCATCTTACCAGAGCCTGAATTTGTGAGATTGGCTCAAAATGGTTTAGAGTTTAGGCTTCGAAAGAAGTTTGACTCAACTGAGTTTAGAGACTTAGTGGAATTAACCTATAAGGTGTCTAGGTATGAAGCATTACTAGAAGAGGAACAAGATCGAAGTAATGCATCATACAAGACGTATTATAGAGATCCTAATTATGAGATTGATGCAGCAGAGATTGTAGGGAAAGAACCTGTGATCTGTGAGCATTAATTCATAAAGACACAACAATTGACCAGCAGTTTAAAAAGAAAGACCTTCATAGGAAATACTCTTTCGATTTAACAAAGGCAGATGACATTTTTGATCATTTGCTTGCTGCAAATTTCCTAAAGTTACCAAAAGGAGTCAAAATTCCATCTCCAGAGGAACTTAAAGGAAAAGTGTATTGTAAATGGCATAATTCTTGGTCTCACTCAACTAAAAACTGCATTGTTTTTCGAGACAGGATCCAAGAGCAGATTCGAAAGGAGTTTAAAATTCCCAGCTAAAGCAGAAAAAGGCCATGGGAATTGATACTAATCCATTCCCAGAAATTGGAGAGGTGGCAGCCAATGTTATTACACCAGACTTCCAGAACTTGTCCTTGAAAGAATTGGAAGAAGTCAATGTGCAGATGCATGTTGCCAGCCAGACAACTGTCAAGAAAGACACTGGAAATCTACCAGCTATTGGACAAGACCAGAGGGAAGACTCTGATGAAGAAGCACTGGATGACGATTCTTTAGAAGCAGCTGTCATGCAAAGAATGTGTCCCAGATGCAGGCTGAGCTACAAGTGGTTGAAAGGGCTTCCAATTGATGGGAAGCAATATTACAAGGATGTGCAGAGGCGTCCTAAACCAACCAATGCTTATAACAAAAGGCCATATCCAACTAGCATTAGGCAGCAGCATTAATGTTGAGCCAACAGCCGCTAGAATGCATTCTAAAGGCAAGAGGCCTTTATATGAGTCTAGACCACCTAATTATTACAGAATGGAGAGCAGTCATCCTGAAAGGAGACCGAAGAAGGGTTCAGTTTATGGGATCAAAGCCAGAGATTGGCCTCCTAGACCAACCTCACGCAGGACGAAAAGTGGCCACCTTCATCAAAGGCCTGAGTTAGGCCCAAAACAGAGAGTCAGGGCCAAGCAGTGGCCTTCACATCCGCTTCGAAGATGGCTTCGAAGGATGAAAGAAACAGTGTAACAGCTGGGTCAGTAGGTTCGTGGGTACCTGGAGTTCCAGATTGGTTTGTCATGCAAAACAAACCTAGGGAGATGTCTACCCAAAGAAATATTGTTTGAAACCAAGGTAGGATGGTCAAACCTCCTTTGGTGACTCCAAACGATTGGGTATTGCTTAAGCACCCGAAAACAAAAGAACCAAATATGGTCCCAGTGATTTCTAGGTCCCAAAAAAGGAAGATCCAACGAAGGTACACTCAGTACTAGAAGGATCTGAAAGAAGGTGGAAAAGTTCTTCATTGTTCAGCTAAAGAGCCAGGCAGAAGGAGAAGAAGATTCAAAGTTAGACCATAATCCAAAATCGACTCTTTCAGACAAAAAAAGTTGTAGCAGGGAGCAGTTGGCCAAAGTTCATTCCGAACTAAAGGCCAAGGAAAGATCCAGTTTGGTAGGATTGGAAAAAGCTTTGATGGAAAGTGATAGTGAGATAGAAGATGAAGTCATCCCAGGCCAAAGGAAGGGGATGGTTGAGGAAGAAATGTTGAAGCCTTCATGGCTGAACAGACATTTTTGGTCAAAAAACCAACAGAAATAGACCATTCGAAGGAAGTTACTAACACAGAAGTGCCAGAATGCAGCATGGAGGACGCTTCTGAAGTAATTGAACAAGTTGACCAAGAGGGAAAGCAGGTACAGCCAGTCGTCCAATTTGGCTCGTTTCCTCCGTGTCAGTGAATATGGTGCTTATATTACCACAGGAGTTTCAAGCTTGAAGATGAAAACCAAGGTCAGGAGATTGACCCAATTCCAGTCTCCAGTGAAGACTCACAAGTAAGTATGGTGCAAGACGAATCCGAAGTAGCCATACCAATGGAAACTGAAGACGAGAGTGAGGAAGAGGTAAGTATTAACCTCTCATACCTTTTGAGTATCCCACGACGTCCATGACACAGCATGTCAAACCCTTGTATATCAAGGCCTTCTTCGATGGAATACAGATGAATCGAGTGCTGGTGGATAACGAGGTAGCAGTAAACCTGCTTCCAAAATTTTCGTTGAAGAAACTAGGAAAGAAGAACCCTAGACTAATCCCAACCAGTACAGCCATTTCTGGTTTCGCTGGAGACAAACAGATGGCCCAAGGTATTTTGCCCATCAACCTGAGTGTGGGAACCAGGGGCTGCATGACAGCATTCTTCGTTATCGACAACAATGCTAAGTATAATGCTTTACTTGGAAGAGATTGGATTTACACAACAAATGTGTGCCTTTCTCTTTACATCAGAAAATCATGATGGCCTTGTGCAATGGAGAGACTGAGGAAATCAATGAAGATCCTCAACCCTTCATAGCTTGTGCAGATTTCGCAGAGGCCAAATTATATACTGAAGGAGTGGCACCACTCAGTATACTGAGAAAACCTGATGGATCAGCCGATGTGACGGCTGATGAAGAATTTGCACACCTAAAGCACTTGGTCCAGGAGAGTGCTGATGAAGAGTTTGTCGTTAAGGATGACAATGATGCCTGGTTGTAGGCAAAGAGATGAAACCCAAGAAGCCAAGTCTTTGGCTCTAATTAAGTTCTCAGTATTGGATGTAAAATCAATAGTCCAGAAAATGCAAGAGCAAGAGAAAGAAGCCATGATGATTGGTTGTAAGAAGGAACAGCAACAGGTCAGATTTTTGGCCTTAGATAAATATTGTGCTTTGGACATTGAAACAAAAGTCCAAGAGATACATGAGGAAGAAGCCTTGTGGACAGACTTTATCTATGAGGAGGAGGGTAAAGATATTCAATCAAAGAAGCTGGGAGTAGAACAAAGCAAGGAGATTGCTTCGAAGTCAGAAGGAATCAAAGAAGGAGTATCAGCAAGTTCTCAGATACAAGACCCTTGGAAGAAGTAAATTTAGGGGAAGGTTTTATACAACAGCCCACCTATATAAGTGCTTGGTTGAATGCTCTTGACAGGGACCAGTTGTTGGTTGTTTTGAAGAAATATAAAGATTGTTTTGCATGGTCTTATAATGAACTACCAGGATTGGATAGGTCATTAGTAGAACATAGGCTCCCTATGAGGCCTAATTTCAAGCCATACAAGCAAAAACCAAGAAGAATGAGTCCAGTGATTCAGAAAGTTAAGGAGGAAATTCTTAGACTCTTCAAGGCAGGCTTTATTTGGACAACCAGGTATGTTGAATGGCTATCTAATATTGTGCCTGTAGTTAAGAAGAATGGTAAAATGAGGGTATGCATCGATTTCAGAAACTTGAATCTAGCAACTCCAAAAGATGAGTATCCTATGCCTATAGTAGATTTGTTGGTAGATAGTTCAGCAGGGCATCAAATTTTATCAATGATGGATGGACACTCTGGTTATAACAAAATCTGCATTGCAGAGGAGGATGTCCATAAGACAGCATTCAGCTGTCCTGGGAATATTGGCACCTTCGAATGTGTTAATATGCCATTTGGCCTAAAGAATACTGGGGCTACATATCAGAGGGCTATTAACACTATCTTTCATGACCTCATTGGAGGGTATTTAGAGTGTTACATTGATGACATTGTCGTGAAATCCCAATCCATGGAGGAACATTTGTTTCACTTAGAAGCATCTTTTGAAAGAATGAGAAAGTTTAAGTTGAAACTCAATCCTCTTAAGTGTGCTTTTGGTGTATCATCTGGAAACTTCTTGGGCTATGTAGTACACAAGAAAGGAATACTGATTGACCAGAATAAAGCCAAAGCCATCATTGAAGCCAGACCTCCATCAAGTAAGAAAGAATTGCAAAAGTTCCTTGGACAGGTTAATTTTCTTCGAAGATTCATTTCTAATACTGCAGGGAAAACTAAAGTATTTTCTTCCTTGTTAAGGCTAAAAGATGAAGAGGAGTTTGTGTGGACAGCAGAGCATCAAACTGCTTTCGAAGGAATCAAAGCCTACTTGGCCAACCCTCCAGTGCTGATGCCACCAAAGGGTGATAAGCCCTTGAAGTTGTACATAGCTGCAGCAGAGGATTCATTGGGAGCTTTCTTAGCCCAAGACAATGAAGAAGGCAAGGAGCAAGCTGTTTATTACCTTAGTAGGTTTCTAAATTCTTGTGAATGTAAATACTCAACTGTAGAAAAGCTGTGCCTTGCATTGTATTTTGTTGCAATGAAATTAAGATACTATCTTTTGCCTACAACTGTCTTGGTAATTGCAACCACAAATTTGGTTAAGTATATGTTATCTAGACCCATGTTGAGGGGAAGAATTGGCAAATGGATATTAGCTTTATTAGAATTTCATCTAGAATATGTTCCCCAAAAGGCAATAAAAGGACAAGTTTTAGCTAATTTTTTGGCAGACTATCCATGTCAAACAGAAAGCCAAAAGATAATGGAACTTAGTATGGCTAGTGTTGAACCATGGCAAATGTGGTTCGATGGATCAAAAGCCAATGGTTTAACTGGAATTGGTGTAGTAATTAAGTCACCACAAGGAGTAGAAACCACACATGGTTTCAGAGTGGATGAAATTACTTGTTCCAATAATCAAGCTGAATATGAAGCCTTAATAATGGGACTGGAAATACTTATTGGATTACAAGCTCATGCAGTTGACATATTTGGAGATTCTCAATTGGTAGTTAACCAGGTGAAAGGGATTTTCAAATGTCAAAGTATAAGCATGTTGCCATACTATGTTGTTTCATTACATCTGCTTTCTCAATTTCAAATAGCAAATGTAACTCATGTCCTAAGATTCTTGAATAATAAAGCTAATGATGTGGCTCAGAAAGCTTCGAATTTCAAGAGAAGGGATAATACCGAAGAGATATAAGCCAAACAACATATCAAAAAGTAATACCACCTTTGAATAAAAGGAATGTGGTCCTGGAAGTCAATCATAATGACTTACAAGAGCAAGATTGGAGGCATCCAATAATGCAGTATCTGGCTGGCCCATCTTCGAAAGCCAATAGAAAAATTAAATTGCAGTCTATGCAATACATAATCTATGGTAATGCTCTCTACAAAAGAGGGGGAGATGGGTTATTGTTGGAATGTTTAGGCCCAAATGAAGCATTGAAAGCTATGGCTGAGGTTCATAAAGGCATCTATGGTGCTCATCAGCCTGGTGTGAAGATGAGATGGCTGCTTCGAAGGCATTCCTACTATTGGCTAACTATCCTTAAAGGCTGCATAGATTATGCAAGAGGATGCTAGGCATGCCAAAAGCATGGCACAATAAGGCACGTGCCCATAACTGACCTACATGCAGTTGTGAAGCTTTGGCCATTTAGAGGATGGGCTATGGATATGATAGGGAAAATACACCCACTCTCTTCGAAGCATCATTGTTTCATCTTGGTGGACACTGATTACTTCACTAAGTGGGTCGAAGCTAAGCTATACAAGGCTGTAGACCTGACTGAAGTCATTGGATTCATTAAGGATTTAATCCATAGATTTGGCATCCTACTGACTATAATTGTTGATAATGGAACTGTATTTGATGGGAAAATGGTAAAGTCTTTTGTGGCAGAGTTTGGAATTAGCCTTATTAATTCCACCCCCCATTATGCACAAGCCAATGGTCAAGCTGAATCATCCAATAAGGCTTTAAAAAAGGGAATTCAGAAAGTTATGGAAGACAATCCTAGGGATTGGCATAACTTATTGTTGGATGTATTGTGGGCTGATGGGACTTCTCCAAGGTCAAGCACAGGAATCACTCCTTATGCCTTAGTATATGGGCATGATGCAGTGCTACCTGTGGAAATTAATGTTAAGTCCTTGAGGGTGAGATGCCAAGACTTGTTAGATCTTGAGCAATACCATCAGAGTATGTGCTTGGAATTAGAAAGTATAGATGAAGCTAGAATTCTGGCATTAAATAGCTTTCTTTTCCGAAAGAAGAAAGCAACCAAAAACTATAATAAGAAAGTCAAACACATTGGCTTTGATGAAGGTGATTTGGTATGGAAGACAATACTCCCAATAGGGATTAAAAGCCATAAGTTTGGCAAATGGTCACCTAATTGGGAAGGACCATATCAAGTTCATAGAGTTCTGTCTTTTGGAGCATACCATTTGAGAAATTTGAATGGATATGTACATCCCAAAAAGATTAATGGCAGATATTTGAAGCCTTATTTTCCAACCATATGGGAAACACAAGGAATAGAATAAATGTTAAGTAAAAGAACATAAGAATATTCAAATGATAAATAAGAATTTGCTTTTCATAAAGAGTTGAATACATTTTGCCATAAGTTGGCCCAAAAGTCAGTACAATGTCTCAGTTGTTCTTTTACAATGGATGTTCTATTCTTAAATGATGAGACCAACTGGATGGCTGTGGTCATTTCCTACTTTCGATCGGCCAGTCTTTGATTGGTAACCTGCAATTTGGTGACAGTTCGATCTAAGGTCTGGTTAACTGCGGATAGCTCCTCTTCAAGTTGAGCTTTCTTCTCCAATAGTTGAGTTCGGAATTGGGAGACAGAGGAATGTTGTTCCTTTAACTTTGATACTTTAGTATGTATTTTGGAAACAAAGCTCTGGTCTTTTACCAATTTCTCCTCTGCAGCCTTGGCAGCATGGCAAATGTTGATGTAAAAATCAATGGTGGCTGCCGCCTGAGACAAATGACCTGAGACAGTCATACCGGATTGTTCAACAATCTTGCAGCACTGGAGGAAGCCATTTCTTATTATAGGCCTCTGTAAGGCTTTGAAAGGGATCCTCGAAAAGGATGTCAGCAGCTCCAGACAACTGTCCAAGTTTATTGGAGGTAAGGAAGTCTTACTACTGGTGGAAGAGCTCTTAAAAATTTCTAGCAGAGAATCAGCCAGAACTAATGGCTCAGTTTCATCACTAGCCATTGGAGAGGTGGAAGATATGTCGAAGAGACCAGCTAGTCTAACTTCGAAGATGTCTACCTCATCCGTGGACATGAAAGGTGCAGAAAGAGCTTTGGTGGAAGGAAGAAAGGACTGCATAGGAATAGGAGAAGTGGGTGGAGCATCTTCAGCAGTCTCTATAGTTCTAGCCACCAATAGGTCAAGGAAAGAGGGGCTGGAACTAGGCAGAGATAATAGACCATGAGTTGGAGAGCTGCCAGTACCCTCTATAGAGGAATCACCTACCATCAAAGATGAAGTAGCAACTGGAATTTCCTTAGGCAGAGGAGGAGAAGCAGGGCTCGAGAAAGAATCAAATTGAGTAAAATCAAAAGACAAATGAGGGAGGTATGGAGTTAAGCCAAAGGGAAAAGGGGCAAGAATACTTGGCCTCAAGAAGGGTATGGAAAATATAGGGCCAGGAAGTGGGAGAATTATTTGAATGGGCTCCACATCCTGAGGTTGTTCAACTTCGACTGAAACTGATGGAGTCCTTATTGGAAGAATAGGCAAAGTAGTTGTGGCTGCAAAAGAAGAAATACAAAACAATGTCAAGCCTCAGCATTGAGAATTTGAGAAAGATGAATAGAAGTACAAAGGAGCTTACTGGTTTCAGAAGTAATGGCCATGATTGGGAAGCTGTGAAGAGTATAGTGTCCAGCAGCTTGCTGTTTCCTTGCAACCTCTTTCTGGAGTGCATAGCGGCAGCAGCTTCATCCCTGAGCATTTGTTGTTGCTTTCTCTTCTCAGCCATTTGGAATACAATAAGCTCTTTGGAATGCTCTGCTTGCACTGCTTTAGCATATGCTTTATGGATAGGATCTCCAGTGAAATCAGCAAGAGAGACAATCATCTTCTTTCATCTTTTTAAGGGTGTCTCTTGCTCTTGATCTGCCTCTTCTTCTTCTGCTGCCTAAACCCCAGGTGCTTCCTCTTCAGGATCAAGTAAAATCTTCATTTTTTTTTTTATTGTTGTTTGCTCCTGAGAAGATTTAAAGCTTGGATCTTTTGGGGGAGAATCTCCCTGTGAGGCACCCGCACCACCTTCACCAAAAGAAGAACTAGAGGTAAGGCTAAAAGCATTATAAAGAAGGAGAAGGGAAAAGAAACAAGTGTACATACCTTTCTTCGAGGCAGCTTGAGTAACCCTAGGAGGAGTTGAGGCAGTAGGAATAGGCTTCGTAATGATAGGTGCAAGAACTGTGGTAGCTGGAACAGTGGAAGAAGTGACAATTCCAGCCCCTTTCAATTTGGGTTGAGGTATATCCAATACCATTAATAAGTCCTGGGAAGGAAGGCCAAGTATACCTCCATATTGGTCACCCACTAGTTTTGGCACCTTTTCAATAGGTTACTTTGGGGGATGAAAGGGAAATACTCAAACTCAATGAAGTCCTGAATAAATTTTGAAGTTGCTTCTTCTAATCTGGATCTTCAAACCTTTAAGTCCCTGCTGGTAAGACTTAAATTGGTCTGGCTGCAGAGAGGTATTGGGACCCCTTGTGTGAGGCCAAATTGCCTAGCAAATTGAGTAGGACAGTAGGGCTCAGCAATGCACTTGTAAGCTCGGGGGTTCATAGTCCCAATGAATAACTCTCCAGGGATCAGAATAGAGGCCCATATGTTCTTGTGTTGGGGTGATGAGCAGAACCTATCACTTAGAAAGGTTTTTAACCAAGATGGGCCAATGGTAGTAGGTTCGAAGGGACGGAAGTTTTGGGAAGGAAAGGAAGCTGGAAGTTGGTGGAAGAAAGAGAAGTAAAAGGCAAAGGTAGAAGGATAGAGTGAAACGCTGGCTAGCCTCATGCCATGAGTAGTAGGATTTGGCTCCAAAAACTTAAGGCATTTGGATTGTAGTTTAGTAAAATATGCAAAAAGCTAAAGCTGAAGTATCTAAAATGGACCTCCTTGATTGGCATCCAAAGGTTTCTCACAAAAAAGAGAACATGCTCTGTATATGTAACCTAGAACGTATGGAGCTAAGGCCACCTTTTTCTGTAAAACAAGGGCTTTGGCAAGAGGGGCGAATTCAGGCATGATTCTATGAGAAGAGGTGCAGAAAAGGAATTTGCAAAGCCAATACAATATGAAACAAAAGAATTCCCTATCAGTCACAGGGCCCTCCCTCTTATTCTCAGCCTTGACAAAGTCACTATAGGATGAGTTAAGAGAGGGGAAGGAAAAGGGGTTGGTAGGTCAGGATAATCTGGTCCAAAGGGGGTTCCAATGGGGGATAATCCTAATAGATGGCAGATATCAAGAACAGTAGGGGCCATCATTCCACATCTGAATTAAAAGAAATTAAAGGCAGAATTCCAAAAGTAAAGGGCAGCAGGTATTAAGAAAGGGTCCTCTGAGATAGTGAACCTAGATAATTGGAGGGCATCAAAAAGACAGAGCTCTTGAAGGTCCAGAGTCCTATTAGGGACAACCTGATCATACCATTCTTGCCACTCTGGTCTCACCGTGGGCCAACAGCGATGGGGGCGGTTCATCCTCTAGTTTCCCCAGTCAAGACCACCTTCATAAAGGAGACAGTGGCCTTCTAGACGTGGATATAGAGTTGGAAGCTCAATAGGAATTTCTTTGAAGATGGGCCCAAGCACATACTCTTGCTGCTCATGACGGCGGGGAATGAAGATGCGTCCGTCAATGGCGCTTTTCTCACCGGCCTTATACTTCTCACACTCTTCAGCAATAATCCTTTTCAAGGTCACAGACGGACTCGCACGCTCCATAACCGGTATTTTCGGAGAAGAAGAAGCCATTGATACAAAGTCTGGAGAGAGTAAGAGGAAAAGGAAGGTCAGTAGAGATGCAGGGTTTCTGTGATAGGCAAATAGGTGAATTCAAAGCACGAAATAAAAGGGTTTTAAACTTTGTGTCTGAAAATATATCGTGGAATTCGTAAAGAAGTACTAAAAGTACGAATGCGAAGAGTTTCCCTTAATATTGATAATTTCTGGAGGGAAACACATCTCAAATACTAATGTCAGCTTCGAAATAGAATATTTAGCTTCGAAGCCAATTTTTGGTGCCAAAATGAAATGACAAACGACTTTGAATGTCAAAAGCTTACTTCGAAGCACATTCCATGCCTCACGGTGAAAGAATGTTTAGATATTTGTTTACTTCAAAAGGATTAAGAACCTGTTTTATGGTTTCTTAATGAGAATAAATCCTTCGAAGCAATACTTGAGATCCCTTAAGGATGGAAATTGTTGTTCGAAGTATCAAAACCAATAGTTGGTTTGGTAATATACAGAAGAGATTGCATTTTCGAATTAAGACAGTGCATCCCTTGAGAGGGGCTTCCATATTTTTGAAAGTATGGACTGTTGTTTGAAGCAAAAATGGTTAATTTAAAACTGATTGATCATACTAACCATATGACCATATGTTGGATATGATTGAAACAAGCTTTAAAGGGTAAGATTGTTAAATTCGAAGCATTGATTCTAAATAGAAATCAGCAAAAGTTGTCAACTGTATTCCATGAATTGGAAAAGTTCATGTTGGTTTTTCAGTGTTTCATTTGAGATGATTGAATCCAGATTCGAAGGATGAGATTGTTGAGTTCGAAGCCCTAAATTTTCTTATAAAGACAAACAGAGATAAAGTCAAACCATGCCAAACAAAGAGAAAAGTCTTAGCTATATTGAAACAAAAGCAATTACATCAAAAGACTCTATTTGGGTACAAATTCGAGTTCATAGAAGTAAAGAATAGAATAAATAATAAGATCATGGAATTTAGTCCAGCTATGGTCAATAAATTTCTGTTCTTTTTTTATTCTATCCTCTATTTTCTCCAGGCTTGGCTGCTGAAGTTGATATGCTCTCACTTGACAAAAGAGTTCTTCAGCTTTTATTTCGAACGCTGTTTCTTTTAACCCTTGTTCCAGCTCATCCATGTCCAAGTCATCCCAGTACGCAGAGTCTTTATTCTTGAAGTCATCGTATTCTTCGATGAGGTTCTCTACTTCGTACTGGGTATGAACTCGAAGGGATGAAAGTTGGTTCAAAGATTGAGTGGTGGCCACAGAAGTTCGGTGCCAATGGAGAAGCAACGGGAGTTGGTCCAAAAACATGTGGAGTTCTGCTTGACCGATGGGGTTGAGGACGTGACCCCGAGTGATAATATCATAAGCTCATCGAAGGTTCTTGAGAGGAACATTGTCCTCAAGAACATTAAAAGGCAAGTGAGAAAAGGCTGCAAGCAGAAGTTGAGCTTGCTTTCGCTGAGCTGGAGTAGGAGGAGGTGGAGGCTTATAAAGAGGAAAAACCTTGTCCGCAGAGAGGGTAAGTCTCAGTCTCTCTATCCAGCGGGGATTTTGAGGAGGAGGAGGTATAGAAGCTTCCATTTCAAAAGAAAGAGGAAACTAAGGAGCATTAACACAATCAAGCTAGTCAGAAGAGCAAAGCTTCGCCTTCTGGGCTAAGAACGATGGGTTATACCCTTGTGCCTCTTCTAGGCGTTGGGTAGCTTTTACTATCTTTGTAGGCATGGAGGATGTGTACCATGCTACAAACAGATTGTCCTCTAAACTGCGTCGGCGGTCGATGGGCACGTAAGGATAAACCACCGAACTTCGAGCATCAGAAAGGAATTCTAGAGGATCAGTAAACTCGACAAAGTGATGATTAACTCGCTTCCTTAACTCACATGCCTCAGATTCTGACCAGCTTCTCCAACCAAAAGCCCCAGAGGAAGAAGAAGCCACAGCCTCATCCCATGCAGAAGATTGTAGATTAGAAGAAGAGCTTCTAATGTCCATTTTTGCAAAATTTTGGGTTAGAGAATTATGAGTAGCGAGTGCGTAATCCAAAGGTTGATAGTTTGCAAAAGCTTCCATGACTTGAACATAGGAAGGTGGGTAAAGGTGGCTAATCAATGCATGAAGGTTCTTTCAAGGAAGAGCAGCATCATCAGATGACTCCTCGTATACTCAATCAATAGAAGAGAGAATTGGTTTGGCCATAAAAGACATATCAGTCTGTTCGAATACTAAGATGGTGGGGATGTTCAAAGGATTAAAAGAGAATTTAATGCAAAATGACGAATGACAGTTGCATTTCTTGAAGAATGCAAAGCCCATGCACGTTCTAAGACATGGATAAAAGACCTTGATCCACTAATATCACCAAGTATTGGGTATATTAGTGCGGGGGGTAATGTTGGCTATATATTTTGTACGGGCCAATCACAATTCGATGCGTGGCAAAATAAGGGCAATACGGGAAGACAATTCAAACCTTCGATCGTGTTTGTACACGTGGTAGTTAGTATTGGTTTTCACGAGATCTGCGCAGTATTGGATCAGCAAAGAGATGCAAAGTGACATGGCTTCAACGGTTACTCACATTTAAATTCAAAATCAGGAGGCAAGCCTAACTGCAAGTATTGGCATAGTGGAGCTAACTATAAGACAACATGATCAGCAATCATGGAGGAGCATTTCGATGGTTAGAAGTGTGGTTCGATGGTTATCCTTAAGAAGTATAAATAGCAGAGAATGCCCCAGAAAAGACCCCCAGACTCAGATCCAGAAAACCAGTTTTATTCTACTTTATTTCTTTTCCAGTTTTTACATTTCCTGTTCTTTACATTTTTGTACTTCAAATTCCTGCACTGCATTCCGTTCATAGGAGTAGTTTCAAGTAGATTGTTGCAGTAAACCTCTACGAGGCTGAATTGGATCATTGTAAGTCTTTCGTTTTACTTAATGAAATACTGCAATTGTTCTTCATTTAATTATTGTCAATTTATTCCTCCTAAGCAAAGCCACCAGTAAAAGTCCTCTTCATTGAGACTGAAAGAACTAAAACACAATCGTCTGATAATTGGTTGGCAATTAAATTTCTGTAAGGACTGATTGATCCTTGCTGGCACGCTCACAATTACAAAAATAACATTCGAAAGACAAAAAAGCCAACAGTTACATTCTTCTTTTGTTTATCTTGACTAGCAGAAACTGTAAGGATGTTTCTAAAGGTACAACTGCCTTGGAATGTTGTGATTCCCACTGAAAGCCTCGACACCAAAGGACTTATGCTCCAAAAGTCTATAATAATTCACCTCTTAGATGACTTTTCAATGAAGAAGGAAACAAAAGAGCTTGGTTATTTTCTTGCATTAACCACACTTGACAACATTGGGGAAGGAAGAGTTAGGCAGCATTCGGGTGATGTACTATTTCCTGTACTTTTCAGCTGCATCACTTCCAAGCTTCACAGGGGAGAGATCTTAGAAGGGGTTGTTCACAAGATCTTGAAGCATGGTGTGTTCTTGAGATGTGGGCCCGTTGAGAACATTTACCTCTCGAACCAGAAAATGCGCGATTATCGGTACGTCCCTGGAGAAAATCCCATCTTCATGAATGACAAGATGTCCAGAATCGAGAAAGAGGTGGCAGTGCGGTTCATTGTCATTGGGACAAAGTATATAGAGGCTGAGAAGGATTTTCAGGCAGTGGTGAGCTTGGAGGGCGACTTTCTTGGACCTGTTGGACCTGTTTCTTAAGTGAAGCTTCTCATTACTTGAGTCGCTGCTTCTCATCTCATTTGGCAATGTAAAAACATGTTTGACAACTTAAACTGATGCCGACTAATCTTGTGTTGTGAAGTGTTATGTTATTTATCAAAATGGTTTTCGCACATCTTAAGCCTTTTTAAGTTTTGAGCTGCTTCTTATAAAAGGTGATTTGTGGGCTGTTTACAAATCTTATGTGGTTAGTAACTTGGTATCAGCAATAGCCAAAGCATTTACAGCTGTGTTATTTATCAGTATGTTTCATTCATTAACTTGAGCATCACTTTAGGATGGTCTCTGCCTCCATTCTCCAGCCTCTCAGGGGAATTTTTAAGTTGTGTTTAAATTATGAATTTATGGAAACAACTAGTCTATAACACAAGAATGATTTTAGAACCAATTACATAAAACATCAGATAGTGGAATTCATTATAAAAGATACAGTTTTACTTAGATTGTTCTACCCATGATTTATGTGATTGGTTCTTTGGTCGGTTCTCTGTAGTCTTGAACTCTTTTTGAGGACCAAAATGCAGTTTATATATCTAGTTTACTTCTTAGAGGGAAGCCGCTAAGAGATGGGACAGCTGACGGGTGGAAGAGATAATAACTTAGGAATAAAAATTGGAGGCATTAATTCGATTTCCAAACACAGGGTTACACTTACATTGAGGCCTTTGATCTGCTGTCTAATGTGCAGTGGACTTATCTAATATTCAAATAATCCCCAGACTTTTGAGTTCACTTTTGATTTTTGAATTTGGGGCATCCTGCTTGCAGGAATTAATGGGGGTTTGCTTTTTGTGATTGCACTCTACTTCATTTCTCTTGATAAAATAGTATGTATACCCAAAGGGCATGTTTGATTGGGTGGATTAGAGCATGAGATTGGGATTATTAATCCGTGGGCCCAATTATCCTATGTTTGTTTTAATATTTTGGTTTAGGATTATTAATCCAATGAATAATTAATGCAACAAATTTGTAGGATTATTAGTAATGGGGTAGGGGTGAGATTATTAATCCAATGGATATTAATCCAATTGGATAGTGAATACCACACTAATTTAATAAGATTATTAATACTTCACTATTAATCTTGTGAATCAAACATGACCAAAAAGTACAAAATAGCAAATAGTTATATGCTAATCAAAATACTTAACCCAGAGAAATATATGATTGTCACTTTACGAATCAGAGACTTTTACAAAGCAATGGAAGCATAAGCTAGTATATCCTTGATTTCCCTCACTATTAATACTGATTGCGGTTCCCTCATACTCAAAGATGCAATCCGACACTACTACAAATTAATCTAAAAAGAAATACATTCAAGAAAATGCCTTCCTTGATGTTCGATCCTTGAGTGCATTCGAGAAACTGTAGTTCAAATATTAAAAGATATCGCTTCAAATTGCTTGTGGTAATTTTCTTTGAATAGGCAGTAGTAAATCACAAAGGAGAAGCAACCGATAATGCAAATTGGAATGGCAAGGCTTGATGAATGTGGTAATACGGCATATATGCCTGTAATGAATGCCAATACCATTGCTCCTGTTGCAATCTGTAGAAGACCAGCGGCGAGAGAATAGGGATACAAAAGCTTAGTTTGATCCCCATAATCAGCTAAAGCAAAATAAACCAAAACAGCACAAGTGGATAATATCATGGCCATGGAATCTGTTACAATAAAAGCTTTGAAAGCTGCTTCTCTTGTTAGAATCGCCATGCCTTGATTTGGGCCATCATTGCTGTTGAAGCCACCTGGCATGGTGAAACCAGCTACAAAAGTCACAGTTGCTATGAGTGTAGCCACTACCAAATGGGTGTCTCCTGCTTTCCTGACGTCAATGGGTATTGACTTTTTAAATTCAGCGCGTTCTTTCTTCTCATTTCCTAAAACCTCATGATCTTTGCTAATTACATTTTGCAAACCTAGTGTAGCACCAGCAGCTTCCAATTCTTCTTTTATGAGAACCTGCAATAATCATTCTTCAATCAATTACGAAAACATTGTATCTAAATAATAACTTTAGTGAATTAAAGTAAAAAGCAGCCCTGCAGTCGTGTGTACAAGGCTTCTGTGACTATGCAGTCTGGATAGGATTGAGGGTTGACATCGATGTACCTTTTGTACAGCTGCGGTTTCAGAATATGTCAATATGTCAAGGGGAGTCCAGTTTCCTTTGTTAAAGACAACCTTATCTGCTTTTCGGTGGTCTATGAGGTCGATTGCAAGTAATCTACCAGTAGCAATGAGGTGGAGAGGGGTGTTCCCATCGACATCTTTCTGATTTATAAGGCCACTGAGTGAATAATTTTTTAAGATGAATTTAATCACCATCTTTTTCTCATTCTCCACTGCAACATGAAGAATATTTTGGCCTTGTTATCATCTTGGTCTGCAATAAGGTATGCAATGGATTTATCTGAGTCTAGTAGCTGTTTAGCCCTTTGTACATGACTGAACCGCGCAGCATAGTGAAGTGGTGTCCAGCCATGAACGTCTGGTTCCTTGGCCAAATCTTTCTTCCAATCCAACAATGTTTTGGTGCCTCCTGGAGTACAATTAAGCAAAAGCAATAACAAAGATGAAAACCACCTGAACAAGGAAAATGCTTTCTATCTTCCTAAATCAAGGGGACAAAATTTTCTCAGCAATTCCCTACCCTTCCATCCCTGCTTCATAGATCTGAGGGAAAATTACACTAGCAATCCCACTTTAGCCCTGGTGTTATTTTGATTTCTATAATTGTAATTGGCTTGAATTTGACCATGATTTGTTTTTTACTTTGTCTCAATTTGGTCTAATTGATTAGAACTAATAAAGCATTATTTTATAGAAAATGTGTACATAAACGTCATGAGTCATGTTTTTAGAGGCAAAATTATATATTTGATCAACTTAGTCAATTAATCTCAACCAACCCAGCGTTATTTTTCCGTAATAACCCTATTCTTATTGTCAATTGAACTAAATTGAAGCAAAATCTAAAATTAATTTTTTGTAATACAATCTTAATTAGGTAGGATCTTTTAGTAATTTATAATATTTATGGCTTATATTTTATTTTTATAATTTTTTCAGGAACTAAATAGGTTTGAATTAAATACTTTAGGAAATTAATAGATTGAATCGATAGTTCAAACTAAATAGACTTTGATTTATATACTTTTCAGGACCTAGTAGATTGAATCGATAATTTAGGGACTAAATAGATAATTTGATGGAGTAAAAAGTAAAATAAACTCTTTATTTATACTTCCCAGACAGTATAGAAAAATTTATTGAATCAATCAGTGATTTTTTTTATTTGAATTTTATCTTTTTGAGTGATACCTACAAATACAGGCTTATGGATTCGCTTAACCACTACATATGCATACCTTCATTGTTATAAATTACTGCAGCGTGCAAAGCTGTTCTACCAGCAGGCCCACCATAAGCTGGTGCTCTGCAAGTTTTCAAGATATCGGACACCACTTCAAGGTACCCTCTCTCGCCGGCATTGTTTGCCCGGTATGTAAACCCAGGATCTTCTTCAATCAACAGCCTGACCAGATCGGGTTTTGGTCGTAGTAATGGCTGTGGTAATGGTCGTGGTTTGAACGGTTTTAATCTGACAAGACCAGGTTTACGATACCTCACAGCGTCGTGTATGGCCGTGTCTCCATCATCATTTGTTGCCCTCAACATCTTCTTGGTGATTTCAGAGCCGCTTTCTATTGCTACATGATCTTGATCCAGTGACGTTGCACATTCAATGAGTGATTTGACTATGTCCGAGTGTCCCTCCCTTGCTGCAACATGAAGAGCAGTGTCGCCTTTCGCATTCTGACGATTTAACAATGACGAATTCTTGCTTAGGATCTCTCCGACACATTGTGAATTGCCGAATTGGGCTGCAATGTGGAGGACAGTTGTGCATACCGGATTCTGCACTAGATGAAAGTGGATCGGGGCTCCGCTCTCAGTTGGACTATCCAGGGACTGAGGTTCCTGCCACAAGAAGCACCGTTAGAGCTGCCCAGCCGGGGTTGGCCGGATAACCCCTCCGGTGTGGGAATTAGCGATTGGAGAAGGAGTGTCAATAGGGTTGAACTTGTATGTGAGTGTCGTTGAGCTTGGAATAGTTCAGTTACCTTCAATGTGAAGTTCATGTTGTATATATAGTGTTCCTTACTTGCTTCTCAAGGTGGTTTCATGGAGTGTAGATGCTGCCAGGTGTCCTTTCAGCATTGCTCCAGGTGGGGGACCACTTGATAGTTGTCATTAATTGCATATTCCCATTGTAGGCATGCTGATAACAAACAACATTCCTTTGGTTCAACAACTTCCGTGATTCTAGGTGTGGGGGACCAGCTGAGGTGGCAACCTGCACATGCTTGCACTCACAGCTCCTACGTTTCGTTGTGAGGTTTCTTCAGCTCAGTACTCATGTACTTCAGTTCGGTACTGATATGCCTCGTCTCGGCCTTTTTCAGGATCATTCATGGAGATGGGCTAGACCATTATCTGTTCGACCCACAGATTCCGTTTCGTAGCTCGGCCCAGACCAGCACTACGGCTGGGCTAGCCTTTCCACTGCGGGTTGGGCCCAAGTGCTTGAGGACTTGGGTGGACTGTTGATCATGAAGTTGGGCTTAACTGATTTGTCCATATACTCGTCTGACCCACTTAGATTCGGACTTTGTCGGATTGGACCGGCCCAAGGCTTGGACCTGACCCATTTCACATTTAGCCCCTTCAACAGTGTTCTTGTTTGGGGCGACCTGGGCTTCAAGTTGGTCAACATACTGCTCGAAGACAACAATGTTACCTTCCTTGGCAGCTCTGTATAAACCGGGATCCATGTCTGACTGCTCTCTATATTGTTTTTGGAACTTAATTAGCTTGCCTTTGCATTTGTATATATATATGTTGTTATTGAGAGGAGTGGGGTAGTAGATTAGCAATGCTCAACAATGTACTAGATTAGCATGCTCAACAATACAACATATCAAGAAAAATTAATAAGGAAAAAAAGATTTGGCATCACTGCGTTGTGCGGTTTGTAGGACTCATTTTGAATCTCATTTTATTGATACGAACCGTTCAAATTTTAAGAATGTCGAGAAGAATAAACTCTAAAAAATCAAGTTAATCAGATATCAGTAATCCTTCATCAAATCAAATTTGTGTTCAATTTGATACATACATACTCATTTTTCTTTTTCTTCATATAGATGTGATTTGATGAAAAAGTTATTGATATTCGATCAATTTATTTTTTTAGAGGTATATTATTCTCGATGTTCCCTAAAATTTGAGTGTTTAAATCACCAAAATAGGACTCGAAGTGAGTCTCAAGAATCATACAGCATTCACCACTTTGCATCACGTATAATAGTGACACCAACTCTAAAAAAAAAAAAAAAAAAATCTAACAATCACAATCATTATATGTGTAACCCATATCTCATCATATTTCTATAGCAACACTTGCAACATAAGTTATATGGAAAAGATTTGTACCTGAAAAACAATCCTTAAAATGAAAAAAATTATTGAATGGTCCTCGAAAGTCATGTGATATTACTTATGTGGTGTTCTTGACCAATTAAAAACTACAATACATATTGACTGTGTTATTTATTATCTTCTAACTACCTAGTAAGGTGGATCAATATTGTTCTACTCCTAAAGTTTTTACGCCACGCTATTTGTTGAGAGCATCACACAATACCATACCATATAATACTCTAGGATTACTCAATAATTACCCTAAAAATGAAGGCTATGAGCCTATGAATAAAGTAACTAGATTTTGATTTGTAGTTGACTTTAGGCATGTCAAAAGTATGGTCTCAAATATCGGTCATTATGTATTTTATTGATTTATACATGTCAATATTTTGAATTTTCAACATAATTATTCATCAATATATTAATTGATATTATTCGATATGAATTAATATTTAATTGTATCACCAATATTAACATGCATCTCAATATTATTATTTAAAATTAGGATCTAGATTGGGCCCGTGGGGCCCACCACGGGTCCAATTTCGATAATTCGAATTAATCAATGTGTAGCACTCGTTGAGTATTCATCTCTGTAAAAAATCATGTTGATCGGATATCAATAGGCACTTGATCAAAACATATTTTTATCAACAATTTATTTTTAAAATCATATTTACCATTAACAAAAATATGATCTAATTAAGTGGCTATCGATATCTGATCAACGTAATTTTTTTACAGGGATGAAGTACATGACAGGCCTTACATATTGAATAGTTCAAATTATCGAAATTAAAATTGTTGTAATCACTACGAGTCTAACAATATGTTCTAGTCCAATTTCAGACCGGAAACTAGCCTGATCCTTGAAATTAATATCGGAACTAAAACTACAACTAGTAATTTTGAAGTTCCAGAAAATGCCCCATAAAAAATTGAAAATCATTGTTGTAATCTAGAATTAGTAATTCTGAAGTCTGAGAGGATGGCCCACTAAAAATTGAAAAGTACAGTGGCATATATCTTTCTCGCAGTGTGAAATTCTAGTAGTGCGTGAAATTCCTCTTCACATTTTTTTTTTCCTTTCTTTTCTTTCTATAGATCACTACCTAAATCTAAATTGATAGTCCAAACAAAATTGTAATTAAGGTTGTAAATGAGTCATACCGAGTCGAGTTTTGCTGAGTTCGAGCTTGACTCGTTACTTATTGAGCTCATTTATTGAGTGCGAGTTCGGCTTGATAACTAATTAGACTCAAGTTTGGTTCGTTAATATTAATAACACTCAAGTTTGACTCGGCTTGATAAGATTTTTTCTTATTTATGTTATTTAAAAAAAATATTATTTATTTATATATAATATATTATTTAATATATAAATAATATATTTATTATAGAATTTAAATAAAGATAAGTTAACCTTGATGAGCCGAACTTATTCGAGTTCGAATTCGACTCATTTATTAAATGAGTCAAGCCGAGTCGAGCCGAGCCCTTAACAAGCTGAGTCGAATTAGTTCACAAGTAGCTCAATTCATTTATAGTCTTAACTGTAATCAACCCCGTCAATGTCCTATTTTCTTTCACTCTTTCTGTTTGTTCATTAGATTCTTTTACAATTCACTTTATGCAGTAAAGTAATATATCTTGCTTAAGTTTTGAAATTTGCCTCCTCTTTTGTCCTCCTCAATCTACTAACTATTTCACATCCTTTTTGTGTGTACAAAGATTTTTCCCATTGATTTGAGTGATCCATTGCTTCAACGACATCAAAGTCCTTTCTTTTAGGAAAATGTTAGTATTTTTTTTTTTGATCATCAAAATAAAAACTCTATTGATGAAAAAAAAAACACAAGACATGCAAAAATTACATCAACAAAGCAGGGAAATGCAAAAAGCATCATAGCTAACCTCAACAATCCCAACTAGGTTGGTACCGCAAAGGAAGCACGATCATATGCTAGCACTTGACCCAAGATTGGTGAGAAACCAATCAAAAACACCCAAATAAAAACAAACCAGCTATACAATCAGCAAAGCAATCCTACAGCAAACCAATCAAAAAGCATCATATATAGCATCAACACCCAGTGAGCAATGACCCTCTGCAACAGCAACAAACTAGTACTTCACCTGGAAGAGCAAAAGCAGGCTCTAGCAGCAGCAGAAGAGATCCAATCAACTAGGAATACCTTAGTAATACCTTAGAAGTAGAATCAGCACAGATAGGATAGCAAGATCAGTAATACCTCAGTAGTAGAATAGAAATACCTCAATAATACCTCCGTAGCAAAATCAACACAGATAGGATAGCAAAATCAGATAACAGAACAGCATAGATGGGAAAATGGAGATCCATTCAACCAGCAGTACCTCAGTAATAGAGCAATAGTCACAGATCATACACTGACCTCAGCAACCAGACAAGCCCATCCAGATTAGACACTAACCTCAGCAACCTGATGCTAATACACACTCAACCACTATACCTGAGGCAAAATTTGACCTACGGCAGATTATACACCAGATCATTCACAGAAGCTTCCACATGTAATGGCGAGGCCTTAACCCACAAAGCTACTCTAACTTTCACAATTTTACATAAAGCTTCAAAATCTGGTGGAGATCCATTGAAAACACACTCATTTCTATGCCTCCATATAGACCAAAGATTTGCCAAAGGGACGGCCATCCAGATTTTCTTCTCTACTTTTGTCATTCTACAGCCATACCACCACTACGGCAGCCCATCTACAGAACTTGGCAAGACCCACTGAAAACCCCACCACCTTACAATATTTGACCACAACCTCTAAACAAAAGGACAGAAAAAGAAGGATATGTTCCATAGTTTCAACATCATTATGACAGAAAACACATTCAAGATTAACACTCCTATCAAGCATACCAATTCTATGAAGAAAACATGAAGTTCTAACCTTACCAAGCCATGCCAACCACCCAAAAAATTTCACTTTAGGAGGAGTACAATTATTCCATATAGAGCCTGCCATTGTCTTAATAGGACCAAGAAGGGATTCACTCCATTTATATACTGATGCTACACTAAACAGGCTAGAAGAATCTGCTGCCCATTTCAATTTATCTAGTTTATCAGCACAAATAGTTGGTGCACACCTAAATAAACGGACTAACCTCTGAACTTCCTCTTCCTCCCAGGCCAACAGATTTCTTCTAAACTTAAATTTCCACTAATTAGCTGCACTCCTATTCTCAAGAAACACCCTTACCAGAAATGTAGGGAATTCCTCCTTAAGACATACATTGCCAATCCACTTGTCCAACCAAAAATGTGCTCTACACCCATCCTCCAAAACTATTTGATAGTTATGAATATAGAAATTATGCAAGTATGGATTTGAAAGCATATATCAGTATAGATCTTAGAACCTCTACCTTCCAATGTTGGAAACCAATTCCCATTCTCAACATTATACTTTGCACAGATCACTTCTTTCCAGAAGATGTGATTCTCAGCTCCAAACCTCCACCACCTTTTTAGCAACAGGCATTCATTGAATGTCTAATCCTTCTGAAGCCCAAACCACCTAGATTCTTATTCTTGGCAATCCCCTCCCAACGAACGAAGTGCACTTTTCTTCGAAGATCAAATCCACCCCACAGAAAAGCTGATTGCATTTTCTCAATCTTCTTAGCCACCCCTACCGGAATCTTGAACTGTCACGCCCCGTATTTTATTACTCGGATAACATTACCAATATTCATTAATTAAGTCCATTTACAATAACATTTCATCCTTGGATAAAATGATGAATAATTAAATATACATATTCCCTCTCGTTATACAACAATGACATTTACATACAAATAAAAGAAATGCCCTGAGGTTCACAATAAAAGAGAGGATGCTACTCTTTATAAAAAAAATAGCACTCAGCCAAACAACAAATGAAGTAGTGCAATCCATCACTACATTACACTTATGAAATGGTAAAACCCATTTTTTGATCTTCAAATCTGAAAAGCATTCCCTGTACACATGTACAGGCAGGGGGTGAGCAACCACTAGCTCACCAAGCAATCTCATATTAAAACATTAGAAGATATGCGGGTACCAAAATACTCATACATATACGTGAAATCATATCATGTCAAAACCATATGATTTTATTACATAATCTCTTAAATCCAATTTATTTAATTAACTACAACAAGTTAACTTAAATAAATAAACTTGTTTCAATAGCAACAGGACATCTTTTTCAATTCATTCAATTATCTCATTATCAATTGAATCAAATAATTAAACAATTCATCAAATCCATTTTATACGGTCTTATGAGATGAATGCATATGTCATGTCACGATCAAAATATTTTTCTCATCTTTTGAAAATCTTACACACAATGCCATTTTGAAAAACACATTAATCCAACAATTTCAATAAAATTCCAAGATGGTAAATATGACTCAGGAAATCCCTAGGCTGGTGTCTGCAAGTAGACTATACAAGTAATACCAATTTGTCATTTTTACCAATATTAACTGGAAGGCTCGACACCTGTAATCTGTCATTTTTACCAGTATTAACTGGAAGGCTCGACACCTATCATCTACACCACCTTTCAAGACTTACCACTGTATTTACCTCAAAATCATTTCATGAAAACTTGTTTCCCAACATTTCTTTCTCAATGCAAAGTTTTCAAATCAAATTTCAAAACTCATCATTATCAATGAATTGATATGCCAATGCAATGATTAATAATACAATGCAATATTTCTTCCACTTTCAATACTTCCATACAATATTCCCATAGTGATCAAAATTCTCATTTCTCATTTCAATATAATTTCAAAGATGAATATAAATACTTTTATTCCAATTCATCCATGAGACAACAAAATTCCCACACTTAGA
>JAPPVO010000031.1:170628223-170830033 GCA_030407325.1 Camellia japonica | reverse complement strand
CGGTAACTGCTTGAATCTGAAAACATTTTGTAATGCTATATTAACCCCGAAGCCATACAAGACGCGTGACACATCATACATTGTAGTTCACCTCCTAGCACACTGTAACCCGATATCTGCTTGAATCTGAAAAATGTGCACACATGCACCATATCTGTATGCTGGCCCTCACAGGCACACTGACACATCATAGGTCGCAGTCCACAAACTAGTATACTGAAACCTGATATTTGCTTGAATCTGAAAATGCGCACACATGCACCAAGTTTTCACTGGAGCATCCAAAACACATTGACGCATCACGCGCTTGTAGTTTATTGCAAGCACACCGGTACCCGGTTTCTGTTTGAATTTAAAAAATCTGCGCGCATACCCGATTTGTATTGACTTTAACACGTTTCCTCAGAACTGTACATCTCATATTGCTTTGCAACTATTTGCTTGAAACAGGGAGATTCCCATGCCGTCCGCGGGTATGGGAACGTCGTCGCTCGCGACTGGTACGCCGCGCTGCCTGACGCCGTTAGCCGCATTGTAGATCGGGCCGGCTTTGGCACCTTCTGCAGGGGACTCTCCAGGCTCTCTGCTTGTAGACCTCTTCTTGCCGCCCTGGCAGAGAGGTGGTGGGACACCACCGATTCATTTCACTTATCAGCGACTGGGGACATGACGATGACCCCTTACGACTTCTCGATGCTCACCGGCATCGGGGTGGGGGTGATCCGATCCCCTTCGATATAGACATGGATGAGTGGATTGCCGCTCAGATTTACTTGCTCGGCGAGGTGCCGCCACTTGCTCGTCCAGGGTTCGTCCGCTACTCCTGGTTCGAGGTGCAGTTCCGAGTGCAGCCCGCGCTGGTGGATGCAGCTCCGATGACCCAGGAGGCCGCTGAGAGATATGCGCGCGGCTTCCTCATGTTCTTGCTGGGGACCACCCTGTTTGCCGACCGGGCGAACACAGTGCCCCTCTGCCTGCTTAGCGCTTTGGTGGACGTCGAGAGGATTGTGCAGTATGACTGGGGGGGGCGGCTTTGGCCACCCTTTACGGTTATATGAGCTCAGTCTCTCGTGGCAGTGGACAGCTGCTAGGAGGCTACTGGCGAGCCTGGGAGGTATGTCTTCTTCTCTACTTTATATTTCTGCTTTATACTTCCTGTATTTTGTACGTTGCACACACTGTAGTCTGTATACTGTACACACGGCACACACATACTCCACTTTACACTGACTGCACGCTGTTCACGCTGTACACTCTGCACAACACAATACACACACACACGGCTCTGTTATTTCTGCTTTATTCTGCATCCTGCTTGATCTGATAGTCATACTGACGTCTGTTTCGCAGCTGTGGGTGTACGCCTACTTCCCCAGACTAGAGCCAGTGCCGGAGACGGAGACCCCTCTGGTCGTCCCTTCTCTCGCCGTTACGATGGGAGGTGCACTCGGAGGCCCCGAGACACATTCAGCTTCTTCCGCCGTTTCTTCTTCGACACCATCACCCCCACCGAGGTATTGTTTTTCTTACAGTCGGTTTAAACTTCGCTTTCAAGCGTACATTTCTATATCAGTAGATAATCAACTGTATTTCATTTCAGGTCACCTGGCAGCCGTGGGCTCCACTACCAGCGGTGATACGAGATCGGTATGCCGGCGCCATCGAGACCTCGCGCTACCGGATTTTGCTGGAGGGCCGGTCTGTCGGGCTTGGTACCTGGGGGAGCGTTTTCTGCGCCAGACCCTCGGGTTGCCAGAGCAGATAGTCCCGGTTCACCCTCCCGAGCACATGAGGGATACCGAGAGGTTTTTCTGTGCAG
Organism: Camellia japonica; assembly: GCA_030407325.1. NCBI lineage: Eukaryota > Viridiplantae > Streptophyta > Magnoliopsida > Ericales > Theaceae > Camellia > Camellia japonica. The sequence goes on along the minus strand of JAPPVO010000031.1, from coordinate 170,828,214 downwards.
CAGATGGAGGACTACACCCTCGGCTGGGACGAGGACGGCTATAGGGCGAGGGCGACTACTCAGAGTACGTCCGGACCTTCTTGATGCGGCCTTTGAGCGGGGGCTCCCGAGCTGATCCAGCGAGACCTGCGGCGCCAGCGGCCCGGGCAGAGGCAGGAGCAGGAGTGGGGTCGTCACAGAGGGCTCGAGCTCGCGGCAGGAGGGGAGTGCAGAGGGGACGAGGGACGGGCTGGCCCGCTCTGCCTACCATGTTGACTTACAGGGGGCAGAGTGGGGAGATCTACCAGATCCCTTTTGCTCCTCCTCCGGCTGGTCATGAGTTGGCCGGCATTCCTGACTTGCCTCCGGTATGTATTACTTTATTTCTGCATCTTGCATTGTTATTTCATTTCAGTTCATTCAAATATCCCACAGAATACTGATGTATTTAATACTTTTGCAGGCTTCCTCCGAGTATACCCGTCAGTCTGTGGAGCTGAATGCCTCCCTGATGGGGATGTTGCAGCGGACTCTCGACGCTTTGGCCGTCTACAGCCTGCCGGTATGTTCTTCTGACCACAGTCTCAAACCATACTCTGTTTCGCACAATCTGCTATACTGCACAAAAATTGATAAACTGCTCACAGCTTTCATACACTGTACTCATACACTGCATCTTGTACTGATAACTGTTCACGCATTCACACACTGTACTCATACACTGCATTCTGTACTGATAAACTGCTCACGGCATTCACACACTGTACTCATACACTGCATTCTGTATTGATAAACTGCTCACGGCATTCACACACTGTACTCATACACTGCATTCTGTACTGATAAACTGCTCACAGTTTTCTGATGTGTTTGTTCTTTGTATTTTCAGCCTCCTTTCCCGATCCCTCCAGTGGGTGGCGCTGCTCCAGCTGGGCCTCCCCTCTCTACTCGGGATGGCAGGATATTCCCTCGCACCAGAGGGGGACGTGGTCACGTGGGGAGCAGCTCACGAGCTCCAGTTCCAGGAGATGGTGAGTCGGAGGCGGGGACGGAGTCATTTGCGGAGGAGGCCGGGGACAGCTCGGGTTCGGGCTCCGACAGTGACAGCTCCGACGGCGCTTATGTGCTTTTGCCCAGGAAGAGGGCGAGGACTGATCCTCAGGCATGAGGCCTGCTGCTGATGATGATGATTTTGCTGCTCCTTTTCTTTGTTTCTTTTCTTTGTACTTTTCTCTTTTTGGTAGATAGAGTACTATGTACTGCCGCAGGCAGATTTTGCTTTCTTCAAAAGTTGTACTTTGAAAGAGATTATATAAAACAAACTTTTTGTCTGAAAAGTGTTTTATTTACATGTCTCATACTTCGCACTGCATTGTATCATATTACACCTCAATGTAAACGAAATTTGACTTGTTGTCTGAAAATGGAGCATTTGCACTGTAATAATCGGATAGCCACCAACTAACAGCAAACAACTCATACAAACTGCTGCTGCTCAAACTGAACACAGCCCACATTCCGCTGGGGATTAATCTGCATACAGCCCATAACCCAACACTTGGTCCATTCCGCATACGGCAAACTTTGAACAAACAGCCCAATCTGACAAGCCGGATCTCAAAACTGAAATGGTTAAGGTTGAAACACACTCGGATGTCCCAAATTTTTTCCATTTCTTCTCTTACCTGGCATGGATGTAGAGAATGGCACGGCATTCTGAGCACCGACGATCTTGAGGTAAAGAGAGGTTTTTTTTTTTTTGGGGTATCGAGCCTACAACTGGACACCGCCGGAGAACTCAAGTGAAGAAAATAAAAGGCACACGACCTAAACACAACGAGACATGCTCGGAAAAGACTCAAAACTAAAAATCGAGACCGACAAATCAAAAGACACGACACACCGACATGTTTACAGGAAGACCTCAAATCTCGAGGAGCCGGTTCTTCCGGGCATATTTCCCACCCTTTCTGATTTGTGTGATTCTCACGCCACTCGGCCCTCGTTTTTTCCTCTTCTCTGTTTTTCACTTTTCTCACTTTCTCTCAGCGCACATCTCTCTATTCTTCAATCTCTCATTTTCCATCCCTCCCCTGAGTGGTTGATAAATGAATAGGAAGCGGCAGATTCATGCCGAATACAGCTAGCTCACGGCTATTTCTTCTGATAGATAAAGTGCTTTCCTGGTAGGCGTGTTGATGACAAGGGAGAGACAGAACACCTGGCTCAAACTGTGCCCCTAGTTCATTACTCTGACCATTTTTTTTTTCGTTTTCTTTCTAAAACAGTTTTGATCAAAATGAACGTCGGATTAACATGCTTGTTCAATTTTTGATTTGAAAACCATGCGAATCAGGCTGTGCGCACTGAAAACTTTCCTTTTGGGTCCAAACATGGTCCAATTTTGAAAAATGAAATAGTTGTCGAGAAATTAAGTCAACTTTAGTGAAAATTTTCAAAAACTATTTTTGCAAACAGTGAACGCTCAACGAGCGCAGAACTTACCCTCGAGATGCGCAACCTCGGATCGGAGGCAATTTGGAAAATTGCCCCTGGCTTAAAAGGGAGGAGGAAGGGCAACGGAAAGTTGCCCCTAGCTTGGATGACGACTGAGGGCAACTTTGGCGATAGATGGCAACGGAAAGTTGCCCCTTGTTTTGGATGATGCCGCGGCATGCCTATTGATGATTGATCACGACGGGGCTCCCTGGCGCGGAGAGGGCGAAGACGGCCACAAACAATATATGGACACAGTCACCTTGAAGGTGTTGGTGACTGGGTTCCAGAAGGAAGTTGATCACGCAGCTCCAATTGTTGCAACCGAGACATCGGATTCGGAGGAAGCATGGGTAATCAAAACCATTACATGGACTGAGACGCTATGGGAGCGTTGGGGGCTGGACTTCAGGATGAAGTTGCCTACGTATCCCAAACATGGGAATCAAGCCTTACGTAGTTCCGGGGTTAAGGTACACTCGGGTATTAACCTCTCCTTTTTATGCTCTAACTTTTGCCAAGGCGCCTGTTGCAGGTTTTCGACCTTGCGAGCTTTGTTCTTCTTTCTTTTCAATTTTTTCTTTTCCTTTGCTATTTTTTGTTCTTTTTCTCTTCTTTTTGTTTCTTTTGTATTTTTATTTTTTGCTTTTTGTCTTTTCTTTTCTATTTCTTTTTTTTTTTTCTTCTTGCTCTAACTTTTGCCTGGGTCGCCCTTCCGGGTTTCCGGCCCAGCGAGCCTCTCAAAGGGTAAAAGTGTAGCTAGCCCATGCCAAATGGTTTTGAGATTGAAGCCTCTCTGTATCCAAGAGAGTGACTGTGGTGTTGATTTGCAGGAAGAGTCCAACGCGGTTGCTTCTCGAGCTTTGCTTGGTAGGACCTGATCTCCCTGATCTGACTTTGAGGCCTCTCGCTCGAGGGCTGCTTCAATACGGGCCACACGGGCGTTTCATGGCGCTGAATGTTTTGAATAGGTTCCGGTTTGCAACAGATAGATCGAGTCTTGAGGCTGAGAGCGATCCTGGGCTACACAATCTCAAGAGCGATTCCACACAAGTCTTCGCGAGACTGCACAAAATATTTTGTTTTTGAAAGTTTTTAAGAAAGCGACAAATCGCTCGTGCTGAAGATAGTGTGGAACCAGTCTGGGTCGGGCCAGGGTCCTTCTCAGTACTCACGCCGACAAGCATGATTTCATTCATAAAAAGCTTAGCATGCGCTTCTTTCTCTCAAAATGATCAAAATTTTACAAAGCCCGAGGAATCATTTCCTCTTCGTTTTCATCACCGCAGTGTTTGAAAAGGGTTTTATGAAAAGCTTAGGTCATCACAACGATGTTCAAGGCACAAGAGAGCAGGCGGTATGTACTGTCGTTCCATTCACACCCTCTGGCACGGCAACTCAAATAGCAACAAGTACGGAACGTGATAGCCACGGCTGTTTCACTCTGATTTGTTGGCATAACTGGCTTCCTGACAGAAACAGACTCAAAAAGCAAAAACAACTGTTTATAAAACCAAAACGGTGTTTGAGGCAACAACCCCGAAATCACCATGGTACTCTATACAAGAGGGACTGACTCATTACAATTAGACAGACCCTTAAGCAAAAGGAATGTCTCAAAACAATGAGACAGGTTCAAGACAAAACAGAAGACTGACTCGACACCCAAGTCAGAATTTACCAAAACTAGCCTTGGCAAGTGCTCAAAAATGCGTGCCAAACGCTGCATCCAAAAATGTACCAGACACTGCCCACAGGCAATTCATCTGCTGATTATATACTCACGGTATCTGTGTCCTCCGTATCTGTGTCCTCGTACTCCAAGAACTCTGTAGTGATTGATTTGGCCGAGGTGGGCGGGAGGATAACCTTGTTATCAATCAAATCTTGTACCTCGTGACGGAGGCGGAAGCAGTTATCAGTAGCATGGCCTGACTGCTGGTGGTACGCACAGTACTGAGTGGCATCATGGCCTGCTGGAAGGGGTTTGGGGAGTGGCCTAGGATCGAGGGGTGTAAGATGCCCCTTTTTGGCCAAGATCAGAAGTGCCCTAGACAAAGGCATGTGGAGAGGATGGAAGGCCCTGCGCCCTCGGGGCAGGTATCTTGGAGTCTGAACACTCTTGCTAGATGCACTAGCGAACGGATCAGCGGGTGCGGCTTTGGATTTCTGATTCTTTCCGGATGCAAGGCTGGAAGTGGGAAGAACTGTTTTGGCATGACGGGGCCTATCCCGATTCTCTGATTGACTGGAACTGCCCTCAGGCGGAGTGGGGAAAGCACCCTCCACAGCTTTTGACATAACTGCAGATATCTGTTGCTTGTTCATCCCTCCGGCTTTCAAAGCCTCTACTGCCCACAGCAGTTGTTCGATAGGGTCGGCATCTGCCTCCATCTTGCCTTTATCTCTGGCCTCGGCCTGATTCAGAACTTGGTTTGATGCGTCGTTACCATAACTGGAGGTCATCTCCGGTTGGTTGAGTTCGATCACAATTCGTCCCAGTAGCGGGGGCTCCTGGGGTACAAAGCTTCCGACGTATGGTGCGACTGGCGGGGAAGCTGTCATTCCATAGGCGAGATCCGTCACGGACCTTTGAAGATCACCTATCATCCCCATTAGTTCAAATGTAGTGGGCTCGCGAGCCTGATATAGCTGGGGAGCCCAAACTGGGTGCGCGGCCGGCGATCTGGGCGGATGCGGCATGTCAACGGTAGTCTCATCTTGTAGGGTGATCCCCTGATTCAATGCGGCCGTCATGACCACAAGCTCTTCTGGATTCTGCATCATGCTAAATTCTGCCTCAGCAAGAAAATACTAGCTGTTCTAGCCCAACTCTCTGAATCTCTGAACTGAAACGGAAAACAAACGGTACTTCAGCCCCAGACAGATCAAACACGGGTGTAGCCAAACAACGGTACTATACTGCTGATCACTGTTCCCCAGATTCACTGTTCAAAACTGAACTGATACCCGCAGATATAACTGATTCCCCAAAAACTGATACTGGTGCCCTCGGGCCAAATATCAATATAAAAGATTGCAAACTGATATGTGCGTTCTCCCTGCAGAGATGCATTCTAAAAGCACATAGCAGATAAAAGAGATCCAATACACCCCTATATTGTGGTAGGGTTTCCCTGTCCTATTTTGTCAGGAGCTAGGGTTTCACTACGCACGCAGCGGTTTCAAACAACCTATATCGGGTAAAGCAACCTGTCCTAGTTTGGAATGGTCACTATGGATTCCGAATATGCACTAGGTCGAATGGTCGAAAAGGGTGCCCCGGTAAAACCGGGGTTTGTGTTCCCATACTGGCAGAGCCCGCAACCGGTCAGCCTTATGGACATGCCTTGACAAGACAAGCCTCCGGCAAACCGCTCAGGAATAGCAGATGGCCAACACGGTGTCCTAGGCGCACCAATGCACATGCAATGCAAAGAAACACATACGTGTAGTCAAAACAGGATATCACAAGTTCGAGTCAAGCTCCCTAAACTCCCCAGCAGAGTCGCTAGAAACTGTAGACGCGCCCGTGGGCTTCACTCTACAGTTCGGACTCCCTTTTGTGCCGCGGTTCTAAATCTGAACCAAAGAGTCCAACTCTGGCAAATCGTTTTGAAGAAAAACAGATTTTTGAAAATAAGTGCCAAACATGGACTGCTTTGCCAGATTATAGAGTCGCCACCTAAATATTTTTAAAATGGGAAATTTAGGAAACCCTGACTCGGTGCCGAAGGCCACGTGTCCGTCATCACCAAAGTGACTTGGCTCGGGAGCTTGGGTACGATCGGGGAAGGTCAGCTATGAGCACCCCCTTTCGCCCGGTCCGAAGACCGGCCTCTACTAACCGTGATATCCGATTTTGAAAACATTACATGCTCTTATTCCATTATTTAACCTAGAATTACTATGTGATGCGCACAGCAAACAAGTATAGACTAGATTGCCTAATTTGGAAATAAACATTGCATATCCGTTTTGTCTCGAAAAACGTGTTAGTTTTTGCTACTCGCAAGTAGGCTAAAATACGGATTTCAATGAGTTGTTCCAACTCACGCAATCCAACCTCCACCCACAGGCATTCAAGCAGTTTATAACACATAAGCATTTAGCCGCATGGTAAGCATACTGTCATGTTAGCATTCACACGCATGCGAAGTGCTAAAGCATAAAATACTTACATCGTACTTCCGTGCCAAAACAAATAAACCGGTTAGCAAACATGCATGACCTAGTTCATGTTAAGTGGCTAATGCATCGCATGCGGAATGTAATCTAGACAGGCTCGGCTACCCTAAGCATGGCACATGAAATGCAACAACTATCACGTATTCAATTTGGAATTGAAAGTACGATGCAGTTTGCATGATGTGTCGAGCCCGATGCATGTAGACAAATGCATGAATGCACACATGCATTGCATAAGGTATGCTAATTTAAAATTGCCCTAATCTACCACTGTAAGCGGATAAATAAAAGGGATAGAAAGAAATGGGGATTGGAAGACATACACCCACTCACACACACTTATTACATTTTTGCCCTCGCTCGGGGGGACCAAAATAATAATACAAATAATTAACTACGCAAGCTAATTAATTATTACAAATTAACTAAATTAACAAATTAATTAAAACAGTAAACCCTCGGGGAGAGGGCCGGATGCAGCGCGCGCTCGGAATTGGCTCGGAATCGCACTGTCATACAAGTGTGCCTCTGTTTTCCCTGCTACCCTCCTCAGAAAATTACCAAAATCCCAGGAGTGCCTCTCAGGGCACTGGGGAGTACCACCGGCTGGGGTAGAGCACCACCGGCTGAAGGGGGAGGCCACCGGCACTGAGTGAAGCCATCGGCTGCCAATTCACTGCCGGTCGGCACTAAACAGTGCCGGTCGGCACAAAATGCCTGCAAAACCTGCAACTCACAGCAGCAGAGGGCAACAAAATGCATGGCAATGCAATTCAAGGCATGTATGCACCAAACACACTCCTTATCATACTTTTGACTCAAAGGGGGATGTGCCTCGTTCCCGGACCACCAATCACGCATTTCCATGCATGATGGCCAAAGAATCGAGAGTGCAATTTTAATTTCAAATGCATGCAATGCAATCAAGCAAACAAGGGTGCCAAACCTCTATCATACTTCACTTCAAGAGGCCTAACATGCATGCCAATATGATGCAACCCTAAGCATGTTATCTAGCATGCAACATGAACAATGCAAACATGTAAGTAAGCATACAAGCAAGCATGCAAACCAATGGATGGACTTATACATGAATTAGGCAACTCTAAAAGGCCTAAAATCAGTGGCCAAAGTGCTAAATTATGAGGGCCAAACACACATGCACACATACACATGTTAAGGTACCAACTCAAGGCATAAACAAGCAACATTCAAGCACACTTGAAGTGAGTTAAACATGGACAATTGGTATGCATATAAAGCTCTGAAAATCATGCAAAACATGATGCCAAATCATGCAACAAAGCAAGCCAAAGCATGCAACAAATGGCCTAGGCTTAAGGCAAGTCAATGGGACATTAAACCACACCTAGCACAAACACACATGGCATGCATTAATCAACCAAAACAGATTTTTGGCATGTCAAATTAGGCCCAAATGACCACTAGATGGCATCTAAGAGCTTGAAATCAAAGGCATGCAACATGACCAAAACATGGAGCATTCAACACAAGCTTTTAAAGCATTGAAAAGGCATGCAAGGCAATCAACAAGCACATCATAAGGTCTGAAATACCATGTTAAATGGTTTCAAACATTGAAAATGAAGCAAGCAAGTCATGCTACACTCACATGCTCTCAAGGCCAACAAGCCAAATACAAAGGAGCTATGTAATGCATGATGAGATTGACCAAAGCAACTATGGACAGAGCTAAATCATGGCAAAATAAGCATACAAGCTTCACAAATGCAAGCTTAAAACATGCTAGAAATGGAGGCACACTACCTAGACATGTTAAGGCATAAAGAGGCATTACAAGGCAACTATACTAAGCATGCATAGGAGACCAAAACCAACTTGAAATCATGTTATATCATGGCAATATAAGCATGGAAAACAAGTCAAACATGCTCAACACTCACTCAAGCATGAAGCTCCATAAGGAAGCAAAACTTGCCCTTTTCAAGGACATCAAGGAGAGGGGGTGGCCCTCCCCTTTCTAGGACTTTAAGGCACCATCTCCACCACTGAAATCCCTCGAGATTTCAGTGGTGGAAAGGTCCAAGCACACAAGTCCCGGATCTCTCCAAAATAGCACAAAAATGAGCCCTTTTCAAGGCCTAAGGGTGGTCAAACTTGCTCAAACCACAAAACACCCTTAATATACAACAAAGAGGGTTAAAAAACAGAACTTTTTTGTGTTATAGACTAAGCACAAAAACTGTTTTAAACTAGGCAAAAATGGAATGCAAAAATGGGGTAAATAAAGCAAGTTTCTTACCCTTGAAGCTTTTCTTCACAAAGGTTGGAGTAGTTGGTCCCTTGAGCTCCAAACCAGTCAAGAACACTAAAAACCAGCCCTTAGAACCTCAGTTGCAAGGAGAAGGTGAGACACTAGGTGCTTGTGTGCAATAGTGTGAACTAAGGCACCTAGTGTACTAAATAAGCAAGAAAGGAGAGAGATAAGATAGATATATGATCTAACCTAAAACCAGAGCTTGCTCTCTCTCTCTAAAATGGCTGAAACCTCTCAAGAAATCCCAACCTTAAGCCAAGAGGAAGAACCTTCCTCTTATAGAACTTGTAAGACTTACAAGCTAAGCAACTAAGGGCTCATCCCTCCATACACGTGTATGGAGGGGAAGCAAATTGCACACAGCTGTCTGAAAATATCTCAGAAAGCAAGTGCACAGTAGTCGGCAGGGCAAAATGGTCATTTCGCCAAAAATAGTGCCGACCGGCACAATATAGTGCCGGTGGCCACACCAGCCAGCCGGTGGCCTCTAGCCACAGCCGGTGGTATATGGGGATGCCTCACAAAGCATTCCCTGCCTTCCCAAGGCAAAACAAAAGTGTTTGGTGCAAAACCAAACACCAAACGGTCGAGTTCGGAGGTCCTGAGGCAAGGCGCGCGTAGCCAAGAACTCCGGGAATCTCCAAACGAACACAAACATGGATAATCACCGAGTGTTCCAACGGTGACGTCCAAGTCTTGAGGACGGTCAAAAATGGGGTGTCTACAATCGTGAGCCCACACATTCGCCCTAAAGCTTGGGCGTGGCAGAAGCGAAGTTGGGGCAAGATTTCTTCGTCGTGCTCGGATTCCATCAAAACTTGGAAATCTTCGAAGGTAGGACATACCTCTTGCCCGCCAAAGCTAAAGACATGTGTTACCGGGTTCCAAAACCTTGCCGCGGCATGGAGGAACGGAAAATGCAGCGGAGTACGACTCAGAGTGAATAGTGCGTTTATGCCGAACCCCCGGAAATTTAGCCATTCCGAGCCATGCAAGTTGGCAATCCAAGCCATGAGATTTTGGGCAAAGAACTCTTCCATTTGGAGCAAATCAGTGTTGAATTGAAGAAAACTACGAAGTTGAGGCTTTTGTAGGGGATAAGGTGTGAGTGAAAGACAACTGTCAGCATTCTGGTGCTTCTTGCCATACATGGCCGGCCGGCCAAAAATGGTGCCGACCGACCACCACTTTTGGCCGATGGACATTCCTTGAGGCCGATGGTCTTCCTTCTTGTCCCCTGAGCTGTTTATGTGTTGAACATGCTGAGAATTTGGGGACTGGCACCACTTCCAATGCCCTCTGATGATGATTTTTGCGGAGTCACGCCCGTTTGCTTATCGAGTTGTTATACATTTGCTTATCGAGTTGTATTTCTTTGAGTCTTTGTTTTGCTTATCGAGTTGTACTCGCACTTGGTTAGCTCATCGAGTTTCTTTGATTTGCTTATCGAGTTGTAAGTCGGTTCACTACCTGATTATTACGAGGCAAGTGCTTAATTTTCAAACAAAGTTCGATTTCATTCGCATTGTTATGTGATGCCACGCGATGCGATGCATAGAAAGTACAAACGTAACACCATTTTCGAAATAGCTGTTTCATTTCCATCATGTCTTTTGCAAAAATATACAGTTTTGAAAACCTGCCTGAGGCAGTGCAATGTGCTTAAAACTAATGGTGAAAAAGGAAAGTAAAGCAAAAGGAGGGCAGGGCAGCAGAGTATCGGGATTGATACCGGTAACCTCCCCTTGCGGTCGATGCATCCCGCACCCTTGTTCAAGACAACGATGTGGTTTGGCACCTTCATCACTCAAGACAGCGCGAGGAGACGCACCCTCGGAACATTAGTAGACCTTCGAGTTGACCTCAAGCTACGTCTTCTATGAGCGATGCTCGATGCGTGCGAGGAGCATCACTTCCCGTATTCTTTTTGTATATTGCGAATTCCACAAATCGTTTCAATCATGTCATATTACGTTGTTTCGTTTTGGCTTTAAAAGCACGTTCGCTACGCGTCTCGCATTACACAATGCTTCGTCTTCTTTTGAATTTGCATCTGAACATCATGAATAACATGCCTTTGCCATGCTTCAGTTGAATATCCCCCATTTTTCCTCCTATACACATTGCATGCGTTGTCGCGTTATGCTTTACTTATATGCCTTCAAGTTCCTATACACATTGCATACGTTGTCGCGTTATGCTTTACTTATATGTGTTCAAGTTCCTATACACATTGCATGTGTTGTCGCGTTATGCTTTACTTATATGTGTTCAAGTTCCTACACACATTGCATGCGTTGTCACGTTATGCTTTACTTGTATGTGTTCAAGTTCCTATACACATTGCATGCGTTGTCGCGTTATGCTTTACTTATATGTGTTCAAGTTCCTTTTTCACACATTGCATGCGTTGTTGCGTGTGCTTTACTCATATGTGCTTACATCTCAAATCGCATTGTTATGCACCACTCGGCATTGCGTTGTCACGCATGCCCTCCATGCATTGTTATGTACACACTCAAGTTGCATTGTTATGCACCCCTTTCATCCGCATTGTCATGCACCCCTTCACTTGCGTTGTCACGCACTTTCAGTTCCATTGTTATGCATGTTGCTAACAATATTGTACTTGTTGAGTTTTCTTTCTCTTTCAGGCACGATATTGTATGTACGGTTCACTTGAAGCTGGTGCAACCAGACGAGCCGCACAGGTATTGTATTCTCCGAGTGAGACGCATCGAGAATTGAATAATTCTCTTGCACCCTCTCCGCATTGTAGTGTAGTTTGGTGTTTGCTAGCTTAAAACTGTTGCATTGTCATGCTTCGTCACAGCTTTCTTTGCATGATCATAAGTTATGTTTGGCTTCTTGCATTGTCAGTTGCATTTCACCCCCGCCTTCGGGCGCATATCTTTATTGTCTTGTATGCTTTGTCTAAGTCTTCGGCCTTATCAAAAGTGGGTCGTCTCTGGGCTTTGACATTCACTCCCGTCATTGTTATGACTTTCGAGTTCTGTCAAAGAGGGGCAACTGTAGACACCCCACTTTTGACCGTCATCGAGACTTGGACGTCACCGTTTGAACACTTGGTGATCATCCATGTTTGTGTTCGTTTTGAGTTCCCGAAGGTCCCGGCTACGCGCCTTGCCTCGGGATCTCTCAACTTGACTGTCTTGTGCTTGGTTGGACCAAACACTTGTTCGTTTCTTGCACCTGAGGGTAGAGAATAGCTTGTTAGCTATCCCTGGTACCCACCGACCTTGGCTTAGCGCCACCGGCCTTGTTTTCTTTCCATCGGCCATTGGTGATGGCCAGTCGGCTCTTTGTGTGGTCGGCCGACCTTTTAGTTAGCCGATGGACTCCTTTTCTGGCCGGTACCACCTTTTTTCCTTTTTCAGGCATGGTGCATGCCAGCTGTGCCAGCTGGAATGCACGGGCTTGTCCTCCATACACGTGTATGGAGGAATTTGCACCCTTTGCACCCTTTTGGTCTAACTTCTTGAGGAAACTTGGACCTTTGTCTTAGCTTCCTCAAGAAGCTTGCACCCCTGTCCCAGCTTCCTCAGGAAGCCTTGGCCCCTTTGCCTTAGCTTCCCTTAGAAGCCTTAACCCTTTTGTTAGCTTCTCTAAGAAGCTTAACACTTTGCCTTGTCTATATAAGGAGACCTTCCCTCTCCTTTGAAGGGGTTCAGCAAAAACCAGACCTAATTACATATATTTCTGATATATATCACCCTCTCTCTCTATATCTCCCTCTGTCTCTTCATTTGTGTGTGTTAGAGGGCCTAAAAGGGTGATTTGTTCTTAGTTTTGCACTAGAACACAGTATTACACCATACTTCGGTTCTTGAGGTGTTGAGAGGTTGTTCTTGGAGGTTTTGGACTGGTTTCGATCAGAAAAGGGGGCTGCACTTGATGTTCTTGAAGTGTTCTTCAAGGGTAACACTTTTGCTTTATTTTCCCCAATCTTGCACTAGTCTTTAACCTATCTTGCATACTGATTTAAGCTTTGTGTATAACTGAAAAAAGTCTTGTATTTGCATGCTTAAGATACTTCATTAAGGTCATTTTGGTGTTGGGGGTCGATCCCCCCCCCCCTCTTAGGCCTTGTTTGGCCCTTTTTGTGCTCTCCTTGTTAAGCTTTGAATACCTTTGTGCATTGGCCTTCTCAGCACTGAAATCCAAAGGATTTTCATTGGTGAAGAAGGGGTTTTGAGGTCTTGCATAGGGGAGGGACACCCCTCTCCCTTTGTCTCTCTTTTGTTTGCATTTTTGGCTCATAAGGGTAGCATGTATGCGGAGTTGCTTTTGGCTTCATTTCAGAGGTTTTTGGGTGTTATTTGGTCATGTTATACCTCTGTTTTTGGTCGGATTAATGGCCCCTTGCATGCTTAATATACCTGCTTTGTATTCCCTTATTTTGCCTAGAAGTGCATCATGCATATAGCCTACCATGCTCTCATGTTTTTGCCTAGCTTTGTGAAGCTTTTGGTCATGTTTCATCATGCTTGAGGTCTGTTAGGTGTTGATTTGGTCATAACTCTCATGCTTTGTATAGTCCCTTTGCATTCTAGCATGTTGGCATCGGGTGTGTGAGTCATTAGCATGCATTACCTTGGCTATTTCAGTGATTTGGAATCACTTATTATGTCATTTCAGCCCATGTTTTGTGCTTACATACTTACATTTGTTCTCCTTTCAATGCCTTAAAGAGGTGTGGTCTTATGCTCCATGTTTGGGTTTTTGTGCATGTCTTTTGATTTATGTCTCTTAGCTGCCATATCAGTGGGTTTCGGGGGTCCTTTTTGCATGCTAAAACCCTGTTTTGTGTTGAAAAATTCATGCCATTTTTGCTTGGGGTAGATGTTGAGCAATGCTCTCTTTTGTGGCCTCGAATGCCTTCCATTTCGCATCCATTTCCTAGCATGTTTTGGCATCATCCTCTGCATGCTTTTCAGAGTTTAGCATGAGTATTTAATGTCCATGTATATCATCTTTGAGTGACCTTGAAAGGTTGCCCCTTTCTTGCTTAAGTGATGGGCCTTGATGTGTGCATGCTTGCATACATGATTTGTGCCCTCTTGCACCTCTTAGGCCACTGTTTTGGGATGGGCTGAGGCCCTCTCATTTCAGTATAAGTCCATCTTTGCATACTTTGCATGTTTGCATGTTGCATTACATTAGTTGCATACTTGCATTATATCATGTTTGCATTGTATGATAGGTTGCATCACATTGCATTTTGCATGCCCGGCACATTGCATGTTTACATGCTTAGTTTACATTGCATTTGGCATGTTTGCATACTCGAGCCATCTAACATACTTGAGCCACATTGCACCCATGCATAGCGTTTTGTTTGGTTTGCGGTGTCAAACCAAGCATGAGGGATGAGGCGTGTTCGTACTCAAAGTGACGAAATACATCTCACTCCTCGGTCGCCAATGCCCTTGACCTCAACATGATAGGGCACGAGGCATTCATCTCTTTTACGCATTCATTTTACATTGAATGGCAAACTTGGCCTCTTAGGCCATCATGCATCGAAATGCGCAATTGATGGCCTGAGAGTCGAGGGCCACACTCCCTTGAGTCCATAACATGATTGGGAGAGTGGCCATGCACACATTTGCTTAAAAATTCCATGCCATACACTGCTTGCCCTCTGCTGCTGTCAACTGCAGATTCTGCAGGAATAAATGGCCGACCAGCCATCTTTAGTGTCGACCGGCCATCAGTGTCCAGCCGATGACACAATCTTTGGCCGATAATCCCATTCCCATGGCCGGTGGCACTCCACAGCACTCAGAAGGAAACTCAAAGTAGTTCTGGAAACTTTCATAATTTTCAGAGGAGCCAGGCAGTGTAAACAGAGGCAACAGTGGCATGGTACGGGTTTCCGAGCAAGGCGAGTCAAGCATGCATCATCCACGCATTCCGAGGCAAGGCTGCAGCCACCTTCCTTCTGTATTTAATTCATTAATTAATTAGAAGTTCTGTAATAATTAATTTAGTAATATTTATTCGGACCCTCCGAGTGAGGGCAATTGTGTAAAAAGTGTGTGTGAGTGTGTGTATGTCTTCCAACCCCACGTCTTTCTTCCCTTTTATTTACTCGCTTTCGATGGTTAGTTTAGGGCATGTTTCTATTAGCATACTTATGATAGCATGTTTGCATACATTCATTCGTATTGCACGCACTGGGCTCGGCGCATCATACTAACTGCATTTGTATTTCAATTCTAAGTTGAATACGTGTTAATTGTAGCATCATCATATGCCATCTTAGAATAGCCGAGCCTATAGTAATTGTATCTTGCATGTGTTGCATTAGCCACCTCAACATGAACTAGGATCATGCATATGATTACTAACTGGTTTCTATTTTGGCTCGGAGTACTCGGTAAGCTTTTATGCTTTAGCATCCTTGCATGCGTGTGAGTGTTGCCATGTTAGCATGCTTTACCATGAGGCTATGTGCTTAAATGATACAACTGCCTAAATGCCTGTGGGTGAAGGTTGGATTGTTTGAGTTGGAACAACTCATTGAAATCCATGTTTTAGCCTACTTGCGAGTAGCAAATTTCAAACCATCTTTCAAACAAGTGGATATGCAATGCTTTGTTCCAAATGAGGCGATCTAGTCTATACTTTTGTGTTGTGCGCATCACATAGTAAGATTAGCTAATTAATCGGAATAAGAACGCATAACGTTTTCAAAACGAGATATCATGGTTAGTAGAGGCCGATCTTCGGATCAGGCGAGCGGGGGTGCTCACGAAGTGATCTTCCCCAATCATACCCAAGTTCCCGAGCCGAGGCAACTTTAGTGATGACGGACATGTGGCCTTAGGCACGAGTCAGGGTTTCCTAAATTCCTCCAAAAAAAAATATTTAGGTGGCGACTTTGTATCTGGCAAAGCAGTCCATGTTTGGCACTTCTTTCAAAAAATCTATTTTCTAAAAAATGATTTGCCGGATTTGGACTCTTTGATGATTCATCGGTCTTGCATTGCACTCTGCGAGATTAGATACAGGACCATGATATTGAGTCCTGAACTGTAGTGAGCCCAAATGAACAGAATGGGATTTCCCTCCCAGGGCGTTCGGGGACGTCTACAGCATTGTTGGATTAATCCCATGTTTTACATAAATAAACCATTTTACTTGACTCTTGCTTGAAATTTCTTTACTCTATCTTTTCAAAACTTGTATGTAAATGTTATTAAAACCCATATCTATGATGAAAGAGAAAAACCCCAAATTTGGTAAAACTCTAAATTCTAAAATTGAGTAGAAAAAATCAAATTGAATGGAGTTTCCTTTACTTCATGAAATGTTGTAAATAATGAAGAGATAAAAGATATGAATGTTGATATGGCAAAGGAAGTGTGGCTTGGATGTTATTTTCTTTGAATGTTGTGTTGTATTCCATTCTTTGGTAATGTTGGATGCTTGTGGATGGAACGAATTGTGATTGAATTGTTAATTGTGCATGAGTCCGGGTAAGAGTCGGTTTTGGAAAAATGTGTTGTTGTGTTGGTACCCGTGCGGGGAGTTTATAAAGGTGTCCAAATGCCCTGTCTAGGCTTATTACTGGACGAATGTGGGAAAAATATTTTTGAGTGTCCACACAGTCCCGCCGTATAATAGCCGACGAAAGTGAAAAAACAAATGGCTTTCTTTGGGTGTCCACTCCTTGCCATTTAATAGCCGGCAAATGTGGGGGCGATTTTTAAAACAAAAGCAAATGGTGTTTTGAATTGGACTCTTACAGATGGACTTATGGCTTGTTTTCTATGGTTGTGAGTGTTTAATTGTTATGCTTGATGACATCAATAGTGATTGTAATTGTTTGGTTATTATGAATCTATATAATTGTTAAAGATTACATGTTGTTGCCCTAGTGTAGCTCGACTTTTTCGCACCCCCTTTCGGAAGCTCGAATTACGCCCTACAGTTCGGACTCCTGCGGTTCTGAATCTAATCTCACAAGTGCAATGCGAAACTAATAATCACCAAAGAGTCCAAATCCGACAAATCTTTTTGGAGAATCGATTTTAAATCAAATAATGTCAAAATTGGACTGCTTTGCCAGATACAGAGTCGCCACCTAAATATTTTTGTTTTGCGAAAATTTAGGAAACCCATGACTCGTGCCAAAGGCCACATGTCCATCATCACCAAAGTTGCCTCAGCTCGGGAACTTAGGTACGAGAGGGGAAGGTCATGAATTCAGCACCTCCGCTCACCCGATCAAAGATCGGCCTCTACTAATCATGATATGATTTTTATCAACATTATGTGCTCTTATTCCAGTTTATTAAACTAGCTTTACTATGTGATGCGCACAAGCAAGTTTAGACTAGTTTGCTCAATTTGGAACAATTCAACTCATGTTTGTTTTGTGAAAATGGTTTGAATTTGCCACCTCAAGTGGGCTTAAAGTTGCGAATTTGCCACCAAACATAGTGGGCTTAGAACTGATTTGCCACTTAACAAGGTGGGCTTAAAACACACATTTATTGAATTGTTTCAATTCAAACAACAAGCCTTCATCCACAGGCACTCAAGCAATTTAACAAGTAAGCACTTAGCCTCATGGCAAGCATGCTAGTCATGGCAATCACTCACTCATGCAACTATGCTAAAGTGCTAAAACTCACCTAGTACTCAAAGCTAAGAAGATATGACTTAGAAAAATACATGATTCCTAACAATACAAAATGACTAATGCAACACATGCAATATGCAATTAATAGGCTCGGCAACTAATATGGCATATGAATCAATGAAGCAGCATGCGGTCTAAGCAAGTATTCAAAGAAGTATTAAAATGATAATGTAGTTTGAATGATGCGCCAAACCTCGGTGCATGCAAGACAAGATGAATGGATGCAAGCATGGATATGCTAATTGAAACATGTCCCTAATCTAACCATAAAAAAACGATTAAATAAAATGGAGAAAGATGTGGGGTTGGAAGACATACATACACACACGCACACTTATTACAACATTACGCCCTTGCGAAGGAGGGTCCGAATGAATAAGCTAACCAACTAGCTACGCTAATTAAGCTAATTAATTATTACAAACTTGAATTAATTAACTATTCTAGTTAACCAATTACAAAACGAAAACAAATAACTAGTTAAACTAACTAATTAATTACAATTCTTAATTACCTATAACTAATCAATTACAACACTTATTTAAGCTAGATATTTAAACGTTAAACAAGCTTGGAATGTGAGGGAGGCTCATGCACATGCTCGATTTCCACCCGAAAAGCCACTGTTTTGCTGCTGCAAGCCTCTGTTGCACAGAAACACTTACACTTTCTCCTTTTGCAGATCAACTTTGCTTTGCTTCAGAAACACCCTGCTAAATTTTCATTGGTGGCCGACAGTGGGGCCGGTCGGCCACTGTTGATGGTCGGTAGGCCAACAATGGTAGCCGGTCAGCTACTGATGGTGGCCATCGGCCACCACTGAATTGGATTTTCTGGTTGCAATAGAGAGCAAACAAAGGCAAAACAGTGTACTTTTGAAGGTTTGTTTGCACATTTTGCCTCTCCTTTTCGTGGGGAAATCAAAGGAGGGATAAAGTTTGGTTCATAAACCATCAATCAAGCAATTTCATTGCACGATGCCTTGTGAACCCAATTGTGCAAGTTCAATAAATGCAAAAATGAGACTCTAACCCCCTCCCTTTCATGAAAGATCAAGGGAAGGTGGTTGACATAGGAAAGTGGCACATTTCATCACTTTTGAGTATGAAATGTCTCATTTTTCTTGTGTTCAAATTAACGTCCAATTTGAATACATGCAATGCAACACAAAGACATGCTTATCTTGCCACTTTTAGTTGCCAATTTTGTTTACACATTTTAGTTACCAAATCATTCTTTAATCAATTTATCCATTGGTGAGTGTCTTCTAAGATGAAAGAAGTGTCAACCAAGGGATAATGTAAGGCAAGAGAGAGATCATTCCGTGGATAATGAACCCTCAAAGATGATTAAACCATTACGCATGACCTCAATCTCAAGCTTAAAGGATCCCAAGCTTGAAACAACTCTCAAAAGCAAATGAAAGAGTGAAGCAAAGAGGGAGGTTGCATAGTTTATAGTGCTGAAATTAGGTGAGAAAAGTACTAAAACATGCAACCAACTCAGACAAATGATGTTTAAAGCCTTAAAACACCAAGCTAGTGAATGGACTTACACTACAACTATGCAAAACAAGACTCAAATGAACTAACCAACCCAAAATAGAGCTAAAGTAGGCTATTTCAGAGGCTAAATCATGCTGGACTTGAGCTAAGTTAAGCTAGAAAAACATGCTAACATATGAAGCTAACTAATCATGCAAACAAGACACAAGGAGAGGAGGCTAACCCCTCCAAATTTGGACTTCAAAATGAGTTTTTTGCCACTGAAAAACCTCTAAAATTCAGTGGTTAAAAGGCCCAAACAAATTGGCTTGAAAGTGGTGAACAAAGGTACAAAAGCTTTACAAACAAAGAAGTAAGAAGGGTGAACCACCCCCTAACTGAAAATGGCCTCAAACCACCACCTTTAGGCCACAAAAACATAGTTTTTTACGGTTCAAAATCAGCCCAAAAACAATTGAAAAAGATATCAAAGCAAGTATGTAAAACAAGCTAACAAAGCAAGTGTTATACCTCTTGAAGCCATGGCACAAATTAGGCAACTAAGCAAGCCACAACCACCTTCCAAAGCACAAAGAGAGTCTCAAGTAACCTCAGCTCAAAGAGAAGCAACTTTGATCAAGGGTGTATAGGCAAAAGTGTAGAGAAAACAAGCAAATGTGTACAAAATTGCAAGAGAGAGAGAGAGAGAGAGAGAGAAGAATCTAGAGAGAGAGAAAGAGAGAGAGATATTTTGGTCCCAAATTTTCTAGCCCTCAAAAATGGGAGAGGAACCCCCCTATATATAGAAAAACATGCCTTGAGCTTAGAAACATCCTACCATACATGTGTAGGGAGATGCAGCTGAATGTGCTAACAGCTGGCACATCTATCAACAAATATCTGGAAAAAGACACTGGTGGCCGTCGACCACCACTGGTAGCCGACCGACCACCATTGGTGGCCAACCAGCCTCACCAATGGCCGACAACCATGAGCCATGGCCGACAGCCTATGGTGGTGGCCGACAGGTCACCAAAAATTCCAGGCTTGAAAGACCAAGGTTTTGGTCCAAAAAAAGGCACAAAAAGGACAAGGTTTGAAGGCTCAAAGATAGGGCGTTCCGCCGAGGACTTCGGGCACTCAAAACGAACACATGCAATCAAAATCATCGAGTGCACAAGCGATGACGTCTAAGTCTTAAGGTCGGTAAAAAATGGGGTGTCTACAGTTGCCCCTCTTTGACAGAACTCGGAAGTCATGAAATGACGTGAGTGAATGTCATAGCCCAGAGATGACCCATTTTTGACAAGGCAGAAGACTTGGACAAACAAAGAAGCAAGACAAAAAAAAAAAAAAAAGGTTGCGCCCGCAGGCTGCCTATGTATCCCTTTGCAAGGAATCAAACGAGTGTAGTTTTAGGGCAAGATGCAAGTGATATGCACGATGCAAGAACATAACTTATGATCATGTAATGAGGCTGTGATGAAACATTTAAATGCAAATGCTATGCACAGAAATGCCACATTCAAATAAACCAGAACAAGGTAAAACAATCTCAAACATGAAAAGAAGTAAGTGAATAAACACACCAAGCGTGTGAATCATGAGCCAAACCACATTTCATTCAGAAAGGATGTAAGAAAATTAAAGCTCAACTACACGATGAGTAGGAAAGGCAAAGAGCGACATAACCATCGAGCACACCCGAGGTTTCAACCGAGATCCTGCGCGCTGCACACGTAAGGAGGAAAGGATGGTGTGAACACCGGGACGCACCCAAATGTTTTTAACCAATTTGCGTTCCCAACGCGTTACACGCGAGAGGAAGAAGAGGTGGTGTGAACACCAGGACGCACTCGAATGTTTTTAATTGATTTGCGTTCCCAACGCGTTGCACGCTGTGGCTCGACTTTTTCGCACCCCCTTTTGGAGAACTCGAAAGAAGCCCTACAGTTCGGACTCCCGTGGTTCTGAATCTAATCTCACAAAGTGCAATGTGAAACTGATAAACACCAAAGAGTCCAAATCTGGCAAATCATTTTGGAAAATCGATTTTAAATCAAATACTACCAAAAATGGATTGCTTTGCCAAATACAAAGTCGCCACCTAAATATTTTATTTTTTTGGAAATTTAGGAAACCCTGACTCGTGCCAATGGCCACATGTCCGTCATCACCAAAGTTGTCTCGGCTCGGGAACTTAGGTACGAGAGGGGAAGGTCATAAATTGAGCACCCCCGCTCGCCGATCAAAGATCGGCCTCTACTAATCATGATATGCTTTTTATAAACATTATGTGCTCTTGTTCCAGTTATTTAATCTAACCTTACTATGTGATGCGCATAATCAAGTATAGACTAGTTACCTCAATTTGGAACAATTTAACTCATGTTTGTTTGCAAAAATTGTTTGAATTTGCCACCTCAAGTGGGCTTAAAGTTTGCGAATTTGCCACTAAACATAGTGGGCTTAAAACATGATTTTCCACTTAACAAAGTTGGCTTAAAACGCACATTCGTTGAATCGTTCCAATTCAAACAACAAGCCTTCATCCACAGGCATTCAAACAGTTTAGCACTTAAGCAGTTAGCCTCATGGCAAGCGTGCTAATCATGGCAACATTCACACGCATGCAAATATGCTAAAGCGTTAAAACTCACCTAGTACTCCAAGTTAGGAAAATACGAGTTAGGAAAATATGCATGATTCCTAATTATACAAAATGACTAATGCAAGACATGCAATATGCAATTAATAGGCTCGGCTACTAATATGGCATATGCGACAATTTGATAGCATGTGGTTAAACATGTATTCAAAGAAGTGTTGAAATGGCAATGCAGTTTGAATGATGTGCCGAGCATCAGTGCATGCAAGACAAATGAATGGATGCAAACATTCAAGCATAAGGTATGCTAATTGAAAATGTCCCTAATCTAACCATCAAAAGCGATTAAATAAAAGGAAGAAAGACGTGGGGTTGGAAGACATACACACACGCACGCACACTTATTACAACATTACGCCCTCGCGAAGGAGGGTCTGAATGAATAAGCTAATCTAATTAAGCTAATTAGACTAATTATTACAAATCAAATGAATAACTAGCAAACTAATTACTAATTATTACAACACTTTTAACTAACTAGCTAACAAACTAACTAATTAATTTAAAACACATGCGAAAAAACTAAATATGTAAGACATTAAACTACGCTACCACTGCTCCACCTCGGGAAGTAGAAGATGCACATGCTCGGTTTTCGCCCCGAAGAAACCTCCGTTTTGCTCTCGAAAGGCTCTATTTGCAGAGTTGAGCATACTCCAGAACCTTTCTGCTCCATTTTACCAAATATTTGCTGAGGTTTACACCAATGGCCTGCCGGCCATGGGAAGCTGTTGCCAGCCCTCTGCCGACCAGAAAGGTTCATTGCTAGCCAAAAATGATGCACTGCCCGCCAAGAATGAGGCAATGCTGGCCAAGAATGAGGCACTATCGGCCACTGATGCATTGGATCACCATGTTGCAACAGAGCACAAACAGAGCAAAAATGGGGTTTTTCCAAGGATATGTTTGTACTGTATCCCTCCTTATCATCTCAAAATCTCAAAGGAGTGACACATTTGGATCCAAAACCACCAATCAACCAAGCTCATTGCATGATGGCGAAAGATCCAAGTTGTACAATTTCGATAAATGCACAAATATGACCAACAAGACCACCACCCTATCATGAGTGATCAAGGGCAATGGAGACCTAGGGAAATGACATATTTCATCACTTTTGAGTATGAATGTCCCATTTTCCTTGTGTTCAAACTAACGTCCGATTTGAACACATGCAATGCAACACAAAAGATACTTATCTTGCACATTTTACTTGTCAATTTTGTTTACTCATTTTAATTACCAAATCATCCTTTAATCCAATTTGTCCTTTGGTGAGTGTCCTCTAAAGGAAAGATGACTCAAACCACAAGGTACTTTGGGCATGAAAGAGGCATTACACTGTTGGTAATGAACCCCCTAAGGGATTAAACCATTAGGTGTAACACCTCCATTTCACACTTAAGCAAACAAGTGGTTTGAAACAACTTTCAAAGCAAACAAGAGAGTGAAGAATTGAGGGAGATTGCAGAGATTTTAAGTGTTGAAATGAAGTGCAAAACAACACTAAAACATGCTATTAACTCAAAACAATAATAGTTAAAGCCATAAAACATTAAGCTAGTGAAGGAATTAACATGATAACGATGCAATACAAGCCTCAACTGAACTAACCAGCCCAAAATAGAGCCAAAATAGGTTATTTCAGAGGCAAAAACATGCTGGACTTAAGCCACAAAAAGCTAAAACATTAAGCTAATATATGAGGCCAACTAGACATGCAAACAAGACACAATGAGAGGAGGCTAACCCCTCCAATTTTGGAACTCAAAAATTGATTTTTACCACTGAAAAACCTCTGAGATTCAGTGGTTAAAAGGCCCAAAGAGGTTGGTTTAAAAGTACGGAAAAATGATACAAAAGCTTAAACAAGGAAAGAAGCAAGAAGGGTGGATCACCCCTTAACCAAAATAGCCTCAAACCAACACTTTTAAGCCATAAAAATAGAGCTTTTTACAGTTCAAAATCAGCTCCAAAACAGTTGAAAAGGATGGCAAAACAAGTATTAAAAGCAAGCTAACAAGACTAGTTTTCTACCTCTTGAACCAAAGCACAAGTTGGCCAACAATCCAAGCCAAAAACCACCTTCTAGAGGTCAAAGAAGGTCCCAAGTTACCTCAGCTCAAAGACTAGCAACTTTGGTTAAGGTAGTGTATGCAAAAGTGTAGAGAAAACAAGTGTTTAGGCACAAAATTGTAAGAGAGAGAGAGAGAGAGAGAGAATTTTTTGTTTCAAAATTTTCTAACCCTTACACATGAGAGAGAGGGTCCTATATATAGAAAACACAAATCTCCCCCATAAACATCCAGCCATACACGTGTTGGAAGATGCATGAACCTATGCAAACAGCTAGCACAAAATATCACAAAATATCTACAAAATACAATGGTGGTCGGCCGGCCATTAGTGGTGGCCGGAGAGGCTTCATTGATGGCCGGTAGGGCACATCAATGGTCGACAAAGGATAAGTGGTGGCCGGCAGCCACCAAGGATGGCTGGCAGGCCATCAAAAACTCCAGGCTGAAAAGAACCAAGCATGGTCCAAAGATGAGACAAAAATGGATGCAAGGTTTAAAATGCTCAAACCTGTGGCAATCTGCTGTGGACTTCGAGCACTCGGCGAGCAATCAGACTCGTCATCGGATATACCTACAAGAATATCCAAGTCTTAAAGGGCCGTCAAAAATGGGGTGTCTATAGTTGCCCCTCTTTGACAGAACTCGGATGTCATGAAATGACATAAGTGAATGTCAAGGCCCAGAGACGACCCATTTTGACAAGGTCGTAAGACTTGGGCTAACAAACAAAATGCATAAGACAAATAGTTACGCCCGCAGGCCGCCTACGCATCCCTTTGCAAGGAATCAAACCAGCGTAGTTCTGGGGCAAGATGCAAATGATATGCATGATGCAAGAACATAACTTATGATCATGCAATGAGGCTGTAATGAAACACCTAAGTGCAAATGTCATGCAAAGCGAAACAAGATACAGGAATCTCATACATAAAAATAAGTAAGTACGAATCAAACCACATTTCATGCAGAAAGGATGTAAGAAAATTATGCAAACTTAACTACGCAACGCGCAGAAAAGATGAAGAGCAAGATGGTGTGAGCACCGGGACGTACCCAAATGTTTTAAACCGAAACGTCCTAACGCATCACACATGAGCGGAAAAGGGGGTGAGAACACCGGAACGCATCTGCGTGCTCTTAACCGAAGCGTCCTAACGCATCGCATGCGAGAGGAGAATGAGAGGTTTGGACATCGGAACGCATCCTCGTGTTCTTAACCAAAAACGTCCTAACGCGCCACACATGAGAGGAAAAGGAGAGGAGAACACCGGAATACATCTGCGTGCTCTGAACAAAAGCGTCCTAGTACGCCACACGCGAAAGGAAAAGGAGGGGAGAACACCAAAATGCATCCACATGTCTTTAACCGAAAGTGTCCTAACACGCCGCACGCGAGAGGAAAAGAAGAGGTGGTGAGAACACCAGAATGCATCCGCGTGCTCTGAACCAAAACGTCCGAACGCATCACATACGAGAGAAGAAGGAGAGGAGAACATCGGAATGCATCCGCGTGTTCTAAACCGAAGCGTCCTAATGCATTGCACGTGAGAGGAAAAGAGAGCTGCGAACACCGGAACGCATCCGTGTGTTCTAAATCGAAGCGTCCTAACGCACCGCATGCGAGAGGAGAAGAGAAGAAGTGTGAACACCGGAACGCATCCGCGTGTTCTAAACCGAAGCATCCTAACGCGCCGCATGCGAGAGGAGAAGAGAAGAAGTTCATCTAGAATTCCTCTGAATGAACCGTACATACAATATCGTGCCTATGCACGAAAGGATGTTATGTAATGACGGTGTATTTTCTATGCATGAAACAAGAATGAAAGCATATGCTATGCAACAATAGAAAGTGCATATTCTATGCAAAAATGAAGGAGCGCATATTCTATGCATGTGTAACGACTGAGAGACAACGACATGTTCTATGCGAACCAAGCAAGTATGCGAGCATATTCTATGCACGATCGGTAACGAGAACATATTCTATGCATGATTCAAAATCAAATGCATATATTCCATGCATGATGTAAGAGCGAAAGCACTAAGCATGTTTTATGCATAATGCAGGAGTGGAAGCACATTTTACTAAGGTAAGAGCATGTTCTATGTGACAGTATAAAATGCATGTTCTATGCAAACACAAAGAAACGCATTCTATGCAATAACAAAAGCAAAATCAATTCAAGAACAAACTTTCGATTTACCTCTCGGAAATGCTACAATATGTTTAAAAAGGATACACTTTACTCATGCTAATGAGTGACGAACATCGTGCACTGGAAATGCAGTTATGAGCTTCCGCAGAGAGAATTTGAACCAAACAAAGAACAATCCCCTCACTTCTTAGAATCCAAGGACACAAAATAGGACCAAGACCTCAGAGAAAACCTTTGGAAAGCTGCCGGCCACAAGAGGAGGCCGCCGACCACTTGCCGGCCACAAGTTGTCACGCTTGCAAACCCGCCCCTAAAAGTTTGGGCATGACCATTTCAGAAACGGACACCAAATCGGATATGTGTGACCTATGGGGCCTGAACGGAAGCATTTAATAGCGTACAATAACATAAAACTACATCCATTGAGCTATCACTATTATGCCAGTATCATAAACATTGCATCAGCTAGATAAACGTATAGTGACGTGCATCTAAGAAATTAGTTATGCATATATATATACACAGACCCAGCTTCATGATTGGGCGTATAACAAAATATTGGGGAAGAAAAGGATTGTATACACCTCAACCTTAGACAGACATTCAGGGTACCAAAACCGAGAGCTTAACAAAACTCCACAAAATAAGCGGCCTCCATCTAGGTGCCTAGACACTCTGAGGTTGACAAAAGAGGAACGAATGCCACGGGATAGGACTGACCTCCAGGTTGAGTGCCTACAGAAACAGACATAACATAAAGTGAGCCAAGCACAATGAGTAATAGTACGTAAATAACCCAATGGTTAACTTGAATCACAAGATATGTAAAGCGGAGAACTTATAGTTTACCTTATCCCGTAATTGTTTTCAGAACGGCCATAGGCCCAGTCTTTAAATAGAATGGCTTTAAGCCCTTGAACAGAGTGGCATTGAGCCCTTAAACAGAGTGGCATTAAGCCCAGAATACAGAACGGCCTCAGCCCTGTTCATGCATGTATGAACCCAAGAGGTGTCTCGCACGGATTCTAGAGGTGACTCACACTGTAGCACTTAGTTCCGTACAGCACTTTGTTTCATACCAGAAAATACAGACTGGCCTCAGGCCTAACAGATCACACAGAATGGCCTCTGGCCTAACAGATCATACAGAATGGCCATAGGCCCAGATTGGCTTTAAGCCCAGTTCATGTATGTATGGACTCAAGAGGTGTCTCGCACGGATTTTAGAGGTGACTTGCATTGCAGCACTTAGTTCCGTACAACACTTTGTTCCATACCAGAAATCAATAGGTCTCAAAGACTGAACAATCCATATCATGTCATAGTATAAACAGAATGAATAAACAGAACAGACTAACTCCAGATTCATGAGAATATCGTCACATGATAGTGTACATAATTTACCCCATGGTTTATTACAAGTTAACACAGTTGTCTTGCGTATAACGGAATAATAATAATAACTATTAACAGAGGGCACATATATCCTTCTAGTACGCTTAATAAGAACAAAACAATTCAAATTCTAACGTGAATTACATAATGATGTTAGACTGTAGTATTCATATCATAGGTTTTGAACGACCTTGGGTCTATGTATAGCACAACAGAATGATCTCAGATTCATTAGTGGCAAAACAGAATGATCTTAGGTTCACACAAATTTCATCATCCAAGGATGAACATAAGTTCCATTTATTCATTGAGAAACGACATAGTTTGCTTATAGACAACAGAGGGTTAATATTCGTTATTGACATAACAGAATAATTCCAAAGTCATACCGATGTATGCAAAGCTTTCAACGTTCACATAAGGTCACACTGATTTCCAACTGACATAAATGTTAGTGTAATCACTTACGAGGAACAGAGCATTAGTAACAATAGTCATTAACGGTAAGTAAAATGTACATATGTCGTACTATTACTCACAGTGCCATAATGGAGCGCTTGACCCTCCCAGGTTATGACCTGCACACATGCACAACTTATACATTACTTCTTTTTGTTTCTTAATTCATTTCTTGTTTCATTTTACTTCGAACGAATTTACAGGCATCTTAAGGACATCAAACACAGATTTCAAAAATACCAGAGGGTTAAGCACGCGAAACAGAGCAAACAAAATTTTGCAGCACGGGCCGCACGTGCGGCTGTGAGCCCCGCACGTGCGGCGATTCTGCACAATTGTAGTTCGAAATTCCAGCAAAACTCAATTTTTAGTGAGTACTCTTGAGACTCAAAATAGATCTCTTAATTGTTAAAACATGGGTCAAAAATCATGTAAATAGAAGCTACAACATAGATCAATCTAAGTACAATTTGGGTCTTTAATCTTAACTCACAAACACAACTCAATGTCATAATATTTCCATCTTCACACACACATAGACATATACACACATGGTCATTTATCTACATAACTAAACTCAAGTATATCAATTGAAGAATGAGATATGATTCCCCTAGATAACCCAATAAAATCCCAAATCAACTAAACGCAAGAAACATTATTAATCATTTAACACATACTTGTTCTATATTATAAACCCTAACTTGCATAACATAAAGGAATTCCTACTCAATTAGCAAAGAGAGGGCCAATTGGAATGAATTATACATACCTTAAGTTAGAATCTTTATAAACCCCTTTTTAATTTCTTAATCTTCCTCCTTGAAGAACTCCTTCACAAACCCTCATTCTCTCTAATTCTCTCTCTCTCAAGAGATATTTGTATAAGGCTCTAAGTCAAATTGTTAGAGAGCATGACACATATATATATATATATATATATATAAATGAATAAGACGAAATTTAATCAGTTTAATCATTCCAAATTGAAATTTCTCATAAAATCATATTATGACTTAAAAATCATACTGATCTCAAATGTAAAATCAATTTCGGATTATCAAGCCTCTAAGGCTCTCAATTTTGATTCAAACATTTTAATTGTGACAGATATTCTCTTATTAAACAGATATAGGTCTCAAATCACAAGATCCATTAGCTTAAACTTAATTTCACATGAAATTTCACATTAAGCATTTAAATGCACAAAATAAGAGATTGAAAGTATACCAGAAACATATGCGAAGGTCGGGTTATTACACTCTCCCTCCCTTAAATAAGTTTGGTCCCTCAAACTTGTCTTACCATGTAACAGATTGGAAATCTCAGTCTCACGCTATTGTTTACTTCTGTTATAGATGCTCACATAGTTCCTCAGTTCAAACAAGTCACAGGTTAACCCAATACTTATCATAGTTATTCCAAAGTTCTCAACATAATAAGCATCTCATGGTTTAACCCCACTAGCCGTTGCGATGTCTATATCAGGTACGTAGAATAAAAGAAAGCAACCCCGCATATTTATTTCATAGAGTCCTGCATCAAATAAAATAAGACTACCAGAGTCCCTTGCAGGACATTTAAGACATAAAATCCACAGTAAGCAGGGTTTATAATTGTAATATGTTCCTGTCGATAAGTTCCAAAGCATCAATTCTCAAATACAGAAACATCTAATTCTCAAATACTGAAATATATTAAATACCGTTTCCTTAAGCACATAATTCACTCATCTCCATAGCATACCTTAATTTCAATCATAATAAAAATATTCCTTACTCAGTTTCTAACCAAGTCGACCCAGCATTAATAGTTCATATGCAATTCTCATTAGAAGGTACATGTCCAAACTTGCTTAGTTAAGTAATGCCTTGGATAAATCATGTATTACAATTTACTCAAAAGTAAATCATCAGTTAAGGTTATATGTATTTTTCAAAAGAAATTCATTATGTAGGCAGATTCAAATCGTATTATGCATAATAAAATTGGATATCAGAGTCCACCAACAAGGTTTTGCCTATTTGACAAGGTGTACATCATTCCAACAAACATAAATAAGTCGCGTAAACATGTAGTCACTAGCTTCACAATTGTTCTTAGTATTCTTCATTTCCGAAAACATATCAAAATCATATCATTATATTGCTTCAAAACCATGTATACTAATTCTTGACAAGGCCCGAACAATGGGCAGAAGAATCCCATTCAATATCTTTAATTCTTCACAGTTTCACTTCTAAATATAATAACACAAGGAGAACCATATTCCAAATCAAATAATTACGGTAACACCAAAGCAAATAACATACAGTTCTGTAAATTCATGCAGACATACCATCATAGACACTTGGTCATGCCATCATAAGTCCTAATCTGAACAGTAAATACAACTATAACAGCCATTATTTTGGGCAAAGGAAGCCACTCAAAAACAAAACCAGAAATCAAATTCAAAATCATGCTTGACTAATCAGTCATAACCATAAGGTGTAACATTTTCCCTTAATGATCATTTCTTCTTATTACAGCATAAATTAATTTGGCCTCTTTTTAATCATTTCGGTATTCCACTATTCAGATGATTCTTTCTTTTCCTACTATAAGACACGAGATCAACCACATGGTTTCGTATTCACAACTTATAATTACAATGGGTCAGCAAACAGCCATACAAAAATTATATACCAGTCATCTGGCTCAGTTAATTAACATAAACAGAGTATCTAGTTACTCCACATACGTAGGTCCTACTAGGTCCATTCATAGGATCATAGATTTCCTTAAGTATACAGTATTCACATCCATCCAGATTCTTTACTGTCTCGAAATTCAACAGTTTAGCGACAAAATAATTTGACCACCTAATATCAGAGTTAGAATTCTTAGCCAGATCAGTCCAATAAGATAGTAAATCAATTCGGAATCACGTCACGCATATTATACAAATCTGTATAAGCATACTGGAGGAGGTAAATGTCCAGTACATATCATTAACTCACCATCAATATAGAATATTCCCTTCCCATGTCCATTCGTTTTTTTTTTTTTTTTTTTTTTTCAAAGTTCACAATGTCGAGCATAACAGTTTACATTATACCTTTCAAATATAGGGTAAGGATTAATTTAACAATTGCAATCTCTAACATTTGCATATTTATACAGAAGTATATCATAGAAATAATTTCTCAATCTTAAGTCATTAATATACAGAAATAGGATTTTAATCCTTGCGATAATTTATCAGTTGATATGGGCAGACAAGTAATATAGGTGGGGTTCTTCATGCCATTCAACCATTTCTTGCAAGAAATTCTTATTGCAGATTACAGACTACACACAAACAAAACAGATTACAGATTACAGATGACAGAGCACATATTACAGATTTCAAGTTTCAAATTTCAAATTTCAGATTACAAGTTTCCATAACAAATTACACAATTCTAAGAGGGATCATTATATGCATAACTTCTTCTTACAGCCAATCGTACTCAACACAATTTCAGTTAGCACACAAACACATCTTATCAAAATACTCAAATGCAGTAATTTCTCAAAATCACAGATCTAAACATTTTTATGACAAGAAAGAATATAGCATTTCTTTTAGTCTTAGAAATATTCCATACTTAAAGTTTAGTCACTTCATCTAAACAGACGACAAGTAACTTTCAATCCAAAAATAACAACCGATAACATACGTCTTACCTAATCATTGACATATAGATTGTCTTACCGATCAGCTCGAACCTTCAACACGCTTCCACAGTGCAACACGGTTGACTTAACCCCATCTACATGTCTTGCATTGTTCACCAATCTACGTAAGATAAACAGAGGTAATAATTCCCATAATTATTTATTATTTAAAATTTTCACAATTCCTTTTTACATATGTTGTACAATTTTCATTTTCTTTTTTTTTTCTAACCATGCAGAGGTAGAGTCCTTCGGATCTTCTATCTTTATTCTCGCTATGCTCTGCATGGAAATCAATCACAATATACACAAAGAATATACAATAGACATGAATAGTAACCATTACGGTTAGCAGATATTACACACACAAGTATCGTTGCCATCAATCTTTTCACGTGCTTTCAAAATATTATGCATGATGCCTAAGTCTTTTCTAGACATCCTGAGGCTCAATGGATTCGTGCGTGAGATGGCAACTCGTGCTATGATACCACTTGTAACACCCGCAAACTGTCCCTAAAAGTTTGGGCATGACCATTTTAGAAACGGACACGAAATCTGATATGTGTGACCTATGGGGCCTGAACGGAAGCATTTAATAGCGTACAATAACATAAAACTACATCCATTGAGCTATCACTATTATGCCAGGATCACAAACATTGCATCAGCTAGATAAACGTATAGTGACGTGCATCTGAGAAATTAGTTATGCATATATATATACAGACCCAGCCTCATGATTGGGTGTATAACAAAATATTGGGGTAGAAAAGGATTGTATACACCTCAACCTTAGACAGACATTCAGGGTATCAAAACCGAGAGCTTAACAACACTCCACAAAATAAGCGGCCTCCATCTAGGTGCCTGGACACTCTAAGGTTGACAAAAGAGGAACGAATGCCACGGGTAAGACTAACCTCCAGGTTGAGTGCCTACAGAAACAGACATAACATAAAGTGAGCCAAGCACAATGAGTAATAGTACGTAAATAACCCAATGGTTAACTTGAATCACAAGATATGTAAAGGCAGAGAACTTATAGTTTAACTTATCCCGTAATTGTTTTCGGACCGGCCATAGGCCAGTATTTAAACAGAATGGCTTTAAGCCGTTGAACAGAGTGGCATTGAGCCCTTAAACAGAGTGGCATTAAGCCCAGAATGCAAAACGGCCTCAGCCCTGTTCATGCATGTATGAACCCAAAAGGTGTCTCGTACGGATTCTAGAGGTGACTCACACTGTAGCACTTAGTTCCGTACAGCACTTTGTTTCATACCAGAAAATACAGATTGGCCTCAGGCCTAACAGATCACACAGAATGGCCTCTGGCCTAACAGATCATACAGAATGGCCATAGGCCCAGATTGGCTTTAAGCCCAGTTCATGTATGTATGGACTCAAGAGGTGTCTCGCACGGATTCTTGAGGTGACTCACATTGCAGCACTTAGTTCCATACAGCACTTTGTTCCATACCAGAAATCAATAGGTCTCAAAGACCGAACAATCCATATCATGTCATAGTATAAACAGAACGAATAAACAGAACAGACTAACTCCAGATTCATGAGAATACCGTCACATGATAGTGTACATAATTTACCCCATGGTTTATTACAAGTTAACACAGTTGTCTTGCGTATAACGGAATAATAATAATAACTATTAACAGAGGGCACATATATCCTTCCAGTACGCTTAACAAGAACATAACAATTCACATTCTAACGTGAATTACATAATGATGTTAGACTGTAGTATTCATATCATAGGTTTTGAACGACCTTGGGTCTATGTATAGCACAACAGAATGATCTTAGGTTCACACAAATTTCATCGTCCAAGGATGAACATAAGTTCCATTTATTCATTAAGAAACGACATAGTTTGCTTATAGACAACAGAGGGTTAATATTCGTTATTGACAGAACAGAATAATTCCAAAGTCATATCGATGTATGCAAACCTTTCAACGTTCACATAAGGTCACAACGATTTCCAACTGACATAAATGTTAGTGTAATCACTTACGAGGAACAGAGCGTTAGTAACAATAGTCATTAACGGTAAGTAAAATGTACATATGTCGTACTATTACTCACAGTGCCATAATGGAGCGCTTGACCCTCCCAGGTTATGACCTACACACATGCACAACTTATACATTAGTTCTTTTTCTTTCTTAATTCATTTCCTGTTTCATTTTACTTCGAACGAATTTACAGGCATCTTAAGGACATCAAACACAGATTTCAAAAATACCAGAGGGTTAAGCACGCGAAACAAAGCAAACAAAATTTTGCAGCATGGGCCGCACGTGCGGCTGTGAGCCCCGCACATGCGGCCATGACCCCCGCACGTGCGGCGATTCTGCACAGATTGCAGTTCGAAATTCTAGCAAAACTCAATTTTTGGTGAGTACTCTTGAGACTCAAAATAGATCTCTTAATTGTTAAAACATGGGTCAAAAATCATGTAAATAGAAGCTACAACATAGATCAATCTAAGTACAATTTGGGTCTTTAATCTTAACTCACAAACACAACTCAATGTCATAATATTTCCATCTTCACACACACATAGACATATACACACATGGTCATTTATCTACATAACTAAACTCAAGTATATCAATTGAAGAATGAGATATGATTCCCCTAGATAACCCAATAAAATCCCAAATCAACTAAACGCAAGAAACATTATTAATCATTTAACACATACTTGTTCTATATTATAAACCCTAACTTGCATAACATAAAGGAATTCCTACTCAATTAGCAAAGAGAGGGCCAATTGGAATGAATTATATATACCTTAATTTAGAATCTTTATAAACCCCTTTTTAATTTCTTAATCTTCCTCCTTGAAGAACTCCTTCACAAACCCTCATTCTCTCTAATTCTCTCTCTCTCAAGAGATATTTGTATAAGGCTCTAAGTCAAATTGTTAGAGAGCATGACACACACACACACATATATATATATATATATAAATGAATAAGACGAAATTTAATCAGTTTAATCATTCCAAATTGAAATTTCTCAGAAAATCATATTATGACTTAAAAATCATACTGATCTCAAATGTAAAATCAATTTTGGATTATCAAGCCTCTAAGGCTCTCAATTTATGATCCAAACATTTTAATTGTGACGGATATTCTCTTATTAAACAGATATAGGTCTCAAATCACAAGATCTATTAGCTTAAACTTAATTTCACATGAAATTTCACATTAAGCATTTAAATGCACAGAACAAGAGACTGGAAGTATACCAGAAACATATGCGAGGGTCGAGTTATTACAGGTGTGCCTAGCCGGCCACAAGTCTGCTTTGCCTGCCATCGATGGCAGACTGCGGGCAAAAGTGGGTTTTCGGCTTGGGCCTTTAAGTATAGGTCTCCACACCTCATTTCCTCACTTCCCCTTGCTCGAAAATTCTCTCTTTTACTCTCTAAGTCTTCCTTCTCTCTAGATCCGCGCTTTCTACGCGTTTTTCAACACCCCGTACAAACTTTATTCACTAAATCCTCTAGTTCTCTTCGCTTTGAATCGATTGGAATTGGATTTCAACGTTTCTTTCCTCATTTCTAACATTCTAGGCTCATTCCCCTCAAGTTTCTCTCGAGTTCTGTGCACTTTTCCCGGCTTTGACTTTTTCTTTCATTTTCTCTCTCCTAGGGTTTGACTTTTTCCAAGTTTACCCTTTTTCTTCACTCTTCTTCACTTTTGACCTACCTCGCACCTATTTCCAGATGGCAGACGATTTTTCTCATAATGGGACTCCTCCCGAGCTTCCACCAGTAGACTTCGAGGCAGACATCGAGGCCGAGCCAGAGTCGTTGTCGTTAAGTGTACGGCCTTTTAATCCAGCGAGGTATCATCCTCAAACACACATATTGCCCACCACCAGATGCATCAGATGTTTTACTGATTTTGCTGAGGACACGCCAGAGGACCTCCTGTTGAGGGAACCTGAGTCTCATTTGTCAGCCATTGCCGTTGAGGTACAAACTCTGTTTCTATGCATTTTTGCCTTTGTATTGCCTTCATTTTACTATATCTCATACCCTACCTTGATCTGATCATGCACGACCTTCATCCAATTGCATTTCATGCAAAAATGGGGGTTTTAAGGGTTAAAGACTCACCCTTGATGAACTTCTTCAAGGCTGCAACTCCAGCAGGTTTTTCAAGCTCAAACCAACCCAAGAACACCAAAACCAGCTCCTAAGCACCTCAGTAGCAAAAGTATGGTGTTTGAGTGTGTGTTTGTGTGTTAAAGTAAGACAAAATGACACTTTTGAACACAAAACAAGAGCAAAATGAAGAAGTATAGATACAAAACTATATGTATCACTCAAGCCTTTTTTTCTGAACCTAGAGGAGGGAGGGGATGGTTCTCTCTTATAGAGAACCAAAAGCAAAGCTTCTTGGAGAAGCTAAGGTTCAAGGCAATCCCTCCATACACGTGTATGGAGGATAGCTTCAGTGCCCTCCAGCTGTGCCAGTTGGAGGAAAATATCTCCAAAAAGGTGACAAAAAGCAGCCGACCACTTGAAGTGGTTGGCCAGCTACTTCAAGTGGTTGGCCGACCACCACAACTGGTCTTGCAAGACAACAAGTGGTCGGCCATGGTGGGAGATGATCAACACACTGAAAACAAGCCAGGGGTGGGGTGGTCGACCAGAAAAGATGGCTCAAAGACCTAGGAGACCAGTTGTCAGATCAGAAAACTGGTTGACAGGAAGAAAAGTGGTCTCCAAGGAAAAAAACTGGTCTCCCACCCTTGTACCACCTTCCAAACAAGGAAAATAAGGTTTGTACAAAAAACAAACCAAAACGGATGCAAGACGAAAGTTCGGGAGGCAAAGCGCGCAGCCAGGAGCCTCGAAAACTAGCTGACAAGCACCAAAAGTGGTTTACGACCACAAAAGTGATCTCCCAAACCATAGTGGCCCTCTAGGCCAAGGAAACAAGGTGTGGTTCAAAAAACACACCAAACGGAGAACGTTAAGTGGTCCCGAGACAAGGCACGTGGCTGAAGGCTCCGAAAACTAGAAACTAGTCTCCAAACGGGAAAAGTGGTCTACGACCATGAAAAGTGGTCTACGACGACAAAAAGATGGTCTACAAGACCTCTCCCTCCCTCAGGGAAGAGAAACAAGGCCTGGTCCGCAAACCGAGTCGAAGCACAAAGAGTTAAGAGGCCCAAGGGCAAGGCACTCGGCCAAAACTCCAGAAACTTGACCAAAACTCCGGAAACTCGAAACGAGCACAACATGCACTATCACTGAGCGCTCAATCGATGACGTCTAAGTCTTAAGGTCGGTAAAAAATGGGGTGTCTACACCACCTCTGACCGGTGTTCACGGGGGTGAGGGAGTGAGAGCTCCTGCCGCAAGAGGGAGACGTAGAGCGACTCGGGCGAGTAGAGCCCGTGGCAGAGAGACTACCCAAGCAAGGTAGGGGACCAGATGGCTAGAGCTTCCTACTGCACTTACATATTGGCGATATACTGGAAAGGCCTATTAGATCCCGATTGAGCCCGCCGCAGCTGGGCACAAATATGTCAGAGCTCATAATGCACCCCCGGTATATACGACTTTTTTCGTTTTCTCATGTCTTTCAGATATTTGCTTTTTCTAGGCATCGATCATTCCCAGCATATTTTGCAGGCAGCCCCAGGATACACCGAGGATCTGCTGGAGCTATTAGCCTTATTTGAGGGCATGATTTTGCGGAGGGAGGCACTGCTCGGCTTCCATGGCATTCAGGTCATTTCTTTAGTTTTCTTACATTCTAGTCATTAAATTTCCACTGACACACTGAAACTGACACTTCAACTGAACACTGCACTCAAAATACTGCACTTCCATACTACACTCATACATTATATCTAACTTTTGCATATGCTCATTCTGCATATTTGCATCTGATACGCATACTGTGGCTGACATACAACAAATGCCTTTTCAGGTTCCACCCATACCAGGTGCGCCAGCAGGAGCAGCACCAGGACCAGCAGTACCTCCCCGACAGCAGGAGGGAGAGACAAGCTCCAGCGCTCAACCGAGGCCGAGCTAGGGGTACCCGAGCTGGGAGTGGCCCTTTAGAGCCTATTATGGGCAATGACGACATTGAGACCAACGAGGCTGAGGAGACAGCGAATCAGCATTCAGAGTCATCAAGAGTCAAAATGATGACGTTGGCTCGGGTTCTGAGGTGGAGGGCGGAGACTGCTCTGGTTCAGATTCTGGTCCAGATTCAGACAGTAGTGTCGATGGAGACAGTGCTGCAGAGTCTGCTCCTCCGAGAAAGAGGACGAAGAGGGCCTCTAGAGCTTAAGATGTCTAGCGCTGATCTTTTGTTACTTTTGTTAGTAGCATTGGCACATTGTACAGTTTTATTTTGCTTTAAAAAAAAACTTGTACTGCTAAAAGGTAACCATGATCGAAATGAAAACCAAGTTTGAAAAAGTATTTGTATTTTTGCATCATGAGCATCGCACGACATGAAAACAATTATTGAATTTGGATAATGGAATCCAAACATGCGTATTGGCACAACTTCTTAATCAGGTAATGAACCGACCAACAACTGAAATAATCAAATTAATACAACCTGATAATTAGAATAACTCGATAACCAACAAAACAAGTCGGTATTTTGACAAAACGACTCGATAAACAACTCGATGAACAAAATAACTCGATAAACAACAAATACAACTCAATAATCAATAAATACATATTGATGAACTTATTAAAAACAAAGAAACAAGCAAAAGGACTCAACACAAGACCTCCAGACATACAAATAGCAGAGCAAAACACATGCACCCAACACTATTCTTCACAAAAGAGAACAGTAGGCATGAGAAAAAGGCTGCCGACCATGGAAGGTGGCCTGTCGGCCATCAATGGTGGCCTGCCGACCATCTATACTTCCTGTCGGCCATTAATGATGCCTTGCTGGCCATCCATGATGATTTGCCGACCATCAATGTGCAGGACCTCTAGATTGTTGACACATGGCTTCCACTCACTGCCTTACCTTCTACAAAAGTTGGGACTTCGTAGTTTCTTCATTCCAGCTCTGTTTTTGCTACAAATGGAGCCATTCTTTGCCGAAAAACTCTCGAATTGCATTGC
The DNA here is from genome assembly GCA_030407325.1 of Camellia japonica. NCBI lineage: Eukaryota > Viridiplantae > Streptophyta > Magnoliopsida > Ericales > Theaceae > Camellia > Camellia japonica. The sequence continues at coordinate 170,789,474 of JAPPVO010000031.1, read as the reverse complement.
AACTTTGGACGGCTAAAAAAAAGTGAATTTCTGGGGTTTCAGATAAATGCACTATTCCCGCTGAGTCGTTCTATGCTTTGTTTTCCATTCCTACATGCCACAGCTAGGTGTTGGAACCCAATTACATATGTCTTTAGCTTCACGGGACAAGAGATATGTCCGACAATCGAAGAATTTGAAGTTCTGATGGAATCCCAGCGTGATGAGGAAATCTTGCCTCGGTCCCATTTTGGTCATGTCCAAGCTCTAAGAAGATGCGTGGGCTCACTTCACATGAGGCTCGATCCTTGATTCACAACGGAGAGCTAGATATTCCTAACCTCATTCATCAATTTTCTAACGCCGGTGACCGCGGCGACCGTCTCTGGCAAAGTTTTTGACAACATGCCCTATGTTTGTGCATGTTGGCTCAGTTTCTTCTTGCCCCGGGTTCCGATGGGTCTAGCATTCACTTGATTGAAGTAGCCCAAGGTTTGAAAGAGAACAAGAGCTGCATCGGCTTGACACTGGCCGAGACTTTGATGTGCTTAGACGCCTTCCATCGGTGGGAGACGACCAAATTCGCAGGGAGTCCACTGCCTTTGCAGGTAATGTTTCCCACCCTCTCTAATATGTGTTTCTCACATCTCTCGGCACTCATGCTATGTTTTTCTCTCAAAGCCCTTTCTCACTTTTCCTCTCCATATACACCTCCTATTCTTTAATCTCTCTTTTCTTTCATCCCTTCCCAGGTGTGGCTCATAGACAGGTTGAAGGTAGTGGATGCTTGCCCCGCATATTCAACACGAGGCTATTTCTTTCGCCAACAGCTAGTTGATTTCCTGAATGAGGGGTGGTGGTGTCATTGGATGTGCAACAGGTCTGCTATTGACGTTGCTTGGCGTTGCCCCTAGTTTGATCTGCCTGAGATGAGCTACAGTATGACTCGACAACCTGCATACAGCTAATTCGCTTGACACACTACGTTTTCTACTTCCCATTCAGGTTCAGGCGTCAGTTTGGCCACGACCAACTTCGCCCAGAAGAAGGGATGGAGTACCTAGTTTCATTCTTCATATGCGGCTCTCAATTGGCTAGATACCCCGTTGCTTGGAGGACAAGAGAGCTTCTGGCTCTTGCTCCCAGTTTCACTTGCACCCTTTATGGCGAATGCCTAGCTTGGCTCGAAGATGAGGCACAGACTGGGCCTGCTTTAGCATCTGAAGCTTCCACGAGCTCAAGAAGGGGACACAGGAACACCAGACTCAACTATGCCCCAAGTTTATTGCTTTGATCTGTACTTTTTAAGTTTTTCTTTTGAATGTAATAAAAGCAACTTTGATTTATATTGAGAATTGGAGGCCTTTGTGTTGAAATCAATGAAATTAGAGTTGTGAGCCCTGAAAATTTCCCTTTGGTCCAAAAAAGGTCTAAGTTGTAAAAAGCTTAATTTGAACAAAATCAACTTTTATTAAAACTTTTCAAAATCATTTTCGCTAAGGAATCACCACCTGACATGCCTAGAATCTATCCTCGAGATGTACAACCCCGAATCCAAAAATGGAAAATTGTCCCTTGTCTGAATAACACTGCTCTGTACTGTAACCAGTTCTCAGGGTGAAGGTCACAATCGAACTCTTGGATACAGAAAAGACAAGGATGACCTATTCAAACACATGGACAGGACAGTTGATTTGGAAGTGTTTACGGCTGAACTTCAGAACGAAGTTGCCTACGTATCCCGAAGATGGGAATCAAGCCTTACGTAGTTTGGTTCGGGTTCACTCGTGTATTAACGTTTTTCTTTTGCGCTCTAACTTTTGCTAAGGCTACCATTTCTGGGTTTTCAACCTTGAAAGCTCAGTTTTTCTTTATTTCCAATTTTTTGTGCTCTAACTTTTGCCTAGGTCGCCCTTCCGGGTTTTCAGCCTAGCGAGCCTCTTAGGGATAATATTTCTTCAACTTGTCCATGTTGATCGGTTGGGAAAATTCTAGGCCAACCAAGTCCATGAGGATAACAGCTCCACCCGACCAGATAGTTTTGATAATGTAAGGACTAGTCCAATTGGGTCTGAACTTGCCCTAGGGTCATGGATGGGAGCTCGGTTGTCTTTCAGTACCAAATCCCCTTCTCTGAGATTCCGGGACTTAACTTTCTTGTTAAATGCCCTGGCAATCCTGTGTTGATAACCCTGAACATGATATAGTGCTTTCAGCCTTCTCTCATCAAACAACCTCAGTTCTTCAAACCTGCTCTGCTGCGAGTCCGCTTCTGCTATCTAACATTCAGCCAAGACTCGCAGTGACGACACTTCAATTTCAATCGGCAGAACAACCTCTATTCCATAAACAAGAGAGTAAGGGGTGGCCCCGGTAGATGTCCGAATTGAAGTCCTATAGCCCCAGAGTGCAAATGGCAATTTGTCTGGCCAGTTCCTGTAGGTCTCAACCATTTTCTGCAAAACGTGCTTGATGTTCTTGTTGGCGGCCTCAATAGCTCCGTTGGTTTGAGGCCGGTATGTAGATGACTTATGAAAAGCCACGTTGTATTTCTCCAACAAGTCGATCACTTCTTTCTTGAAATGGCAGCCATTGTTTGAAATGATCTCATTCGGGACTCCATAACGGCAAATGATGTTGTTGCGGATGAACTTAGCCACATGCGCTGCTTTCAACACTGTATAAGACTGAGCTTCTACCCACTTCGTGAAATAATCAATTGCCAGCAGAATATACTCATGCCCATTTGACCCCTTCGGTGTAACTGCCCCAATGACGTCAATTCCCCAGACTGAGAAAAGCCATGGTCTAGTCATGTTGTACAGCTTTGACGGCGGGATGTTCATGCGATTTGCATGAATCTGGAATTTGTGGCATTGCCGAACAAAACCAATACAATCTTCCTCCATGGTAGACCAGTAATAACCTTGCCGGAGAATCTTCCGGGCTAGTATTACTCCACTCATGTGCGCTCCACACTCTCTCCCATGGATGGCCTCCATTAAGCGCTTTGACTCTTCTGCATCAACACACAGCTTGTGCACTCCTAGATGACCCTTCTTATACAACTTACCCCCGCAAATGATAAATTGAACGGTCATCCACCGTATTGCCCTTTTATCTTTGGCATTTGCCCTTAGTGGATAAACCTCTTTTTCCAAGAAGTTCCAGATATCATAATACTAGGGTTTTGATCTTATACTTCATCTATTGCGACGATCAACTCGTAAGCCGGCATATATCTATATTCAATAATGATCGAACGCAGCCGAACTCCCAGAGGGATGTCTATCATAGAAGATAGAGTTGATAAAGCATCAGCGAAACCTGTTGTTCTCTCTTAGAAGATGAGTGAAAGTTAGCTTCTTAAACCTAGGAATCAAAATATCCAGGGTGTGGTGATAGATCTTCATCTTTTCTTCTTTGACTTTCCAGTCACCATTTTCCTGAGAAACAACCAGGTTTGAGTCCCCGATGATGTCCAACCTTTTTGCCCCTAGTTCCGAGGCAGCTTCCAATCCAGCGATACACGCCTCATATTCTGCTTCGTTGTTAGATGCCTTGAATCGGAGTTTGAAGGCTAAAGGTATGTGGGAATTGTCAGGTGCTATCAACAACACACCTATCCCATACCCATATTGATTAGATGCTTCATTCGGGAATTATTCCACCTCTTCGTCCCCTTCCACTGGGTGATCTGCCAGGAACTCAACTATCGCTCTCCCTTTAACAGACTTGCGAGTCACATACCTCAAATCGAATTCGGAGAGAAGAAACAACCACCGGGCTAGCCTACCCGTAAGCACTGGTTTCTGAAAGAGATATTTGATGGGATCTAATCTCAAAACCAGAATTACGAAGTGAGATTACAGGTAGTGCCTCAACTTCCTGGTGGCCCATACCAAGGCTAAGCAAGCCTTCTCCAGCGGGGTGTAACGGGTCTCATATTCCAGCATCTTCTTGCTCAAGTAATAGATGTCTTTCTCCACTCTATCCTCAGATTCTTGCGCAAGCATGCAGTCCGTAGTTGTGTTGGTGACTGACAAGTACAAAATCAACGACTTCCCCGGCTCTGGCGGCGACAACACAGGCAGATTCTGGAGGTACTACTTGATCTGCTCAAAAGCAACTTGACACCGGTCGTCCCAACGGAATTTATTTCCTTTCTTTAGGAGACCAAATAGTGGTTCACAAGTTAAGGCTAATTTTGCAATAAACTGTCTTTTGAATTGCACTTTACCTAGAAAGCCTCGCACCTCCTTTTCAGTCCTTGGTTGTGGGATTTCTAGTATGGCCTTGATTTTGGAAGGATCAACCTCGATGCCCCTCTGTGTGATCAAGAAACCTAGCATTTTTCCTACTATTATGCCAAAGGTACACTTCTGTGGATTCAACCTCAGTTTGTACTCTCTGATCCGTCGAAAGAATTTTTCTAAGGCGGTGTAGTGGCTTTCTCTTTCTTTGGACTTGACAATCATGTCGTCCACATACATCTCGACCACTTTGTGGATCAAGTCATGTAGAATAGTGGTCGCAGCCGTTGATAAGTAGCCCTAGCATTCTTCAGACCTAACGGCATCACCCTATAGCAATAGGTTCCTCACGACGTGGTGAAGACAGTCTTCTCTCTATCCTCGGGTGCCATCTGAATCTGGTTATACCCGGAAAATCCATTCATAAAGGAGAGTAGCGCATGACCAGCGGTGAAGTCCACCAATTCATCAATGTGTGGCAGGGAAAAGTCATTTTTTAGACGGGCTCTGTTCAGATCTTTGAAATCCACACACACCCGAATTCTGCCATCTTTCTTCAGCATTGGGACAATGTTAGCCAACCAGGTTGGGTACTCAGATACCAGCAGAAACCTTGCATCTATCTATTTGGTGACCTCCTCCTTAATCTTCAAAGCCCAATCCGGGCGTATTCTTCACAACTTCTATTTGACAGGTCAAACCTCGGGGTCGAGAGGGATCCAGTGCTGTACAATCTCAGGATCGATTCCAGGCATGTCTTCATAGGACCATGCGAAAACATCTTTGAAATCTTTTAATAAAGCGACTAAGCACTCGCGTTCCTCCAAAGACAACGTGGACCCGATCTGGACCAGACGTGGATCCTTCTCAGTACCTACATTAATTGCAATGATTTCATCAGAAAGGGGTTTTGCAAACCTCTCCTCCTCTCGATTAATCAAATGTTTCAAAACCAGAGGAATTCCTTCCTCGTCATTTTCATGAAAATTTTGAAAGTCATGATCGATGCAATAAACAAGAGGCATGGAGAAATACTCAGAATCTGTAGTGGCATTCTCATTCCAAAAGTCCAGCCCATCCAATTCCTCGGTTACAAGCGACTCAAAAGAAAAAGAAAAGGACGACCTGGACAAAACATCAACATCCAGGTTATCAATCCCAGGAATATCGGACTCAGACTCAGGGGAACCAAAATTTGATTCTGACTCCACAGACTATGTGGAATCAGATTATGGGTCGCTACCCGACTCAGAACTGCTGGACAAGTAGCCCTCCTCCAGCTACCAAACGAGGGAAGATGCGTTGGATGCGTCCAGAATGCTGCTCACTGGGTTCACACCCGATTCGTCTCCGATCATGGAAACGGTCAGGTCATCCCCCAAGCTCTCTGAGTTGATCTGAGGATACGAAAGGAGAGGCCTTTATGGCAAGCAGCATCGAGTATCATTTAGTTCAACGAGCAAGAGGAAAACAAAAGTGCTCAGTATGGTATACTCAGATGTTTGTGGCCCAATCGAAGTGGAGTCACTTGGCGATCGCAAGTATTTTCTAACTTTCATTGATGATGCATCAAGGAAGTTATGGGTATATTTCCTGAAGACGAAGGATGAGGAATTCTAACACTTTCAGGAGTTCCATGCAATGGTGGAAAGAGAGACTGGGAAGAAGTTAGTATGTCTTCGCACAGACAATGGTGGCGAGTACACTTACAATGCTTTTGAAGCATATTATGCCAATAGACGTATCTGGCACGAGACAATAGTTCCTGGAAAAGAGGATGAATCGCACTATTGTTGAAAGAGTTAGATGAATGCCCAGAATGGCAAAGTTGCCAAAGTCATTTTGGGCTGAAGCTGCCCATACAACCTGTTATCTCATCAACAAGTCGCATTCAATCCCATTGAATTTTGCGATACCTGAGGAAGTCTAGTCCAGAAGAAAGGTATCATATTCTTACTTGAGAGTCTTCAGGTGTAAGATGTTCACACACATCTCCAAGGAAAATAGACAGAAGCTTGATGAAAAGTCTACTCCATGTATATTTGTGGGCTACTCAGATGCAGCATTTGGGTACAAGTTATGGGACCTAGTGAACAGGAAGATGTTCAATAGCGGAGATGTTGTGTTCCATGAAGACCAGACCATAGCAGATTTTGAGAAATTTACAAAGTCTAGAGTTGTCATCACTCTAGACTTGTTTCTCATCACTCTAGACTTGTTTCTATCTCCAGAACCCTCACAACATGCTATAGTTGATGAGGTGCAACAAGAAATGCCAGAGTTCCAAGATCCAATGCCAGAAGATGAGGATCAAGAGGAAAGAGATAGACCCGGATGAAGATGCTGTTGAGCAGGGGGAGCAACCCCCTCAACCAAAGGCAACTGGGCCTCAGTTGCGAAGATCTGGAAGAGCTGTCGTGCTATCAACCAAATATCCCACTTCTCAATATATTTTGATTACTGATGAGGGAGAGCTCGAGAGTTTTTCAGAAGCAAAGAGTCATGCAGAGAAAGACTATTGGAGGCAAGCCATGAAGGATGAGATGAGTTCTTTGTAGAAGAACCACACTTATGAACTTGTTCCACTTCCAAGAGGCATAAGAACCTTGAAGAACAAATGGGTGTATAAGTTGAAGAAAGATGGCAACAGTAAACTATTGCAGCATAAAGCTCGCTTGGTGGTCAAAGGTTTTGGGCAGAAGAAGGGAATTGATTTTGATGAGATCTTCTCCCCAATTGTGAAGATGACTTCCATTCGAGTAGCTCTGGGATTAGCAGCTCGCTTGAATCTGGAGGTAGAACAGATGGATGTCAAGACTGTCTTTCTCTATGGTCATTTGGAGGAAGAGATCTACATGGAGCAACCAGAAGGATTTGAAGTTAAAGGGAAATAGAATCGAGTCTGCAAACTGAAGAAGAGTCTTTACGGCTTGAAGCAGGCGTCGAGACAATGGTACAAGAAGTTTGATTCATTCATGGTGGATCACGAGTACACAAGAACAGTAGCAGACCAGTGTGTATATTTTTGAAGGTTTTCGGATGGAAACTTCATCATCCTATTGTTGTATGTCGATGATATGCTGATCATCGGACATGATATTGCTATGATCAACAAGTTGAAAAAGGATTTGTCGCAGTATTTTGACATGAAGAATTTAGGCCCAGCAGAGCAGATTTTGGGCATGAAGATTGTTCGTGACAGGAAAGCCAAGAAGATATGGCTGTCACAGGAGAAATATGTTGAACGGGTGATTGAAAGGTTCAACATGAAAGATGCCAAGCCAGTCAGCACACCATTAGCCAACCATTTCAAGGTGACAAAGCGTTCGTGTCCCATGACCAACTCTGAAAGGAAAGAAATTGGGGCAATCCCTTATTCTTCTGCAGTAGGAAGTTTGATATATGCAATGGTGTGTACCCGGCCAGATATAGCTCACACAGTTGGCATTGTGAGCAGATTTCTCGCCAATCCAAGAAATGAGCATTGGGAGGTGGTCAAATGGATTCTTCGGTACTTGAAGGGAATTTCAAAGATGTCTATGTTTTGGGAGAGCTAAACCAATTTTGGAGGGATTTACAGATGCCGATGTGGCTAGTGATCTTGGTAGTAGAAAATCTACATCAGGATTTCTGTTCAGCTTTGCAGGGGGAGCTATTTCATGGCAGTCCAAACTACAAAAGTGTGTTGCTTTATCTACAACAGAGACAGAGTACATTGCTGTCATAAATGCTGGAAAGGAAATGTTGTTGTTAAAGCGATTTCTCCAAGAATTGGGTCTGCAGCAGGAAGAGTACAAGGTACATTGTGATAGTTAGAGTGCAATTGATCTAAGCAAGAATTCCATGTATCATTCACATATAAAGCACATTGATGTCCGATATCATTGGATACGAAAGGTGATGGAAAAACAGCTGATGAAGCTAGTGAAGATTCACACGGACAAGAATCCTTCTGACATGATGACCAAGGTTGTCACCAGAGACAAACTAGAAGTTTGCAAAAATCTAACTGGGATGGACTTCAAGTGAGAAGTCAGTTATCCATATGGGCGTGGAGGGGGAGAATTGTTAGCTCCAGCCCACGTGGAGGAGTTAATGAAGGTTGGCTCCAAGTCAAGAAGTAGGAGGGAAGAGGGAAGAGGGTACGTGGCAGCCAGCTCAATAACTTCCTTTTCTTGACTTTAGTTTCCCTCTTTTGTGTATAAATTGAGGTGAGGAGGATGCGCTGATAATAAGGCAGCACAGAGTGTGTTTGTGTAATTTGAGTGAGTTAGAGTGCTATAGAGAGGGTGAGGTATGAGTATTGTAAACTCCCTCTTGGAAATTCTATAAAGAAATCTCTCCACGTGGACGTAGGCAATTGCCGAACCACATAAATCTCTTGTGTCTCATTTTTTTGTTTGTGTGATTGATTTCTGAGTGTGCCTAATCCTAACAAATGTATCAAACGACTAAGATCAAACCCATATTTAGGACATCAAACCCATAGAACTATAGAAATCAAACCACAACAACCAAACCCATTTCACAAATCAACACAAAATCAAACTCAATCAAGCATATAAAACACTAGAGCAACAATCAGAAAAGGGGAAATAGAGGAAGGGGGAGAAAGAGAGCTCGAGCGAGAGAGAGAGACAGACAGACAGACAGACAAATAGATCAAGAGCCAGAAAGCAAGCGAGAGAGAGAGAGAGAGAGAGAGAGAGAGAGAGAGAGAACCTGTGATCTACGGCAATGGCGGTGTGTGACGTACGATGAGCGACGATGGTCTGCGGTGAGGTGAGGTGAGGTGAGGTGAGGTTTGATGGTGAAAGAGAATCTGTGTGTGTGTGTGTGTGTGTGAGAGAGAGAGAGAGAGAGAGAGAGAGAGAACAATTTGTTTTGTCTAAACAGAGAACAGGCGGGCACCAATATAAATTGGTTTCCCTCTAAAATTTTCACACCTTTGGCAATGAAATTGGTTTTTTGTTGGAAAATGTTAATAATTGGCGACTAAACATTTTGGTCGCCACTTAATTTGATAAATCCCTCCAAAATTTGAAATGTTTCCCTCCAAATATTTTAGTTCTTCGGTGACTAAAAACTTTTTTAGTCGCTAAAAATAATTTTTTTGGCAACCAAAATTTGGTCGCCAAAGATAAAAGGTAAATTTTTGTTTTTTATTCGGCGACTAAATAATTTTAATAGCCAAAACTAACTATACAACGACTAAAATATTTTTTAGTCGTTGATAATAAATTTTTGGCAACTAAACTTTTGGTCACCAAAGATAAAAAGTAAATTTTTGGTTTTCATTTGGCGACTAAATAATTTTAGTAGCCAAAACTAACTATATAGCGGCTAAAATATTTTTTAGTCGCTGATAATAACTTTTTGGCGACCAAAAGATAAAAAAGTAAATTTAGAACAAAAAGCATAAAAAGGGGTTTTGAAAGTATAAAAGGGGTTTTGAAAAACCCTAAATCTAGAACAAAAATCAAAACCCATTTACTCATTTCATCTAAATCAAAATCCTACAGCATCAAAAAACCAAAAAAGACGCCCTAGAGCAACAGTGAAATCGAGAAATAGAGGAAGGGAGGGAGGGAGGGAGAGAGAGAGAGAGAGAGAGAAACCTGAATGTTGATGAGAGGCAAGGCGAAGATGAACGACGGTGACTAAGCGACTGTGAGAGAGAGGGGGAAAACAAGCGACCTCTGTTTGGTGCTTGGTGTTTGTTTGGTGTATGTATCTCAGTTGAGATACAAAGAAACAAAAATAATAATAATAATAATAATAATAATAATAATAATAATAATAATAATAAATTAAACTTACTCAAATTGGGTGGTAATATTTTATATTCCCACCAAAAAAAATTTGATTTGTATTGCCAACTAAATATTTTTTGGTCACTGAAAATGTGTATTTGCCGACTAAATAAAATAGTTGCCAAAGATTAAAAATAAAATGATGTTAGTTATTTTGCAACTAAATTTCTTTTAGTTGCCAAAAGTTAGTATATGACGACTAAATATTTTTTAGTCACCGAAAATGTATATTTGCCGACCAAGTAAAATAGTCGCCAAAGATTAAAAATAAAATTATGTTAGTTATTTTGCGACTAAATTTCTTTTAGTTGGCAAAAGTTAGTATATGACAACTAAATATTTTTTAGTCACTGAAAATGCATATTTACCAACCAAATTAAGTAGTCGCCAAAGATTAAAAATAAAATTATGCTAGATATTTTGCGACTAAATTTCTTTTAGTCGGCAAAAGTTAATATATGACAACTAAATATTTTTTTGTCACTGAAAATGCATCTTTGCTGACAAAATTGTATTAGTCGCTAACAGATTATACTCTCCTGCCCAGTTTTTCACCCTCCTGCCTATATTTTTGGAGACTAATATTTTAAATTGGTTGCAAAAATCACTTTTCTGCAACAAAATTACTTTAGTCGGTGATAGTTTCAACTTTTAGCTACGAATTTTTTTTTAGTCGGCAAATGTCATTTTTTTGGGACCAAAATTTTTTTAGTCGGCTAAAAGTGTAATTTCTTGTAGTGACTGTCACAAATAATTAATTATTTCTTTACAATTTGTTTGTACTTTTTGAGACAAGGAAATTCGGTGGCTCACTCTCTTGCTAGACTGTCTCGCACTCTTCAACAGCAACAGGTTTGGATGGAGGAGGTGCCCCCATCACTGGATCATTTGATTGCTTTGGATGTTGTTGGTTGCTAGTAGTAGTTTTTCTTGCTTTGTTCTGTTTGGCTGCTAATCCTCGTGCTTTTGTTTCCTTGGCTTTTGCAGTTCACTATCTAAAAAAAATAATCTGATCCTAAAAAAACTTTCAAATCTTAAATCCCTCAATTTTATCTAATAAATATAGACTATTAATTTTTTATTTTTTCTTGAAGAGATTAAACTATTTAGATTCGTTTAATTATTATTTACCAAAAGTTTAATATAATTATTGGATAATTCTAATTAATATTTTATATCCTAAGTCCAATTCAAATATTAAATGGGTACAAAATCTCACCATAGCCTAATCCTATGAGCTAAATATAGGATTAATTACCAATTAGTCCTATCAAGTAAACTTAACTACTAATAGGTCCTATTGACTTTTGGAATGCACCAATAAGTCCTACAATATCTATATTGCCATTAAATTTATTCCCTTATTAAATTTCTTTCTTTTATTATCTTCTCTCTTTTTCTTCCATCTTTCTATAAATTTTTATCTTCTTTTTCTCTTTCTCTACCCTTTTTTTAGAGAGCTTCACACCACCACTATCTACCTCCACCGTCGCCACACTACCATCGTTTACCGCCATCGTTGCAACACCACCACCATCGCCATACCGTCCACACACTACTACCGCCATCATTGTTTGGCTACCACCACCACCATCATCGTTCACCAACGTTCACCAATCACCTCCATTATTGCCGATTTATACTCTACGGTCGTTGATCTACACTCTACCACCTTAATCCATCGTCGTCAACCCCGTACACTTCTTAGCATTGTCTTCTTCTTTTGTTGCCATCACCATTGACTTTCAAATCTAGCCATTTTTAGCTCAAATCTTCACTGATTCCTTTGGATCAGGACATTTTTTTATGTCGATTTAATCATGACATGGTTGTCGAAACTCATACCAATGAGATCAGGTCTCTCTCTATGTGTGTGTGTGTGTGTGTGTGTGTGTGTGTGTTGATGGATCACCATCAATCTCTTTGAGCCAAAAGAACACAACTTGTTTAAAAAGACAATTATCTGTTGAAATCAACCTATTTGTCCATTTTCTGAAATCACCTAATTTGTCTATCTATTGAAATTCACCAAGCCTATTATAGTATCTATTAAAATTCATTAAACTACCTATATGTTGAATATCACACATTTCTCTACCTCACCACCACCACTTGTTACTGCCAATCGCTGGTCACTAGCCACCACGACTTTTTCGGCGATTTTTCTAGCCAATAATAAGATATTACCTTAGATCTAATACCCTATACCCTCTTTAAATTGGAATTTTCACTTAATTTTTTCTTATTATTACTTTCAATGTTATTGTTTAAATATTATTGGTAAAACTCACTAAATTATAACATTTATAATTATTTTTTACATCTTAACAAGTACTAGCATTTGCCTAAAATGCACTCACTCACAAGAATTGCTTGGTCTCAAAAATTAAAAGAGAGAGAGAGAGAGAGAGCGATCAAGAGCGATTGCTGGCACGGTAGTTCTACAGCGTGTTTAATGATAGGGGATCGGTTAAGCTGAGAAGACTACCAAAAAGCGATCAAGAGCGAAAAAGAGGCAACTCAGATCGAAGCACAAAGGAATAGCGATCAAGAGCGATGATGATCAACAGCAGCGGTAAGAACAGTTCAGTGGTGGCAGCAATCAGGCTACTATATCTCTAAATCTGTTACTTCTGAGTTCAGATCGACATATTCTCTCATAGATTTGGGGCTTTTTGCTGTACAAGAAAAATGAAGAGAGGCACTCAACGTGGCAATGGAGGATGGAAACCAGTGGTCCGTCGTCATAGAGGCAATGGGGTGTGGAGCAGAAGGGAAGATGCAGCCATTCACTTTATTTTTGTGGATAATATACCAGAATCCATGGGCTCAAGAGGGTTGCATAAGCTATTCTCCAACTATGGTGTAGTTACGGATACCTTTATTCCAAACAAGAGAATAAAGATGATGCAATCTCGCTTTGGCTTTGTGAGATATAATTGCTCTGTAGCAGTGGATATGGCAATTCAAAAAGCAAATGGGCTTTGGTGTGGAGATTGTGCATTGAGATTCAAATTGGCAGAGTTTGAGAAAGACAGTGCTTCAAAGAACAGGAGGGTCTAGGTACCACAGCTCATGAAGAAAATGGAGGCCAATCACACGTACATTGCTGGCTATTGGGGCATAGAGTCATTTGCTGAGGTAGTGAAAGGCAGGGGTGCTAAACCAAATACAAGCAAAACCATTAAGGTATATGAGGAAGGTAATGGCTGGCTATATGAAAGTGCAGTAATGAGACTAAAAGCATCAACTTCTGTGGATGATTTTAGGGAGCAAATACGTAGTAGAGGTTGTGGGGATATACAAGTGAGACTGGGAGGTAGTAAAGATATTGTTCTTTCCTTTCAATCAGAAGCAGCAATGAAGGAACAACTTGTGTTAATGAAGGAGTGGCTGTATGACTGGTGCAAATCAGTTCTAGAATGGAGACAAGGGATGGCCATTGAACAGGAAAGGTACGTTTGAAAAGTTGCTATGGAGTACCATTGAACTTGTGGAGCAACAAAGTAGCGTTGGGAAGGTTTGGGGAGTAGTGATAGGTATGGATGATGATACTAGTAAACTGATATCTCTCCATTGTGGGAAAGTAAAGATAGCAACAAGCTGTATGGAGTCCATCAACCAAATCATCCACCTAGAGTGCAAAGGGATAATCTACCCAATTAGGGTCTGTGAAGAACAAATCATAGTTTCAAACGTTATGAGGGAGCAGTGTAACTGTAAATCTAAGGAACGAAAGCTGGTGATAGTTATTCTTCAGAGGGGGTGGAAAAGAATTAGTGTACAAACAAAGGCAGTAGGCAGGAGAAAGAGGGTGATGCTGTGGTGGTCCATACTGGTGAGGACGTGGACAATTGGTGTGATGTGGATGGAGTGGGCAAGGGGCTCTACCTGATAGTGAATATAGCATGGTGGGGGAGGATATGTTGAGGGATATCTCTGTAGTGGCTGAAACAGATATGATGAAGGCAGGGTCAGAGATTGAAGGTGCATGTGAGGGTGGCTCTGCAGAGTTGGGGACGAGTTCTAAGTTTATCAATGATGGTGGCAGGTGTAGGTTAGATGGAGAAATTTGCACACCTGGGTTTATCAGAAGCTTGAGTGGCTCAACAAGGAATAGGCGTGGGATTCAAATTGAAGTGGCTCTTGATAAGGCCCATTTACGGTTTGATGGGTCAAACCAAGGAGAGGTTGGGCTGGCCCATACGGGTAGCAGTGGGTCCTCTTCATCTAAGGAAAATCCAAGCCTAGTGGTGGGTTTTCCCAATCAAAAGAACCGCATGGGGGATCAAGCTACAAGTCCAGGCCCAGCAAGGAAGGTTTCTTTGAAGGAGAATAGGCAGGGAAGCAGAAGAAAACATACAATAAAGGAGAAGGGGAAGTTTGTACCTAATAGAAAATTAGGGGTTATCATCACTGAATTTGCAAAAGGGAGCTATTTTTAGGTCAGCGATAGCTACAATTTCACTATCAATGGAAAGTGGTTCCAACAGAGGTAGAAGAGTGCTATCGGAGGCTAAAACTTCTCTTCAAATTGGCAAAACTCTTGGGCTTGATTGTGAAGGGAAAGAAAAGGAGGTGATTAGCAAATTGAATGCACTTGAAAACAAGGATAAAGAGAAAGTAAGGCAAATGGAGGGTATTGCTACATAGATTAGCACTCCCAGGTGTGCAACAGTGGTCTAGTGTGTTAATGAAGATACAATCATGGAATGTGAGGGGGTTAGGAAGACCAGAGAAAAGAAGGAAGTTAAAGAAAAACATTGCTGATAGAAAAGTGGACATTATTCTTCTTCAAGAAACTAAGATTTCTGCAATCAATTTGGAATTGGTAAAATCTATGTGGCCTGGGGATCAACTTGAGTTTATGGCAGTAGATGCGGTTGGAAGAGCAGGAGAGTTGCTGTGTATGTGGAAACCTGAGGTGTTCCAGTTGCATGCTTCTTGCTGTAACCACAATTTCATCTTGCTTTCAGGTACTTTATTCTATAGCTTTGCTTGTGTTATTATTAATGCATATGGTCCTAATGAGGTGGTGAAAGAAAGAGTTGTGGAATCTTTTAGTAAGATTGAATTCCAATTTTTTTGGGCCATGGTGCTTAGGGGGTGATTTTAATGAAATAAAGACTATATCAGAAAGGATTGGGTGCTCGAGACGGGATAGAAGGATGAAAGACTTAAATGATATGATTGAACAACTGGAGCTGCTCGATATGCCTATTCTTGGGAGGAAGTTTACTTGGTGTAATTCTCAAGATAGGGTGAAATGGAGTAGACTGGACAAATTTCTGCTCAATCATGAGTGGGTGCAGAATTTTAACTTCAAACTTTGGGGCCTACCTAGATTGTTCTCTGATCATAGTCCTATCCTCTTAAAGAAGGATGATAGGGATTGGGGGCCTAAGCCTTTTAAGTTCCTCAATGCTTGGCTTTTTCATCCTCATTTCTTAACTTTTGTGCAGCATAGTTGGTCTGGGTTTGTAGTGGAGGGTTGGGCTAGTTATAAGTGTCTCATGAAATTTAAAGCCCTGAAGTAAGCTTTAAAACAATGGAATGTGGAGGTATTTGGAAAGGTGGAAAACAAGCTTAAGAGTGCTGAAGAAGAAGCTCATGCCCTTGATTTGCTTGTTGAGGACAGACCTTTGCTTCCTACAGAGCTGAATAGAAGAAAGGAAGTGAAGGGTGAAGTTTGGAGGCTAAGTAAAATGTTAGAGTGGATCTGGTTGCAGAAATTCATAGTGAACTGGGCACTTAAAGGGGATAAAAATACAAGATATTTTCTCATTATGGCTAGTAGCAGGCATAGTAGGAATTCTCTATGTTCAATTGTGGTGAATGGCTCAATGATTGAGGATCCTATGGAAATTAAAGTTGAGGTGAAGGCTCACTTTCTGCAGCAGTTCTCTGAGGATTGGAAGGTCAGACCTAAATTATCTGGTCATGTCAAGAACATTGGAGGAACACATATTGTTGAACAATTGGAGGCAAAGTTTACTGAAGAGGAAATTAGTACTGTTATCAAGTCATGTGAAGGGAATAAGGCACCTGCACCTAATGGATTCAGCATGGCTTTTTTCAAGAAATGCTGGAAATTTGTGAAATCTGATGTGCTTCAATTTTTTAAGGAATTTCATCAAAATGCAAGTTTAGTGGGTGGGATTAATAGCTCATTCATTGCTTTAATTCCTAAAAATGATAGACCATCTTGTTTGGATGAGTATAGGCCAATTAGTCTGATTGGGTCCATGTATAAAATTCTAGCAAAGGTGTTAGCAAATAAGATGAAACAGGTGATGCCCAAGATTATTAGTGAAGTTCAGTCAGCTTTTCTGGGTGGTCGGAATATTCTGGATGGGATTCTAATAGCAAATGAAATTGTTGATGGATGGAAAAGATCAAATAAGAAAGGTTTGGTACTTAAATTAGATTTTGAAAATGCCTATGACTCAATTAATTGGGAGTTTCTTTTTAACATGTTATCCAATTTTGGTTTTGGTTCTAGATGGGTGAGTTGGATGAAAGCTTGTGTATCTTCGGCTAAGATCTCTATTTTGGTTAATGGATCACCAACACAACATCTGAATTTTGCCCACAAGGGGCCTTAGACAAGGTGATCCATTGTCACCATTTTTATTGAATATTGTTGTAGAGGGTCTCAATATTTTGCTAAGCAGGGCTAAGGAGTTAAACTTAATTTATAAGGCAGAGGTGGGGTCAAATGGCCTAAGAGTAACTCACTTGCAGTTTGCGGATGACACAATTTTGTTTTGTAAAGCTAATAGGGAGGAAGTAGGTAATATTAAAAGAATTTTACGATGTTTTGAGATATCATCGGGATTGAAAATAAATTACCATAAGAGTGTTATCTGTGGTGTTGGGGTTGATGATGGTCTATTGCATGAGTTTGCCTCTAATCTAAATTGTCTTCACTAGAAGCTGCCTATAATGTAGCTGGAATTGCCATTGGGGGTCAACCCAAGTAAGAGAAATACGTGGAAACCTGTTCTTGCTAAATTCAAGTAGAAATTGGCTAACTGGAAGAGAAGACTTCTTTCTTTTGTTGGGAGGTAAACCCTAATCAAATTTGTTATATCTAATCTACCTATCTATTATTTATCATTGTTCATGTAATGACCCAATTTTTATTTTTATTTTTAATAAAATAGCCAGTGCATAATTTAATTGAGCAAATTTTCGAATTTGAGTGTTGTGTAAATTCTATGCGAAAATAGTTTAGTTTTGTATTTTTTAAAAATAGTTTTCAATCTCAGAAATTATGAAATGTTATATGTTGTTCCCATATGAGTCTAGCACGTTGGATAAAAATATCAGAATTTAATGATGAGTATTTATTTTATGAAAATTCACGGACTGATTGGTGTTTAGTTTAATTTATAGCAGAATTTTGTTATTTAATTTTTAATATTTAGATCATGATTTGGATAGATTTGTTGGGTCTATTTTGGTATATAATTGGGCCATGTTTGGCTTATGGGTGGGAATTTAATTCAAGACCCATGGCTTGGATTCAATTTAATTTGAGTTTGTTTATGACTCATGTTTAACTGTTTTGTCCTATTTAATTACGTGATTAGTAGTGACCATATTGGGAGCTGTAATTATTTATTATATATGGTTATAATATATATTTGAAAGTTGAATTTGTGGTGTGAACCATATGGTGAAAATTTGTATATTTTTATAGTGTATAAAATGGGTGTATATTTCGTGGTGAGCAAAATATTATATTTTTTGGTGTACAAAATGTTATATTTTGTGGTGAGAAAAATTATATCATTTTATAATTTATATTATAAAATTTTGAGGTATTATTACAAAAATTAAATTATTTTTTTTTGAAAAGAAACCACTCTTGGGAAGACAACCCACATGGGGTTGTCCCCCACACCACTCCATTTCCTTCCTCCTTTTTGCTTTTCTTGGGCTGAATAGAGAGCTCATCTCTCTCTTGTTGGGTATTGTAGACACCCCATTTTTGACCGTCCTCAAGACTTGGACGTCACCGTTGGAACACTCGGTGATTATCCATGTTTGTGTTCGTTTGGAGTTCTCGGAGTTCTCGGCTGCGCGCGCCGTGCCTCAGGACCTCCGGACTCGACCGTTTGTGTTTGGTTTTGCACCAAACACTTGTGTTTTGCCTTGGAAGGGCAGGGAATGCTTTATGAGGCATCCCTACACACCACCGGCTGGGGCTAGAGGCCACCGGCTGGCTAGAGTTGCCATCGGCACTATATTGTGCCAGTCGGCACTATTTTGTGCCGGTCGGCACTATTTTCAGCGAAATGACCATTTTGCCCTGCCGACTACTGTGCACTTGCTTTCTGGGATATTTTCAGACAACTTTGTAGCTTTTGCTCCCCTCCATACACGTGTATGGAGGGGATACACTCCTTCCAAGCTTGTTTGACAAGCTTTACAATGCCTATAAGAGGAAGCCTTGTCTTCTTGGCTAAGGGTTAGCTCTTGAGAGTCAAAAACCAGAGCTTAAATACATATATCTCTGTCATATATCTATATCATCATCTCCTCCCCTTGTGTGTGATCTAAGGCAAAAAGTGTGATTTTGTCTTAGTTTTGCTCCTTTACACACACCATTACACCTTAGCTTGAGATTGAGAGACTTGGAAGGTTATTTGTGTTGGTTTTGGACTGGTTTTGAGCACTAGAGAGTGGCTGCACCACTTGTTCTTCAAGGGATCTTCAAGGGTAAGAACATCACTTTATATTCCCCATTCTTGCAACCCTTTTCTACCCTCTTTACTTTGTGTTTTTGAGTTTGTGTTTAAGATAAAAAGTCTTGTTTTTACTTGTTCTTGAACCTTCATTAAGGCCTTTTCTTGGTTTGAGCAAAGGTCCATCTTATTAGGCCTTGTATGGCCATTTTTGGAGCCTTTGCTTAAGACCTTGTTTGCTTGGTATTCTTGGCCTTCTCACCACTAAAAACCAGTGGGTTTTCAGTGGTGAGGGAGTTATTTTCGAGCCTCATTTAAGGGAGAGACACCCCTCTCCCCTTGGTCCTTTGCATGCCTTTGTCTTAGGCTCATAGCATAATATGTATGCATGCTTGTTTTAGCTTCATTTCAGAGCTTTATCATGTGTTTTAGGTCATGTTTGATCTCTGTTTTTAGTTGATTTCGTGGCCTCTGCATGCCTCTCATGTTTGTTTTGAAGTGCTCTCTTATGCTTAGAAGTATGTCATGCCTTTGAGCCATGTTTCTTTGCATGTTCTAGCTTGATCTCATGAAGATATTAGCATCTATTTGTCATAAAAAAGGGCTGTGAGCCACTGTTCTTGACACTTTTGGTATGCTTAGTGCGTGTATTTTGCATGTTTAGGCTTGTAAGCCTTGCTTGTATGGAGCTCTAGCATGTTTAGCTTGTTTTGATCTATTGATTTGGCATCATATTAGACCCTATTTCAGTCCATTAGTCATGTCTATATGTTGGTATATGTGGCTTAGTTCATGCTTTAAAGGTATGCTCTTGTATGCTTAGGAATTGGCCTTGTGCATGCTCGCATACTTAGTGTATTTTGGACTATCATGTGATGGGATTTGGGTGTACTTTGCATGCTTAAAATTTTTTTTTGGTTGTTCAACATGTGCCATGAGTGGTCATGTTAGCGGTGATGGGAAGCCTCTTGTTCATGCCTTTGTTTTGGGCCATTATGTTTGCATGTTTGCATACCATCTTGTCCATGATTTCAATCCATTTCGCCACTGTTTTCGGGGAGTTTTGAGGGCTGCCTCATTGTGCTTAGTCCACCTTTGCATGTTTACATTATAGTTGTTGCATGCTTGATCAATGAGGCTTTGAATGCATGTTAGTCTTATGCTTAATTGGTCCCTCTTTGCATGACCTTTATGTCTTGTGTATTCTAGCATTTTGCATGCTCATTGTATTAGTCATATAGCATTTGGCATGCTTTGCATCTTTGTGCCATATTACATTATTGATGCATGCTTGCATGAGTTGCATTCCATGGCTTGGTTTGGGGTTGTCAAACCAAGCATGAAGATTGAGAGGAGTTCACACTTTAAGTGGTGAAAACTTGTCTCAATCCTCATGTCACTAAGGCCCTTGACCTCCACATGATAGGGACTTAGTCTTCATTTGTTTGTGTTGCATGCATTTTACACCAAAATAGCAATCTTGGTCCCTTAGGCTATCATGCATCAAATGCATAATTGGTAGCCCTAGAATCAAGAGCCATGCCTCCTTGAGTCCCTAAATATGATAGGAGGTATTGGACATGCTGACATATGCCCAAAAAACCATGCCTTGCATTGCTGTCTGCTGCTGCTGTCAAAATCTGTCCTCTGCAGGAATTTTCTGCCGGCCGGCAGTAAATAGTGCCGACCGGCACTATTTTTGTGCCGATAAACATCAAAAGCAGCCGGTGGTCAAATGGATCAGCCGATGATCACTCTATCCAGCCGGTGGGGTATTTCAGACTATTTGGAAGATGTTCTAGAATGTTGAGAATTTTTGGAGAGGCAGAGCAGTAAAAAAACAGAGGCAGCAGTGTTAGGGTGCGGCTTTTCCGGGCAAGGCGGATCGAGCACGCATCATTCGCGCATCCCAAGGCAGGGCTGAGGCCCCTTTGCATTTATTTATTTGCTTTGATTTCAATATTTAGAATTTTGTAATAATTAATTTATTCGTTTTTTTTCGTATTATTATTATTTCGGTCCCTCCGAGTGAGGGCAAAAATGTAATAAGTGTGTGTGAGTGGGTGTATGTCTTCCAATCCCCATTTCTTTCTATCCCTTTTATTTACCTGCTTACGATGGTAGATTAGGGCATTTAAATTAGCATACCTTATGCAATGCATGCGTGCATTCATGCATTTGTTTACATGCACCGGGCTCGGTACATCATACAAACTGCATCGTATTTCAATTCCAAATTGAATACGTGCTATTGCGCATTTCATATGCCATGTTTAGGTTAGCCGAGCCTTCTAGATTGCATTATGTGTGTGCATTAGCCACTTAACATGAACTAGGTCATGCATGTTTGCTAACCGGGTTATTGTTTTTGGCACGGAGTACGATGTAAGTTTTTGCTTTAGCATATCGCATGCGTGTGAATGTTGCCATGACATAGGATTGCCATGCGGCTAAATGCTTATGTGTGATAAACTGTTTGAATGCCTGTGGGTGGAGGTTGGATTGCGTGAGTTGGAACAACTCATTGAAATCCGTATTTTAGCCTACTTGCGAGTAGCAAAACCAACACGTTTTTCGAGACAAAACGGATATGCAATGTTTATTTCCAAATTAGGCAATCTAGTCTATACTTGTTTGCTGGCGCATAACATAGTAATTCTAGGCTAATAATGGAATAAGAGAAGTAATGTTTTCAAAAAGGATATCACGGTTAGTAGAGGCCGGTCTTCGGACCGGGCGAAAGGGGGTGCTCATAGCTGACCTTCCCCGATCGTACCCAAGCTCCCGAGCCAAGTCACTTTGGTGATGACGGACACGTGGCCTTCGGCACCGAGTCAGGGTTTCCTAAATTCCCCATTAAAAAATATTTAGGTGGCGACTCTGTAATCTGGCAAAGCAGTCCATGTTTGGCACTACTTTTTCAAAAATCTGTTTTTCTTCAAAACGATTTGCCAGAGTTGGACTCTTTGGTTCAGATTTAGAACCGCAACAAAGGGAGTCCGAACTGTAGCGAGGCCCCGCGGCGTCTACAGTTTCTGGCGACTCTGCTGGGGAGTTTAGAGAGCTTGACTCGAACTCGTGATATCCTGTTTTGACTACTTATGTGTTTCTTTGCATTGCATGTGCATTGGTGCGCCTAGGACACCGTGTTGGCCATCTGCTATTCCTGAGCGGTTTGCCGGAGGCTTGTCTCGTCAAGGCATGACCATAAGGCTGACCGGTTGCGGGCTCTGCCAGTATGGGAACACAAACCCCGGTTTTACCGGGGCACCCTTTTGACCATTCGACCTAGTGCATATTCGGAATCCATAGTGACCATTCCAAACTAGGACAGGTTGCTTACCCGATATAGGTTGTTTGAAACCGCTGCGTGCGTAGTAAAACCCTAGCTCCTGACAAAATAGGACAGGGAAACCCTACCCCAACATAGGGGTGTATTGGCTCTCATTTATCTGCTATGTGCTTTTAGAATGCATCTCTGCAGGGAACGCATATATCAGTTTGCAATTGGTATGGCCCGAGGGCACCAGTATCAGTGTTGTTGAGAATCAGTTGTCTGCGGTATCAGTTCAGTTTGAATGATCTGGGAACAGTGATCAGTAGTAGTACGTTTTGGACCCGTGTTTGATCTGTCTGGGGCTGAAAGCGTTTGTTTTCTGTTTCAGTTAGAGATTCAGAGATCCAGAACAGCTAGTGTCTTCTGCTGCGGCAGAATTTAGCATGACGCAGAATCAGAAGAAATCGTGGTCATGACGGCCGCATTGAATCAGATCACCTTACAAGATGAAACACCGTTGACATGCCGCATCCGCCCAGATCGCCGGCCGCGCACCCGGTTTGGGCTCCCCAGCTATATCAGGCTCGCGAGCCCACTACATTTGAACTAATGGGGATGATAGGTGATCTTCAAAGTCCGTGACGGATCTCGCCTATGGAATGACAGCTTCGCCGCCAGTCGCACCATACGTCGGAAGCTTTGTACCCCAGGAGCCCCCGCTACTGGGACGAATTGTGATTGAACTCAACCAACCGGAGATGACCTCCAGTTATGGTAACGACGCATCAAACCAAGTTCTGAATCAGGCCGAGGCCAGAGATAAAGGCAAGATGGAGGCAGATGCCGACCCTATCGAACAACTGCTGTGGGCAGTAGAGGCTTTGAAAGCCAGGGGGATGAACAAGCAACAGGTATCTGCAGTTATGACAAAAGCTGTGGAGGGTGCTTTCCCCACTCCGCCTGAGGGCAGTTCCAGTCAATCAGAGAATCGGGATAGGCCCCGTCATGCCAAAACAGTTCTTCCCACTTCCAGCCTTGCATCCGGAAAGAATCAGAAATCCAAAGCCGCACCCGCTGATCCGTTCGCTAGTGCATCTAGCAAGAGTGTTCAGACTCCAAGATACCTGCCCCGAGGGCGCAGGGCCTTCCATCCTCTCCACATGCCTTTGTCTAGGGCACTTCTGATCTTGGCCAAAAAGGGGCATCTTACACCCCTCGATCCTAGGCCACTCCCCAAACCCCTTCCAGCAGGCCATGATGCCACTCAGTACTGTGCGTACCACCAGCAGTCAGGCCATGCTACTGATAACTGCTTCCGCCTCCGTCACGAGGTACAAGATTTGATTGATAACAAGATTATTCTCCCGCCCACCTCGGCCAAATCCATCACTACAGAGTTCTTGGAGTACGAGGACACAGATACGGAGGACACAGATACCGTGAGTATGTAATCAGCAGATGAATCGTGGGCAGTGTTTGGTACGTTTTTGGATGTGGCGTTTGGCACGCATTTTTGAGCATCTGCCAACGCTAACCTTGTAAATTCTGACTTGGGTGTCGAGTCAGTCTTCTGTTTTGTCTTGAGCCTGTCTCATTGTTTTGAGACATTCCTTTTGCTTAAGGGTCTGTCTAATTGTAATGAGTCAGTCCCTCTTCTATAGAATACCAGGTGATTTCGGGGTTGTTGCCTCAAACACCGTTTTGTCTTATAAATAGTTGTTTTTGCTTTTTGAGTCTGTTTCTGTCAGGGAGCCAGTTATGCCACAAATCTAATGAAACAGCCGTGGCTATCAGGTGCGTTGTTTTGCTATTTGATTAGCCGTACCAGAGGGTGTGAATGGAACGACAGTACATATCGCCTGCTCTCTTGTGCCTTGAACATCGTTGTAATGACCTAAGCTTTCATAAAACCCTTTTAACACTGCGGTGATGAAAACAAGAGGAAGTAATTCCTCGGGTTTTGTAAAATTTTGATCATTTTGAGAAAAGGAGCGCATGCTAAGCTTTTTATGAATGAAATCATGCTTGTCGGCGTGAGTACTGAGAAGGACCCTGGCCGACCCAGACTGGTTCCACACTATCTTCAGCACGAGCGATTTGTCGCTTTCTTAAAAACTTTCAAAAACAAAATTTTGTGCAGTCTCGCGAAGACTTGTGTGGAATCGCTCTTGAGATTGTAGCCCAGGATCGCTCTCAGCCTCAAGACTCGATCTATCTGTTGCAAACCGGAACCTGTTCAAAACATTCAGTGCCATGAAACGCCTGTATGGCCCACTTTGAAGCAGCCCTCGAGCAAGAGGCAAAGTCAGATCAGGGAGATCAGATCCCACCAGGCAAAGCTCGAGAAGCAACCGTGATGGACTTTCCTGCAAATCAACCCAACAGTCGCTCTCCGGATACAGAGGGTTTCCATTTCAAAAAAAACCATTTGGCATGGGCTTGCTACACTTTTACCCTTTGAGAGGCTCGCTGGGCCGAAAACCCGGAAGGGCGACCCAGGCAAAAGTTAGAGCAAAAAAAAAAAAAAAATAAAAAAGAAAAAAAACAAAAAAAGAAAAAAAAAAAGAGAAAAAGAAAAAAAAAGCAAAGAAAAAGAAAAGAAAAATGAAAAAAAAAAAAAAGAAAAGAAAGAAAACATAGCTCGCAAGGTCGAAAACCCGCATTGGGCGCCTTGGCAAAAGTTAGAGCCTAAACAGTGAAGGTTAAAATACCCGAGTGTACCTTAACCGGAACTACGTAAGGCTTGATTCCCATGTTTGGGATACGTAGGCAACTTCATCCTGAAGTCCAGCCCCCAACGCTCCATAGCGTCTCAGTCCATGTAATGGTTTTGATTACCCATGCTTCCTCCGAATCCGATGTCTCGGTTGCAACAATTGGAGCTGCGTGATCAACTTCCTTCTGGAACCCAGTCACCAACACCTTCAAGGTGACTGTGTCCATATATTGTTTGTGGCTGTCTTCGCCCGCTCCGTGCCTGAGAGCCCGGTCGAGCTCAATCATCAATAGGCATGCCGCGGCATCATCCAAACAAGGGGCAACTTTCCGTTGCCATCTATTGCCAAAGTTGCCCTCAGTCGTCATCCAAACTAGGGGCAACTTTCCGTTGCCCTTCCTTCCCCCTTTAAGCCAGGGCAATTTTCCAAATTGCCTCCGATCCGAGGTTGCGCATCTCGAGGGTAAGTTCTGCGCTCGTTGAGCGTTCACTGTTTGCAAAAATAGTTTTTGAAAATTTTCACTAAAGTTGACTTAATTTCTCGACAACTATTTCATTTTTCAAAATTGGACCATGTTTGGACCCAAAAGGAAAGCTTTCAGTGCACAGCCTGATTGCATGATTTCAAATCAAAAATTGCCAAGCGCTAATCTGACTTCATTTTGATCAAAACTGTTTTAGAAGAAAAAAAAAAAATGGTCAAGTGAACTAGGGGCACAGTTGAGCCAGGTTTCTGTCTCCCCCCATCAACACGCTCGCCAGAAAGGCGCTCATCTACCAGAAGAAATAGCCGTGAGCTAACAATATTGGGCGTGAACTTGTGACTTTCTATTCGTCCATCAACCACCCTGGGGAGGGATGAAAAATGAGAGATAAAGAATAGAGAGGTGTAAGCCGAGAGAAAAGTGAAAAGAGGTTTTGAGAAAAACCGAGCTTGAGGGCCGAGTGGCGTGAGAATCACACAAATCAGAAAGGGTGGGAAATACCCAGGAACTGGCTCCTCAAGGTCTTTGTTTAAACATGTCTGTGTGTCGTGTCTTTTGATTTGTCGGTCTCAATTTAGTTTTGAGTCTTTTCCGAGTGTCTCGTTGTGTTTAGGTCGTGTGCCTTTTATTTTCTTCACTTGAGTCTCCGGTGTCCAGTTGTAGGCTCGATACCAAGTTAAAAACCTTCTTTACCTCAAATCGTCGGTGCTCAGAATGCCGTGCCATTCTCTACATCCATGCCAGGTAAGAGAAGAAATGGAAAATTTGGGACATCCGAGTGTGTTTCAATTCATTTCAGTTTTGAGATCCGCTTGTCAGATTGGGCTGTTTGTTCAAAGTTTGCCGTGCGGAATGGACCAAGTGTTGGGTTATGGGCTGTATGCAGATTAATCCCCAGCGGAATGTGGCTGTGTTCAGTTTGAGCAGCAGTTTGTATGAGTTGTTTGCTGTTAGTTGGTGGTTATCCGATTATTACAGTGCAAATCCCATTTCAGCAAAAATCAAATTTCGTTTACATGAGGTGTAATATGATGCAATGCAGTGCGAAGTATGAGATATGTAAATAAAACACTTTTCAGACAAAAAGTTTGTTTTATATAATCTCTTTCAAAGTACAACTTTTGAAGAAAGCAAAAAAATCTGCCTGCGGCAGTACATAGTACTCTATCTACCAAAAAGAGAAAAGTACAAGAAAAGAAATAAAGAAAAGAGCAGCAAAATCATCATCATCAGCAGCAGGCCTCATGCCTAAGGATCAGTCCTCGCCCTCTTCCTGGGCAAAAGCACATAAGCATCGTCGGAGCTGTCACTGTCGGAGCCCGAGCCCGAGCTGTCCCCGGCCTCCTCCGCAAATGACTCCGTCCCCGCCTCCGACTCACCATCTCCTGGAACTGGAGCTCGTGAGCTGCTCCCCACGTGACCACGTCCCCCTCTAGTGCGAGGGAATATCCTGCCATCCCGAGTAGAGAGGGGAGGCCCAGCTGGAGCAGCGCCACCCACTGGAGGGATCGGGAAAGGAGGCTGAAAATACAAAGAACAAACACATCAGAAAACGTGAGCAGTTTATCAGTACAGAATGCAGTGTATGAGTACAGTGTGTGAATGCCGTGAGCAGTTTATCAGTACAGAATGCAGTGTATGAGTACAGTGTGTGAATGCCGTGAACAGTATCAGTACAGAAGCAGTGTATGAAAGCCGCGAGCAGTTTATCAGATTTTTGTGCAGTGTAGCAGATTGTGCGAAACAGAGTATGATTTGAGACTGTGGTCAGAAGAACATACCGGCAGGCTGTAGACGGCCAAAGCGTCGAGAGTCCGCTGCAACATCCCCATCAGGGAGGCATTCAGCTCCACAGACTGACGGGTATACTCGGAGGAAGCCTGCAAAAGTATTAAATACATCAGTATTCTGTGGGATATTTGAATGAACTGAAATGAAATAACAATGCAAGATGCAGAAAAAATAAAGTAATACATACCGGAGGCAAGTCGGGAATGCCGGCCAACTCGTGACCAGCCGGAGGAGGAGCAAAAGGGATCTGGTAGGTCTCCCCACTCTGCCCCCTATAAGTCACATGGTAGGCAGAGCGGGCCAGCCCGTCCCTCGTCCCCTCTGCACTCCCCTCCTGCCGCGAGCTCGAGCCCTCTGTGACGACCCCACTCCTGCTCCTGCCTCTGCCCGGGCCGCTGGCGCCGCAGGTCTCGCTGGATCAGCTCGGGAGCCCCCGCTCAAAGGCCGCATCAAGAAGGTCCGGACGTACTCTGAGTAGTCGCCCTCGCCCCTATAGCCGTCCTCGTCCCAGCCGAGGGTGTAGTCCTCCATCTGCTGCACAGAAAACCTCTCGGTATCCCTCATGTGCTCGGGAGGGTGAACCGGGACTATCTGCTCTGGCAACCCGAGGGTCTGGCGCAGAAAACGCTCCCCCAGGTACCAAGCCCGACAGACCGGGCCCTCCAGCAAAATCCGGTAGCGCGAGGTCTCGATGGCGCCGGCATACCGATCTCGTATCACCGCTGGTAGTGGAGCCCACGGCTGCCAGGTGACCTGAAATGAAATACAGTTGATTATCTACTGATATAGAAATGTACGCTTGAAAGCGAAGTTTAAACCGACTGTAAGAAAAACATACCTCGGTGGGGGTGATGGTGTCGAAGAAACGGCGGAAGAAGCTGAATGTGTCTCGGGGCCTCCGAGTGCACCTCCCATCGTAGCGGCGGGAGAAAGGAACGACCAGAGGGGTCTCCGTCTCCGGCACTGGCTCTAGTCTGGGGAAGTAGGCGTACACCCACAGCTGCAAAACAGACGTCAGTATGACTATCAGATCAAGCAGGATGCAGAATAAAGCAGAAATAAGAAAAGTGTGTTGCGTAGTGTTGAACAGAGTGTACAGTGTGAACAGTGTACAGTCAGTGTAAAGCAGAGTATGTGTGTGCCGTGTGTACAATATGCAATCCGTGGAAACAGACTACAGTGTGCGCAGTGTGCAAAGTACAGAATGTAAAGCAGAAATATAAAGTAGAGAAGAAGACATACCTCCCAGGCTCGCCAGTAGCCTCCTAGCAGCTGTCCACTGCCACGAGAGACTGAGCTCATATAACCGTAAAGGGTGGCCAAAGCCGCGCCCCCCCAGTCATACTGCACAATCCTCTCGACGTCCACCAAAGCGCTGAGCAGGCAGAGGGGCACTGTGTTCGCCCGGTCGGCAAACAGGGTGGTCCCCAGCAAGAACATGAGGAAGCCGCGCGCATATCTCTCAGCGGCCTCCTGGGTCATCGGAGCTGCGTCCACCAGCGCGGGCTGCACTCGGAACTGCACCTCGAACCAGGAGTAGCGGACGAACCCTGGACGAGCAAGTGGCGGCACCTCGCCGAGCAAGTAAATCTGAGCGGCAGTCCACTCATCCATGTATCGAAGGGGATCGGATCACCCCCCACCCCGATGCCGGTGAGCATCGAGAAGTCGTAAGGGGTCATCGTCATGTCCCCAGTCGCTGATAAGTGAAATGAATCGGTGGTGTCCCACCACCTCTCTGCCAGGCGGCAAGAAGAGGTCTACAAGCAGAGAGTCTGGAGAGTCCCCTGCAGAAGGTGCCAAAGCCGGCCCGATCTACAATGCGGCTAACGGCGTCAGGCAGCGCGGCGTACCAGTCGCGAGCGACGACGTTCCCATACCCGCGGACGGCATGGGAATCCCCTGTTTCAAAAAAATAGTTGCAAAGCAATATGAGATGTGCAATTCGAAGAAACAGTTAAAGTCAGTACAAATCTAGCATGCGTGCAAGTCTTTCAGATTCAAACAGAAACGGGTACCAGTGTGCTTACAGTAAACTACGGCGCGTGATGCGTCAGTGTGCTTTGAGTGGTCCAGTGTAAATTTGGTGCACGTGTGCACGTTTTTCAGATTAAGCAAATGTCAGGTTTCAGTGCACCAGTAAGTGGACTACGACCTGTGACGTGTCAGTACTCCCATGCGGATCAGTATAAGTCTAGCATATGTGCAGGTTTTCAGATGCCGGGTACCGGTATGTTTTAGTGGATTACCAACGTATGATGCGTCAGCGGGCTTTGTGTGGTTCAGTTTAAATACAGCATACAGTGCGTTTTCAGATTCAAACAAGTACCGAGTATCGGTGAATTGCAGTGCAATGCGTGTGTGCCATGTTTGGGTGATTCAGACTAGTGCAGTGTGTGTGCATGTGTCGGTCCTAACAGATATCAGTTG
Source organism: Camellia japonica (assembly GCA_030407325.1). Lineage (NCBI taxonomy): Eukaryota > Viridiplantae > Streptophyta > Magnoliopsida > Ericales > Theaceae > Camellia > Camellia japonica. The sequence goes on along the minus strand of JAPPVO010000031.1, from coordinate 170,760,037 downwards.
TGAAGTTGTCTACAATCAACTACAGTACAGTGTATCAGAGCTAAGCAATTAAGGGTTGTAATCAGCTATGTCAGTTGACAGTTTACAGTTCTACATTGCGAAAAGTAAAACAGAGAAAGTGTTACCTCGACAGCGCCGAAGGACAGGTGAGAGGTCGGCTCGCGCAGAGAAGCTCCGGGTCCAAAGCCCTGTCAAACCGCGGAAGTGGCGGAGTCCGTCGGGGTAGCACATGGATGGCCGGCGGTAGTCGGGTCGAATGGGCGCTCGCTCAGTGGCAGGAGCTCGACCCCGGGATCCATCTCGTGGTCCGGGGGAGTCCCGACATGTGGAACATCATCGGCCATAGCGATGGAGAGGAGAAAATAGCCGAAAAAGGAAAACGGGCCGGAATGCGAAAAGTCAACCGGCAAAGTCAACCCCGAGAGGGTCGGAAATGGCCGGAAGGTCGAAATGTGAAAATACACGGAAATGAAGACAAAATCAAGGGGAACAAGTCCCGAAAAAGCGGAACTAGCAAAAAGTGCACCGAAACGAAGATTTGTTCGGTTGAAAATGTCCGAAACGCGAAGAATATCGCGAATCCGACGAGAAAATGGGCGTGAAACGCGGAAAATCGAAGAAGAAAAATCGAGAGAAAACGCTCTAGAGAGAGGGGTGAAGATTTCGGCGGTTTAGAAGTATGGAAAATAGGGTTTAAAACCCTATTTTATAAAGCCCGAGTGAAATGGCAGTTCTGCCCCCGATCAGCATTTTCTGCCGGTCGGCACTATTTTGTGCCGGTCGGCACTTTTTGGTGCCGATGGATGAGTTCAGGCAGCCGGTGCAGCCGGTGACCACCCCACCCAGCCGGTGGTGTTCCCAAGGATGTGTTTAGGCTATGTGAGGGTTTTGGGTCTCATGGCTCAAGAAAGTGCAAGAAAGTGCATCCCCATGCCAACCGGCCTCCGTTTCGACCTCGGACCGTGTCTTCTGTGCATGGCGCTCAAATTCAAGTAAAGATTTATCCTTTTCGTATCCTTTTATCTTCCATAAGATTCAAAGTTGCCCTATGTGCGCTGCGTGCATCCATCACTTTGTCTAGTGCGGCACGTCACGCCGTTTTAAACGTCCTCTGCGACTTGTACTGTTTTTGTATTTTGTGCGACACGCGTGTCACACCCGCATCACTTTGTACGTTTGTGTCACATGCATGTCGCACTTAGCATTCATTTCATTTCAATTCGCTGCGAGGTGTACCACCTCCGTGTTTCCTTTGCATTTTCGTTCACGCGAGGTGTACCACCTCGCGTTTTCATGTCATTTGCATTGTATTTCAAATCCTATGAGGTGTGCCACCTCATTTGTATCATCTGCATTGTTCGCGCTATTTTGCGCACCCCGCCTGTTGCACTGTACGTGTATCCCCAACCACCGGTCCGGCGGGACCCTAACACGCCCGGTCTAGGAGACCTTAAATCCTTGGAAGGTGAGAAAACCCTCGTCTGATGAGGTACGCGTGCCCCATCTTGCATTTCATTACATCTTGAGGCATGTAGGCCTCGTTTTGCACTTCAATTTTCCATCCTTTGAGGCACGCGCACCTCATTGCACGCGCGTCTCGTTTGCCCTATTTGCATCCGCATGCGTGCCTCATTCGGCATCACACTCACTTAAAGTGTTGTGTAATCTTCTCCCCGGTCCGGCGACCCTAAACACGCCCGGTCTAGGAGACCTTAAATCCTTGGAAGTGAGAAACCCTCGTCTGATAGGTACGCCTGCCCCATCTTGCATTTTCATACATCTCGAGGCATGTAGGCCTCGTTTTGCACTTCATTTTCCATCCTTTGAGGCACGCGCACCTCATTGCACGCGCGTCTCGTTTGCCCTATTTGCATCCGCATGCGTGCCTCATTCGCATCACACTCACTTAAAGTGTTGTGTAATCGTTCTCCCCGGTCCGGCGGGACCCTAAACACGCCCGGTCTAGGAGACCTTAAATCCTTGGAAGGTGCGAAACCCTCGTCGGAGGAGGTACGTGTGCCCCATCTTGCATTTCACTACATCTCGAGGCATGTAGGCCTCGTTTTACACTTCGTTTTCCATCCAATGAGGTACGCGTGCCTCATGTTTCATTTCATCCTCACTTGCATTGTTTTGCATCTCGTGTGGCACGTGTCACATTATGCCAGTTGCCCCACACCGGTCCGGCAGACCTTAAACACGCATAGTCTGGCGAGACCTTAAACCCGCTCATTTGCATCGTCATGCATACATTTTGCATCCCGGTCTAGGGGACCTTAAATCCTCTGAAGGTGCAATTCCTTTGGTGTTTGTCGTGCCCGAAACGACTTCCGTGCTCGCGGTGTGATCCTAGAAGACCAACGGGGACGGTGAAAAACTAGAGTTTGAATGGCTTATGCCTAGAACGCAAAGGTTCGGAATTTCCGAGACTAAGGTCTGGTTTAAATACCCAGGGGGTGTACCCTCGGCTTGAAATCTGTATGGAAGCCCCATAGGTTGAGGCGGCGTGTTTACGCCTCGATTCTGGATACTGAACCAACCTAGTATATCGCCCTGTTGGTACGATAGGGAAAGCTGCAATCATAGCCATGCATCATAGTGCATATGTCATGCATCATTTGTAGATATCGCATATGTCATGCATTTCAAAAAAAAAAAAAACAAAAAAACATGCATTGTCATGCATCATTATCGCATATGTCATGCATTTTCAAAACCAAAACAAAAAAAAACACATGCATATGTCATGCATATCATCATTGTAGTATAGTGCATATGTCATGCATTTTCTGTAAATATCCATCCCATTGCATGCATCCACTGCATCATCTTCCATCTATGGCTTGCGTCTTTCCAGGTTGAGCTTGGTCTGGTATGTGCTCATACTTTTCACGTCTATACACTCATAGTTCTGTGTGCGCTCGCGCCTTGAGGGCTTCGACACCTTTTCTATGTTAGACATGGCTTGTACGTGTACATGCCTTTCCTAGGCAAGATTTGGTTTGGCCCGCGTGCCATATCCATTGTATCCATATCCACTTCTATTGCATTTTAGTTGCATGCATCCACTGCATCATCTTCCATCCATGGCTTGCGCCTTTCCAGGTTGAGCTTGGTCTGGTATGTGCTCATACTTTTCACGTCTATACACTCATAGTTCTGTGTGCGCTCGCGCCTTGAGGGCTTCGACACCTTTTCTATGTTAGACATGGTTTGTACGTGTACATGCCTTTCCTAGGCAAGATTTGGTTTGGCCCGCGTGCCATATCCATTGTATCCATTTCCACTGCATTGTAGTGTAATTGTTGCATCCGGCATTAGGATCATTGTTCTTTCGTTAGCGGGTCGTCACCCCACTTATGTCAATCCATCCAATACTTGTCTTTTGTTCATCTACATCACTCATAGTTCTGTGTGCGCTCGCGCCTTGAGGGCTTCGACACCTTTTCTATGGTAGACGGACTTGTTACTTCCATCAATCTATTTGACATTCGTGTGGTTTTCGGACCGCTCATGATTGAATCATGATTCAATTGCCCTGCACGTAGTTTGCATATAGTTTCAATTGCATTGCATTATCATTTGCACTATTCATACATAGTTTTGTATATATTGCATATTATTTAGCATTCGCGTTGCATATGTCATGCATATTGCTAACAATATTGTACCTGTTAAGTTTGCTTTCTTTTCAGGCACGATATTGTATGTACGGCTCATTTGAGGCTGGTGGAACCAGGCGAGCCGCACAGGTATTGTATCTCCCGAGTGAGACGTTTTGAGAATTGCATAATTCTCTTACATCCTTTCTGCATTGAAGTGTAGACTGTTGCATGTTAGCTTATAACTGTCGCATGTGTTGCTTCATTACAGCTTTCTTTGCATGATCATAAGTTATGCTCGGCCTTTTGCATCGTCAGTTGCATTTTTGCCCCCGCCTACGGGCGCATATCTTATCTTTGGCATGTGTGCCTCCTGCCTGAACTACGCTGGTTTGATTCCCTAAAGGATACGTAGGCAGCTTGCTAGTTCAACCATTTGCGCTTTGTATGTTTGTCCAAGTCTTCGGCCTTGTCAAAAAATGGGTCGTCTCTGGGCTTTGACATTCACTCCCGTCATTGTTATGACTTTCGAGTTCTGTCAAAGAGGGGCAACTGTAGACACCCCATTTTTGACCGTCCTCAAGACTTGAGTCACCGTTGGAACACTCGGTGATTATCCATGTTTGTGTTCGTTTGGAGTTCCCGGAGTTCTCGGCTGCGCGCGCCGTGCCTCAGGACCTCCGGACTCGACCGTTTGTGTTTGGTTTTGCACCAAACACTTGTGTTTTGCTTGGAAGGGCAGGGAATGCTTTATGAGGCATCCCTACACACCACCGGCTGGGGCTAGAGGCCACCGGCTGGCTAGAGTTGCCATCGGCACTATATTGTGCCGGTCGGCACTATTTGTGCCGGTCGGCACTATTTTCGGCGAAATGACCATTTTGCCCTGCCGACTACTGTGCACTTGCTTTCTGGGATATTTTCAGACAACTTTGTAGCTTTTGCTCCCCTCCATACACGTGTATGGAGGGATACACTCCTTCCAAGCTTGTTTGACAAGCTTTACAATGCCTATAAGAGGAAGCCTTGTCTTCTTGGCTAAGGGTTAGCTCTTGAGAGTCAAAAACCAGAGCTTAGATACATATATCTCTGTCATATATCTATATCATCATCTCCCTCCCCTTGTGTGTGTGATCTAAGGCCAAAAAGTGTGATTTTGTCTTAGTTTTGCTCCTTTACACACACCATTACACCTTAGCTTGAGATTGAGAGACTTGGAAGGTTATTTGTGTTGGTTTTGGACTGGTTTTGAGCACTAGAGAGTGGCTGCACCACTTGTTCTTCAAGGGATCTTCAAGGGTAAGAACATCACTTTATATTCCCCATTCTTGCAACCCTTTTCTACCCTCTTTACTTTGTGTTTTTGAGTTTGTGTTTAAGATAAAAAAGTCTTGTTTTTACTTGTTCTTGAACCTTCATTAAGGCCTTTTCTTGGTTTGAGCAAAGGTCCATCTTATTAGGCCTTGTATGGCCATTTTTGGAGCCTTTGCTTAAGACCTTGTTTGCTTGGTATTCTTGGCCTTCTCACCACTAAAAACCAGTGGGTTTTCAGTGGTGAGGGAGTTATTTTCGAGCCTCATTTAAGGGAGAGACACCCCTCTCCCCTTGGTCCTTTGCATGCCTTTGTCTTAGGCTCATAGCATAATATGTATGCATGCTTGTTTTAGCTTCATTTCAGAGCTTTATCATGTGTTTTAGGTCATGTTTGATCTCTGTTTTTAGTTGATTTCGTGGCCTCTTGCATGCCTCTCATGTTTGTTTTGAAGTGCTCTCTTATGCTTAGAAGTATGTCATGCCTTTGAGCCATGTTTCTTTGCATGTTCTAGCTTGATCTCATGAAGATATTAGCATCTATTTGTCATAAAAAAGGGCTGTGAGCCACTGTTCTTGACACTTTTGGTATGCTTAGTGCGTGTTTTGCATGTTAGGCTTGTAAGCCTTGCTTGTATGGAGCTCTAGCATGTTTAGCTTGTTTTGATCTATTGATTTGGCATCATATTAGACCCTATTTCAGTCCATTAGTCATGTCTATATGTTGGTATATGTGGCTTAGTTCATGCTTTAAAGGTATGCTCTTGTATGCTTAGGAATTGGCCTTGTGCATGCTCGCATACTTAGTGTATTTTGGACTATCATGTGATGGGATTTGGGTGTACTTTGCATGCTTAAAATCTTTTTTTTTGGTTGTTCAACATGTGCCATGAGTGGTCATGTTAGCGGTGATGGGAAGCCTCTTGTTCATGCCTTTGTTTTGGGCCATTATGTTTGCATGTTTGCATACCATCTTGTCCATGATTTCAATCCATTTCGCCACTGTTTTCGGGGAGTTTTGGGGCCTCATTGTGCTTAGTCCACCTTTGCATGTTTACATTATAGTTGTTGCATGCTTGATCAATGAGGCTTTGAATGCATGTTAGTCTTATGCTTAATTGGTCCCTCTTTGCATGACCTTTATGTCTTGTGTATTCTAGCATTTTGCATGCTCATTGTATTAGTCATATAGCATTTGGCATGCTTTGCATCTTTGTGCCATATTACATTATTGATGCATGCTTGCATGAGTTGCATTCCATGGCTTGGTTTGGGGTTGTCAAACCAAGCATGAAGATTGAGAGGAGTTCACACTTTAAGTGGTGAAAACTTGTCTCAATCCTCATGTCACTAAGGCCCTTGACCTCCACATGATAGGGACTTAGTCTTCATTTGTTTGTGTTGCATGCATTTTACACCAAAATAGCAATCTTGGTCCCTTAGGCTATCATGCATCAAATGCATAATTGGTAGCCCTAGAATCAAGAGCCATGCCTCCTTGAGTCCCTAAATATGATAGGAGGTATTGGACATGCTGACATATGCCCAAAAAACCATGCCTTGCATTGCTGTCTGCTGCTGCTGTCAAAATCTGTCCTCTGCAGGAATTTTCTGCGCGGCCGGCAGTAAATAGTGCGACCGGCACTATTTTTGTGCCGATAAACATCAAAAGCAGCCGGTGGTCAAATGGATCAGCCGATGATCACTCTATCACCAGCCGGTGGGGTATTTCAGACTATTTGGAAGATGTTCTAGAATGTGAGAATTTTTGGAGAGGCAGAGCAGTAAAAACAGAGGCAGCAGTGTTAGGGTGCGGCTTTTCCGAGCAAGGCGGATCGAGCACGCATCATTCGCGCATCCCAAGGCAGGGCTGAGGCCCCTTTGCATTTATTTATTTGCTTTGATTTCAATATTTAGAATTTTGTAATAATTAATTTATTCGTTTATTTCTTTCGGGTCTGTATTATTCATTTATTCGGTCCCTCCGAGTGAGGGCAAAAAATGTAATAAGTGTGGGTGCGTGGGCATGTATGTCTTCCAATCCTCATTTCTTTCTAACCCTTTTATTTATCTTCTTACAGTGGTAAAATAGGGCATTTTAAATTAGCATACCTTATGCAATGCATGCGTGCATTCATGCATTTGTTTACATGCACCGGGCTCGGTACATCATGCAAACTGCATCGTAATTTCCAATTTCCAAATTGAAATACCTGCTACTCGCGCATTCCATATGCCATGATTAGGTTTAGCCGAGCCTATTCTAGCTTGCATTTATGCTTGTGTTGCATTAGCCATTTAACATGAACTAGGTCACGCATGTTTGCTAACCAGTTACTTGTTTTTTGGCACGGAGTACAATGTAAGTGTTTTGCTTTAGCATAATCACATGTGTGTGAATGTTTGCCATGACAATAGGATTGCCATGCGGCTAAATGCTTATGTGTGATAAAATGCTTGAATGCCTGTGGGTGGAGGTTGGATTGCGTGAGTTGGAACAACTCATTGAAATCCGTATTTTAGCCTACTTACGAGTAGCAAAATCCAACACGTTTTTCGAGACAAAACGGATATGCAATGTTTATTTCCAAATTAGGCAATCTAGTCTATACTTGTTTGTTGCGCGCATAACATAGTAATTCTAGGCTAATAATTGGAATAAGAGCATGTAATGTTTTCAAAAAAAGATATCACGGTTAGTAGAGGCCGGTCTTCGGACCGGGCGAAAGGGGGTGCTCATAGCTGACCTTCCCCGATCGTACCCAAGCTCCCGAGCCAAGTCACTTTGGTGATGACGGACATGTGGCCTTCGGCACCGAGTCAGGGTTTCCTAAATTCCCTCATTAAAAAAATATTTAGGTGGCGACTCTGTAATCTGGCAAAGCAGTCCATGTTTGGCACTACTTTTCAAAAATCTATTTTTCTTCAAAACAATTTGCCAGAGGTGGACTCTTTGGTTCAGATTTAGAACCGCAACAAAGTCGAGAGTCCGAGCTGTAGCAGAGGTCCCCCGCGGACGTGCTACAGGTATACCTCCTTATTGGAGTGTGGGACCCAATTGGTTTTGAAAAAAGAGTTTTAATTTGGCTTGGTTTAGTATAATATATTTTTATATATTATATTTGTGGAGGCCCAATTCAATCTGGATACAATTAGGGTTTGATTACAAAACCCTAGATTCAATATATTATGTTCAGATTGGAGGCATTGTTTTGAAAAAAACACACAAAAAAGTGGCGGCTGATATACTTCCTCGACAATAGTGCCCGTGTATGGACAATTGGTGAGGTTTGGTGAACAGTGCTTGATTTGTTCAAGCTTTTGTTTCCTTTGTGTGGAAGTTGATTTGGTTCGTTATTTTGGGTCGTCTTCAACTCTTGGTTTTGAAGATTTTGTTCATCTATTTGGTGAGGTCTTTCTTCTTTTTATTTGTGATTATTTGGAATTCACCTAAGGTGGTTTCGTGAGACCATTAGTGTCTCTCTGTTTGTAATCGTTTGGAACTTATTTGGTTGATAGTGGAATCGGATTTCGATCCGTGGACGTACCTCACATTGAGGAACCACGTAAAAATTCTTGTGTTGCCTTGATTTAATTTTTCCGCATTAGTTTGTATTCCCATTGATTGATTTACTTGTGGGGAATCACATCGATTTTCCCTAACAACTCTCTCTCTCTCTCTCTCTCTCTCTCTCTCTCGATATCAACGTCTCTCTCTCTCTCACAGTGTGTGCCTCTCTCTCTCTCTCTTTCTCTTTCCATGTTCACCATTGTTGCTCAATCTTTGAGCTTGAAATGAGAGTCTTTAGAGTGAGATTTTGCAAAAGTGTTGTAAATGAAAGTCGAAGAGCTCGTCGTAATCTTGGCAATGGTAGTCTCAAATTCATGATCGGGCAAGTTTGCCTTCCAGATCTGTTCTTCTTCATTATATGAGATAGGGACTTTCTTTATATTTTTACATTAAAGCTATGTTAGGGTTATTTTGAGAAAATTATATTTAGATGGTATTTACTATATATTATATATATATACGATTTTTGTATTGGTTTTTTTTGGAAGAAAAATTATGTTGAAATGTTAAGAATGTTGGCATTTTGAAATTGATTTGGAAAAATCATTTTGTGTTGATAATTTTGCAAAGAAATCCAAAAATAAAATTTAATAGTTGTATGATTGTATTTACATCATATTATGATTAGATGATTTATTTTGAGAAATATAAAGTTGATTTTTTTTTTTTTTTATCCTTGAGTTTTGGAATTTATTTTTGAGAAGAAAAATAAATTGATGTTGATGAATATGGTGTAAATTGTTAAGTTGATATTATAGAGTTGTTTTGGGATTAAAAACTCTAGAAGTGTTATATTCATGAAATATGATTATGCTTGAAAGATGAGTTGGGTTAAGTTATGTTTGGTATTATTTCTTTTAAAAAAATGTGAATATAAGAAAATTACTAATTTAGTGAATTAAATTAGTTTGGTTAAAAGTTTATATCCTTTATGGTTAAAAGTGTGTTATTGAGATTATACATAACTTTTAATATAGTAAGATGAAAATGTTAATATTTCATAAGTATGAGATATTGGTGAAATTTATTTTGGTTATCTTAGTTGAAGTGGAACAAAATTTATTGAAAGTTTTCTGTGAGTCAAGACAATTGAGAAATGGATTTTTCATTTTAATAGTTGGAGTATGCTAATATGTTGCTTTTGAACATCAAATTTATATATATGTTTTCTTGCAAGATTTAGATGATTTTCGAAATCATCCTTTGATTTATTTTGAAAATTGATTGTTGGTTCAAGAAGATGAGAGATTTTTTTTTAGAGTGGGTTTACTTTCTTTTTCCTTTTAAAATAGAAATTGAGGGTTTTGAACTATGAGGATTGAAGAGAGATGTTTTTGGTGACTTTCTTTCAATAAATGAAGATGAGTAGTTTTGGTGAGAAAACCTAGAAATTGGGAGTTTTTAAGAAAGATGTTGACAATCTTTGAAGATGTTGTTATATTTATTTTGTGTGCCAAAATAAATGATGTTTGAAAATTTGTTTATTTGTTTACATATAAATGATGGTTTTCATGGAATATGAGAATTGTTGAAGTTTTGGAAATTGTTGTTAAAAATGTTGATATAGTCTTGAAGTGACTAAATGGTTGAGATTACTCTAAGTGTGGGAATTTTGTTGTCTCATGGATGAATTTGAATAAAAGTATTTATATTCATCTTGAGAAATTATATTGAAATGAGAAATGAGAATTTTGATCACTATGGGAATATTGTATGGAAGTATTGAAAGTGAAAGAAATATTGCATTGTATTATTAATCATTGCATTGGCATATCAATTCATTTGATAATGATGAGTTTTGAAATTTGATTTGAAAACTTTGCATTGAGAAAGAAATGTTGGGAAACAAGTTTTCATGAAATGATTTTGAGGTAAATACAGTGGTAAGTCTTGAAAGGTGGTGTAGATGATAGGTGTCGAGCCTTCCAGTTAATACTGGTAAAAATGACAGATTACAGGTGTCGAGCCTTCCAGTTAATATTGGTAAAAATGACAAATTGGTATTACTTGTATAGTCTACTTGCAGACACCAGCCTAGGGATTTCCTGAGTCATATTTACCATCTTGGAATTTTATTGAAATTGTTGGATTAATGTGTTTTTCAAAATGGCATTGTGTGTAAGATTTTCAAAAGATGAGAAAAATATTTTGATCGTGACATGACATATGCATTCATCTCATAAGACCGTATAAAATGGATTTGATGAATTGTTTAATTATTTGATTCAATTGATAATGAGATAATTGAATGAATTGAAAAAGATGTCTTGTTGCTATTGAAACAAGTTTATTTATTTAAGTTAACTTGTTGTAGTTAATTAAATAAATTGGATTTAAGAGATTATGTAATAAAATCATATGGTTTTGACATGATATGATTTCACGTATATGTATGAGTATTTTGGTACCCACATATCTTCTAATGTTTTAATATGAGATTGCTTGGTGAGCTAGTGGTTGCTCACCCCCTGCCTGTACATGTGTACAGGGAATGCTTTTCGGATTTGAAGATCAAAAAATGGGTTTTACCATTTCATAAGTGTAATGTAGTGATGGATTGCACTACTTCATTTGTTGTTTGGCTGAGTGCTATTTTTTTTATAAAGAGTAGCATCCTCTCTTTTATTGTGAACCTCAGGGCATTTCTTTTATTTGTATGTAAATGTCATTGTTGTATAACGAGAGGGAATATGTATATTTAATTATTCATCATTTTATCCAAGGATGAAATGTTATTGTAAATGGACTTAATTAATGAATATTGGTAATGTTATCCGAGTAATAAAATATGGGGCGTGACAGTTCAAGATTCCGGTAGGGGTGGCTAAGAAGATTGAGAAAATGCAATCAGCTTTTCTGTGGGGTGGATTTGATCTTCGAAGAAAAGTGCACTTCGTTCGTTGGGAGGGGATTGCCAAGAATAAGAATCTAGGTGGTTTGGGCTTCAGAAGGATTAGAACATTCAATGAATGCCTGTTGCTAAAAAGGTGGTGGAGGTTTGGAGCTGAGAATCACATCTTCTGGAAAGAAGTGATCTGTGCAAAGTATAATGTTGAGAATGGGAATTGGTTTCCAACATTGGAAGGTAGAGGTTCTAAGATCTATACTGATATATGCTTTCAAATCCATACTTGCATAATTTCTATATTCATAACTATCAAATAGTTTTGGAGGATGGGTGTAGAGCACATTTTTGGTTAGACAAGTGGATTGGCAATGTATGTCTTAAGGAGGAATTCCCTACATTTCTGGTAAGGGTGTTTCTTGAGAATAGGAGTGCAGCTAATTAGTGGAAATTTGAGTTTAGAAGAAATCTGTTGGCCTGGGAGGAAGAGGAAGTTCAGAGGTTAGTCCGTTTATTTAGGTGTGCACCAACTATTTGTGCTGATAAAGTCTGTCCACAAGGCTTCTTCCTCATGTATCTCTTGGACTTTTGTTTCAATGTCCAAAGCACAATATTTATCTAAGGCCAAAAATCTGACCTATTGCTGTTCCTTCTTACAACCAATCATCATGGCTTCTTTCTCTTGCTCTTGCATTTTCTGGACTATTGATTTTACATCCAATACTGAGAATTTAATTAAAGCCAAAGACCTGGCTTCTTGGGTTTCATCTCTTTGCCTACAACCAGGCATCATTGTCATCCTTAACGACAAACTCTTCATCAGCACTCTCCTGGACCAAGTGCTTTAGGTGTGCAAATTCTTCATCAGCCATCACATCGGCTGATCCATCAAGTTTTCTCAGTATACTGAGTGGTGCCACTCCTTCAGTATATAATTTGGCCTCTGCGAAATCTGCACAAGCTATGAAGGGTTGAGGATCTACATTGATCTCCTCTGTCTCTCCATTGCACAAGGCCATCATGATTTTCTGATGTAAAGAGAAAGGCACACATTTGTTGGTGTAAATCCAATCTCTTCCAAGTAAAGCATTATACTTAGCATTGTTGTCGATAACGAAGAATGCTGTCATGCAGCCCCTGGTTCCCACACTCAGGTTGATGGGCAAAATACCTTGGGCCATCTGTTTGTCTCCAGTGAAACCAGCAATGGTTGTACTGGTTGGAATTAGTCTAGGGTTCTTCTTTCCCAGTTTCTTCAACGAAGATTTTGGAAGCAGGTTTACTGCTGCCCCGTTATCCACCAGCACCCGATTCATCTATATTCCATTGAAGAAGGCCTTGATATACAAGGGTTTGACATGCTGTGTCATGGACGTCATGGGATACTCAAAAGGGTATGAGAGGTTAATACTTACCTCTTCCTCACTCTCGTCTTCAGTCTCCATTGGTGTGGCTACTTCGAATTCGTCTTGCACCATACTTACTTGTGAGTCTTCACTGGAGACTGGAATTGGGTCAATCTCCTGACCTTGGTTCTCATCTTCAACTTGAAACTCCTGTGGTAATATAAGCACCATATTCACTGACACCGGAGGAAACGAGCCAAATTGGACGACTGGCTGTACCTGCTTTCCCTCTTGGTCAACTTGTTCAATTACTTCAGAAGCGTCCTCCATGCTGCATTCTGGCACTTCTGTGTTAGTAACTTCCTTCGAATGGTCTATTTCTGTTGGTTTTTTGACCAAAAATGTCTGTTCAGCCATGAAGGCTTCAAACATTTCTTCCTCAACCATCCCCTTCCTTTGGCCTGGGATGACCCCATCTTCTATCTCACTATCACTTTCCATCAAAGTTTTTTCCAATCCTACCAAACTGGATCTTTCCTTGGCCTTTAGTTCGGAATGAACTTTGGCCAACTGCTCCCTGCTACAACTCTTTTTGTCTGAAAGAGTCAATTTTGGATTATGGTCTAACTTTGAATCTTCTTCTCCTTCTGCCTGGCTCTTTAGCTGAACCAATGAAGAACTTTCTCCACCTTCTTTCAGATCCTTCTAGTACTGAGTGTACCTTCGTTGGATCTTCCTTTTTTGGGACCTAGAAATCACTGGGACCATATTTGGTTCTTTTGTTTTCGGGTGCTTAAGCAATACCCAATCGTTTGAAGTCACCAAAGGAGGTTTGACCATCCTACCTTGGTTTTCAACAACATTTCTTTGGGTAGACATCTCCCTAGGTTTGTTTTGCATGACAAACCAATCTGGAACTCCAGGTACCCACGAACCTACTGACCCAGCTGTTACACTGTTTCTTTCATCCTTCAAAGCCATCTTCGAAGATGGATGTGAAGGCCACTGCTTGGCCCTGACTCTCTGTTGTGGGCCTAACTCAGGCCTTTGATTAAGGTGGCCACTTTCCATCCTGCGTGAGGTTGGTCTAGGAGGCCAATCTCTAGCTTTGATCCCATAAACTGAACCCTTCTTCGGTCTCCTTTCAGGATGACTGCTCTCCATTCTGTAATAATTAGGTGGTCTAGATTCATATAAAGGCCTCTTGCCTTTAGAATGCATTCTAGCGGCTGTTGGCTCAACCATTAATGGCTGCTGCCTAATGCTAGTTGGATATGGCCTTTTGTTATAAGCATTGGTTGGTTTAGGATGCCTCTGCACATCCTTGTAGTATTGCTTCCCATCAATTGGAAGCCCTTTCAACCACTTGTAGCTCAGCCTGCATCTGGGACACATTCTTTGCATGACAACTGCTTCTAAAGAATCGTCATCCAGTGCTTCTTCATCAGAGTCTTCCCTCTGGTCTTGTCCAATAGCTGGTGGATTTCCAGTGTCTTTCTTGACAGTTGTCTGGCTGGCAACATGCATCTGCACATTAACTTCTTCCAATTCTTTCAAGGACAAGTTTTGGAAGTCTGGTGTGATAACATTGGCTGCCACCTCTCCAATTTCTGGGAATGGATTAGTATCAATTCCCATGGCCTTTTCTGCTTTAGTTGGGAATTTTAAACTCCCCTTTCGAATCTGCTCTTGGATCCTGTCTTGAAAAACAATGCAGTTTTTAGTTGAGTGAGACCAAGAATTATGCCATTTACAATACACTTTTCCTTTAAGTTCCTCTAGAGATGGAATTTTGACTCCTTTTGGTAACTTCAAGAAATTTGCAGCAAGCAAACGATCAAAAATGTCATCTGCCTTTGTTAAATTGAAAGAGTATTTCCTATGAAGGTCTTTCTTTTTAAACTGCTGGTCAATTGTTGTGTCTTTATGAATTAATGCTTCACAAATCACAGGCTCTTTCCCTACGATCTCTACTGCATCAATCTCATAATTAGGATCTCTATAATACGTCATGTATGATGCATTACTTCGATCTTGTTCCTCTTCTAGTAATGCTTCATACCTAGACACCTTATAGGTCAATTCCACTAAGTCTCTAAACTCAGTTGAGTCAAACTTCTTTCGAAGCCTAAACTCTAAACCATTTTGAGCCAATCTCACAAATTCAGGCTCTGGTAAGATGATCCTACATTTATTTCGTGCTCTTTTAAATCTGGCAATAAACTGAGTAGCCTTTTCATCAGGCCTTTGACTCAATCTTGCCAAGTCTGCCATGGAAACCTCTGGCTCTGTTTGGAAAAATTGGGCATGAAATGCCTCTTCCATTTGCTGCCAAGTTTGGATAGAGCCAGGTGTAAGGTTAATATACCATACAAATGCTCCTCCAGTTAAAGAATTTGGGAATAATTTTAACTTCATATGAGCCGCGAACCTAGGAATATGCTCAACCGTTGACTGTTTCCATTCCCATAAAAAAAAGGCAAAATCTGGTATCTTGAAACCTCTTGGATATTCATGTACCCTATCTACCCATTCTGGGTACTGTTTCCTGTACACAGGAGTTTGAGCCCCCCGAGCCATTGGTCCACACATCTCTCTAACAATGTTAGCAATTTGGTCCTAAGGACCATATTTTGTGCCTGTTGAACCACTACTGGAGAAACAAACACAGGATTTGGTGGACAACCTTGTGCTTGGGGTCCTCTTGGTCCATAGGGTGGTATATTTGGGACTGATTGTCCCTGTGGTGCTGGCTGCTGTTGAGGGTATGGATGACCTCTTTGAGCCTATCCTGCGAAAGGACCTGCGAAAGGTGCTGAAACAGGTGTTGTGTCTCTTCCAGTTGTAGGAAAACCTTCCAACCCCCCGGATATAAATTCGAATAAAGGGTTAGTGAACCCCCTCGTGCCAGGTATGGCTTCGAACATGGGATTTGGAACCATCCTTATGCCATTATCCTGTGTTGGGCCAGATCCACCAATTTGCATGGCTTTACTGTTAAGTAATGAAGCATTTTGATTTGCCATAGGCCTCGAAAGAGGCTCATACCAAGACTGAGGAGATGGTCTTTCATAGTTTTGATTACTAGTTTGACCATTAGAATGTCCATTAATTTGCATAGGCTGTTCATCTCTAGCCAATCTTTTCTGAGGGACATTTGAAATTTCCTCCATGTGTCTTGTGTTTGTTGGTTGGTGGGTATTCATTCAATCCAAAAAGGATGTTGCCCACATTTCCATTGTATTTATTAACTGCTATCCCATGGCATCTACTAGGCCACCCCATGGATTCATTGGCTGAGTAGATGGAACAGTGGATGGTCCAATTCCTTGGCCTCGTCCAATATTATGAACATGTGGTACTTGTTCCGAAGTGCTGGTTTGTTCGACCATAGGTTCTGATAAAATGGGTGTTTCCACAGGATGTGTTATCACATTATCCTCTAGATTAGGCATTTCTACCTCTCCTTCCATGCCTTCTTCCAAACGTTCATTTTCTCCTTGTCTCTTACGTCTAGCCATTTCAATTAGTCCCACCGTGTGTGCCAAAAATATATGTTGGCTTTTTTGGCTTTCGAAGGTTATTTTGTAATTGTGAGCGTGCCAGCAAGGATCAATCAATCCTTACAGAAATTTAATTGCCAACCAATTATTAGACGATTGTGTTTTAATTCTTTTAGCCTCAATGACAAGAGACTTTTACTGGTGGCTTTGCTTAGGAGGAATAAACTGAAAATGATTAAATGAAGAACAATTGCAGTATTTCATTAAGTACAAACGAAAGACTTACAATGATCCAATTCAGCCTCGTAGAGGTTTACTGCAACAATCTACTTGAAACTACTCCTATGAACGAAATGCAGTGCAGGAATTTGAAGTACAAAAATGTAAAGAACAGGAAATGTAAAAACTGGAAAAGAAATAAAGTAGAATAAAACTGCTTTTCCGATCTGAGTCTGGGGGTCTTTTCTGGGGCCTTCTCTGCTGTTTATACTTCTCAAGGATAACCATCAAACTGCACTTCTAACCGTCGAAACGCTCCTCCATGATTGCTGATCATGTTGTCTTATAGTTAGCTCCACTATGCCAATACTTGAAGTTAGGCTTCCCTCATGATTTTGAATTTAAATGTGAGTAACCATTGAAGCCACGTCACTTTGCATCTCTTTGCTGATCCAGTACTACGCAGATCTCATGAAAACCAATACTAACTGCCACGTGTACGAACACGATCAACGGTTTGAATTGTCTTCCCATATTGCCCTTATTTTGCCACGCGTCGAACTATGATTGGCCCGTACAAAATATATAGCCAACGGTAACTCCAAGTAAATGTCCTACTATTTTCTATAGTAGATATATCCCACAAACAAGATTCTAATATCATTTTGCTGAAAAATAATGGGAAATTTGCACTACAGTGCATGTTTTAAAAAAGAAAAATTACAAATTGGTGGTAACTTTATCAACTTCAATGATTAAAGTTACATACTTTTTCATTAATTTGTAATTATTTTTGTGAAAACACCACTGATTTGCAATTTTGCCAAAAATAATCTTCCAACTTTGGAAATAAAAGCACCTAATGAGCTGTTTAGGATTGTTTTTGAATCCAATAACAAATGCTTAGAAAAACTATGTACAACCACTACAAGAAAAAGCACCTTTGGCGACTAAAAAATCACATTTGGTCGCTGAAAGTATAGGTTTTGGCGACTAAAAATGCATTAGTAACCAAAAGTAAAGATTTTTGGCGACTAAAAAAATTTAGTAGCCAAAAGTATAGGTTTTGGCGACTAAAAATCTGTTTGGTCGCCGATATATGGCTTTTACTGACTAAAAAAATTTTAGTAGCCAAAAGTAAGGCCTTTTGGCGACTAAAAAAAATTTAGTAGCCAAAAGTGAGGCATTCGACAACTAAAAATCTGTTTGGTCGCCAAAAGTGAGGCTTTTACCGACTAAAAAAATTTTAGTAGCCAAAAGTAAGGCCCTTAGGCGACTAAAAAAAATTAGTAGCCAAAAGTGAAGCACTCGGCGACTAAAAACATGTTTAGTAGCCAAAAGTGAGGCTTTTTGGCGACTAAAAAGAAGTTTAGTTGCCAAAAGTGGTAATTTTAGCGCGGGAATTTTTTTTTTAACGACTAAAAAATAATTAGTAGCCAAAAGTATAGAATTGGTGACTAAAATTATGTTTAGCCGCCAAAAGTGGTCTCCTTTTTTTTTCTAATAATAATTTATTTTTACATAAATTATGTTCAATAAAAATAATTATGTTTATATATATACTTTTATATTAATATGGGTCTAAGTACTATATAAATAATATATGTTGCATATATAATTATGTGGTGTTATGGAGGCGTAGTAGAAAGAGTGTGTTGTATAAGGTTTATGGTGTGGGAGGTTGATGGTTCGAATCTCCACAAGAGCAGAGTGTAATTTTTTTTTTTCACGAATGAGCTTTTGGCGACTAAAAGGTTTGATCGCCGATTCCTTGAGTATTGGCGACTAAAACATTAGTCGGTAAATATATAATTTTAAAAAATATAATTGACTATTGGCGACTAAAAAATTGGTCGGTAAATATATAATTTAAAAAATATAATTGGCTATTGGCGACCAAAGTTTTGGTCGCTAAAGACTTTATTTTTGGCGACAAAAAGTTTTTTAGTTGCCAATACCTTTCCTGACCGTCTTCCGGCGACCAAACTGGCGACTAAAAAATTTAGTCGGGGAAACTAAAAAATCGACTTTTGGCGACTAAAAATTTGGTCGCCAAATGTGTTTTTTCTTGTAGTGAACTTACAATTCCAGCCTGCTTGGGGCCCTCTCATGCTAAATTTTTATTTTTATTTTTTTAAAATGATAATTTAACGCATGAAAGAAGTCGTTAAGTTTTGACTCTTAGTATCACCTTTGCCTATTATGGGATCAATGTTTACAAACATAAAACATTAAGTGAACCACAAAGATTAGTCGTTTTTTTATTTTCCTAAAAACAAACCTACAACTGCACCCACAAAAAAAACTCTCCTAAAATCATCAGCTATTAATATCCTTTGCCCCCAAAGAACTAGACAACCAAGTATAGAACTGTGTACAGTAGCTATTACTATTAATAATGCATAATAATCACCATTTTTTTTATAAGCAATAAATACAACTAACTGCTTATACCAACGATCAAAGTTCAACAAGTATGACATACCAACATGAATTAATTTGACACATTGTCACAAATAACAACGAATCTTCAATCAAATTCACAAAACCCAGAGCTAAAAATTCATACTCTAAACATTCAAATTATCAATATTAGAGACCAAGAAATCGATAAGGGAGAAAAGGCCACAACAAAATAAATAAACAAATAACAAGCGCCATACGAATTTTGACAAAGACGAATATTAGTTTTACATTTCTGAAATCCAAAACATAAGATTAGAGTTTCCTTTCCTATTGTTTAGGCTCT
This sequence comes from Camellia japonica, assembly GCA_030407325.1. Classification (NCBI taxonomy): domain Eukaryota; kingdom Viridiplantae; phylum Streptophyta; class Magnoliopsida; order Ericales; family Theaceae; genus Camellia; species Camellia japonica. The sequence goes on along the minus strand of JAPPVO010000031.1, from coordinate 170,740,891 downwards.
CTCTCACCAACCAAACAAAACATAGAATTTACGCAATGATTGAACAAAATGTGCAAGTAGAAAACGAATCGTTTAACACAAAGCTGAGTGGCATTGAGGCATCAAGGTCAGTTCAGGGCAGAGTTGTTCCCAAAAATTCATTCTGTACAGATCCTAAAAACAGTCAGGTTCTATCGACAGGAAAGGGTTTTATTCAAATTGATTATTAAGATCAGTCCAAATGGTTTCTTCTTAAAAATGAATGGCTTTTGAAAAGTAACAGTTTGCAGCTTAAAGAGAATGTGTTAAATGATAATTTGATAATAGTTCAAAATAGAAAGTAAAATTAATCTAAAATTAAAAAAGCTACTAATAGAAAGTTAGAAAGTCAAATTATGGAATTTTCCAATTATAGTACAGTTCTCCATTTCTAAATTTTGACAAGATGTTCTTAACTTGCCACCAAGGCATAAGGAACAGCAAAAGCTATGTATGAGGATTCTTTTGTCAAAGTATATTCTTTCTTCACCACCGTTATGTACTAAAAAAATTGTTCAAAATTTAAAATTTAAATCATACACTTAAATTCTAAAATATTTTCTAAATACTTTTTTTTTCTCGATACATATATTATATGTGTTTTTTTGTTTTATCCATCAGTCCTGAAAACTTTAACCATTTCGGCCCAAATTCTTAACCATGTATGTTAAGAGTGTTGTACGTATAAATTCTGAGCTGAAATTTCTTGGAAAAGGCAAGAGACTTATGTAATATTGTCCATTTTGAGTGTTTTTTTCATCTCACATTATATTCTTTATTATTATGTATTAGATTTACCTCTCTCTTATAAATGTAGGGAATTTATGCAAAACCACATAAATCTTTGTGTGCATTCATCACAATCTGACAAATTAGATTGACTTCCCTTTTAGCAATTCTTTGTGGCGTGTGCATGGATGTACTTCTGTTCACATTCAGGCCTCATTTGGAGACTTAAAATTTTAGTTAAAAAATCAAAAGGTTACTATAAGTTATCACACCACTCTCTCTATTTTTTTGCACATCTTTTCATAAAAAACTAAAAAACTAATTAAAATAGCCAATTCTGAAACGTTCTCATTCATATGACTAATGAATTGTTTATGGAAACAAAATTAAGTATTATGTGAATTAGAATTTTTAGAAACTCAATTGTTTAGAATGGTTTTGAATTTTTCAAAACTAGTTTTTGAGTTTTTGAGTTTTTGAGTTTTTTATTTTTCACATTTTTTCTGTTTATAGTTCCATTAATTTTTAGAAACTAATTTTTCGAAACTCAATTGTTTAGCATGGTATTTAAACCAAACAAGATTGGCCTTTACTAAGCATGATATTTTGTTTTTGAAAACACATGTACTCTTATTCTGGTTATTAACCTAGAATTACTATGTTATGCACACAGCAAACAAGTATAGACTAGATCGCCTAAGTTGGAACAAAACATTGCATATTCATTTGAAAATACTTTGAAGTTTTCTACTCGCAAGTAGGCTAAATTAGGGATTTGATGAATTATTCCAATTCAAGTAATCCAACCTTCACCCACAGGCATTCAGGCAGTTAATCAACTAAGCAGTTAGTCTCATGGCAAGCATGCTTTTATGGCAGTCAGTAACACACATACAGTATGCTAAAGCGTAAACACTCACAGTGTACTCCGAGCCAAAACAGAGAACTAGTTAGAAATCATGCGTGATCCTAGTTCATGTTAAGATGGCTAATGCAACACAGGCAAAATGTGGCTAAGATAGGCTCGGCTATCCTAAGATGGCATGCGAAGTGCAACTCGATAACATGCTGTTGAACACGTATTCAGGTAAATGTATTGAAAATACAATATGCTTATGACTGAGGTATAAATACTCAGGGGTGTATCCCCGGCTTGAAATCTGTATGGAAGCCCATAGGTTGAGGTAGCGGGTATGCGCTCGATTCTGATACTGAACAACCTAGTCTGTCACCCGTTGGAGAATAGGGAAAGTTTTGTGAATATGATCAGGACGAAAAGCGCATCCATGGCCTCTACATGCAGAGTTACTACTTGTCCGTATTTTAGGACCTTTGAACTACGAGATTAAGGTAAGTGTTCGAAGGCACAAGGGGAGATCCCATCGGAGTAGAGTGGTTCACCGCCACTCACCCCCATGAGGTGCTTTCTAAAACACCGCTTTGTTTGTTTATTGCATTCCCTAAACATCATGCTCTACATTGCTTGTAACATGTATCGTGTCATCACCTTATTGCATTATTTGCACCATGTGTTATCTTGCATCGTTTATCCTTTTACGCCGAGCAGCGTTTAGGACCGTTATCCTCTGCAATTTATCTTAGGTTGCGTCGTGCACAGACCTGGGCGGTTTGTTTTCGGGCCTCTTCTCACGATTTCAGCGTGGTTAGAGTTTGTCCTTCCTCACATGATTTCAGCGTGTTTGGAATATTGGTTACCTCTTCTCACGATTTCAGCATGGTTAGAGTTTGTCCTTCCTCACACGATTTCAGCATGTTTAGAATATTGGTTACCTCTTCTCACGATTACAGCGTGGTTAGAGTTTGTTCCTTCCTCACCAGATTTCAGCGTGTTTGGAATATTGGTTACCTCTTCTCACGATTTTAGCGTGGTTAGAGTTTGTCCTTCCTCACATGATTTCTGCGTGTTTGGAATATTGGTTACCTCTTCTCATGATTTCAGCGTGGTTAGAGTTTGTTCCTTCCTCACACGATTTCAGCGTGTTTGGAATATTGGTTACCTCTTCTCACGATTTCAGCGTGGTTAGAGTTTGTTCCTTCCTCACACGATTTCAGCGTGTTTGGAATATTGGTTACCTCTTCTCACAATTTCAGCGTGGTTCGAATTTGTCCTTCCTCACACGATTTCAGCGTGTTCGAAATATTGGTTACCTCTTCTCACGATTTCAGTGTGGATAGAGTTTGTTCCTTCCTCACACGATTTCAGCGTGTTTGGAATATTGGTTACCTCTTCTCATGATTTCAGCGTGGTTAGAGTTTGTCCTTCCTCACACGATTTCAGCGTGTTTGGAATATTGGTTACCTCTTCTCACATTTCAGCATGGATAGAGTTTGTCCTTCCTCACACGATTTCGGCGTGTTTGGAATATTGGTTACCTCTTCTCACGATTTCAGCGTGGTTAGAGTTTGTTCCTTCCTCACATGATTTCAGCGTGTTTGGAATATTGGTTACCTCTTCTCACGATTTCAGCATGATTAGAGTTTGTCCTTCCTCACACGATTTCAGCGTGTTTGCAATTTATCTCTGGCTGCGTTGAGCACGCTCCTGATCAGTTGTTTTTGGATTTCTTTTTGCTCCTCTCATGATTCCGGCATGGCTGGAGTATGTCATCGTTTGCATCTTCTGTACTATCTGTTGCATCGCACTATTTTGAGCACCTTACTTGCATTGAGCTTGCATTTTATCGCACTATCTTGCGGACCTCATCTGCACTTATTAGTGCATCGCATTGTTTTGCACATACTTAGGTTGCATTGTCATGCACCCCCTCACTCGCATTGTTATGCACATACTTAGGTTGCATTGTCGTGCACCCCTTCACTGCATTATTATGCGCACACTTAGGATGCATTGTCATGCACCCCTTCCACACGCATTGTCATGCACTTTTCACATGCGTTGTCGCGCATGTTCCCATCGCATTGTTATGCGCATACTTAGGTTGCATTGTTATGCACACTACTTGTTACATTGTTATGTACCTCATCGCTTGTATTGTTATGCTTGTTTCACGTGCATTGTTATGCACTTTTCACTTGCGTTGTCACGCACTTTGCTTGCATTGTTATGCACGGTCCTTTGTTCCGAAACACTGGGATATGTCCTAATGTCTCTCCCTTTCTGGTTAAGAGCATTTGGAACACGTTCCAATGCTCGTTCCATTTCGAAACACTGGGGTATGTCCCTATGTTTCCCCTTCTCTGGTTAAGAGCATTTGGAAAACGTTCCAATGCTTGTACCATTCTAAAACACCGGGATACGTCCTTATGTTTCTCCCTCTTTGGTTAAGAGCATTTGGAACACGTTCCAATGCTTGTACCATTCCGAAACACTAGGATACGTCCCTATGTTTCTCCTTCTCCGGTTAAGAGCATTTGGAACACGTTCCAATACTTGTACCATTCTGAAACACTGGGATACGCCCCTATGTTTCTCCTTCACTAGTTAAGAGCACTTGGAACACGTTCCAATGCTTGTACCATTCTGAAACACTAGGATATGTCCCTATGTTTCCCCTTCTCTGGTTAAGAGCATTTGGAACACGTTCCAATGCTTGTACCATTCCGAAACACTGGGATATGTCCCTATGTTTCTCCTTCTCTGGTTCAGAGCATTTGGAACACATTCCAATGCTTGTACCATTCTGAAACACTGGGATACGTCCCTATGTTTCCCCTTCTTTGGTTAAGAGCATTTGGAAAATGTTCCAATACTTGCACCATTCTGAAACACCGGGATACGTCCCTATGTTTCTCCCTCTTTGGTTAAGAGCATTTGGAACACGTTCCAATGCTTGTACCATTCCGAAACACTGGGATACGTCCCTATGTTTCTCCTTCTTCGGTTCAAAGCATTTGGAACACGTTCTAATGCTTGTACCATTCCGAAACACTGGGACACGTCCTTATGTTTTTCCTTCTCTGGTTAAGAGCATTTGGAACACGTTCCAATGCTTGTACCATTTGAACACTGGGATATGTCCCTATGTTTCTCCTTCTCTGGTTAAGAGCATTTGGAACACGTTCCAATGCTTGTACCATTCCGAAACACTAGGATACGTCCCTATGTTTCTCCCTCTCTGGTTAAGAGCATTTGGAACACGTTCCAATGCTTGTGCCATTCCGAAACACCAGGATACGTCCCTGTGTTTCTCCCTCTTTGGTTAAGAGCATTTGGAACATGTTCCAATGCTTGTGTCACTTCCTTTCCTCTCTGGCGTGTGATACACTGAGAGGTTTCCCCTTTCCTCTTTGCCATGTGATACGCTGAGAGGTTTTCCCTTTCCTCTCCCGCGTGTGATACGCTGAGAGGTTTTCCCTTTCTTCTTTCGCGTGTGATACACTGAGAGGTTTTCCCTTTCCTCTCTGGCGTGTGATATGCTGAGAGGTTCTCCCTTTCTTCTTTGGCGTGTGATACGCTGAGAGGTTTTCCCTTTCCTCTTTGCGTGTGATACGCTAAGAGGTTTTCCCTTTCCTCTCTCGCGTGTGATACGCTGAGCGGTTTTCCCTTTCATCTCTCGCCTGTGATACGCTGAGAGGTTTACCTTTGCTCTCTCGTGTGTGATACCCTGAGAGGTTTTCCCTTTTCTCTCCCGTGTGTGATACGCTGAGAGGTTTTCCCTTTCATCTCTCGCGTGTGATACGCTGAGAGGTTTACCTTTCCTCTCTCACGTGTGATACGCTGAGAGATGTTGCTTTCTCCTCTCCTGCATGTGATACGCTGAGAGACGTTGTTCTGTTTGAGGCTTTGGGTGTTCCCGGTAGTCGCTTTTGGCCTTCTCCGCATGAGACGCAGTGAGAATTGTATAGTTTTCTTACATCCTTTCTGCATGAGTTGTAGTTTAGTTTGGATTCGCTTGCTTAAACTATTGCATTTATTTTGTATAATTGCTTCATTACAGCTTTCTTTGCATGATCATGAGTTATGTTTGGCATTGTGCATGTCCTTTGCATCTTGCCCCAGCCTGCGGGCACATCTCTTTGTTATCTTGCCTGTTTGTCTAAGTCTTCGGCCTTGTCAAAAATAGGTCGTCTCTGGGCTTTGACATTCACTCCCGTCACTTCTTGACTTTCGAGTTCTGTCAAAGAGGGGCAACTATAGACACCCCATTTTTGACCGACCTTAAGACTCAGACGTCATCGATTGAGCACTCGGTGATTGTGCATGTTGTGCTCGTTTCGAGTTTCCGGAGTTTTGGTTGAGTGCCTTTTCTTCGGGCGTCTGAACTTTTTGTGCTTTGGCTCAGTTTGTGGACCAAGCCTTGTTTTCCTTGCCTGAGGGAGGGAGAGGTCTTGTAGACCACTCTTTTGTGGTCGTAGATCACTTTTTGTGGTCGTAGACCACTTTTCCCGTTTGGAGACTAGTTTTCGATTTTCAGAGCCTTCGGCCGCACGCCTTGTCTCGAGACCGCTTAACGTTCTCCGTTTGGCGTGGTTTTTGAACCACACTCTGTTGCCTCTGACTAGAGGGACACTGTGGTCTGGGAGACCACTTTTGATGCCCGTAGACCAGTTTTCGAGGCTCCCGGTCGCGCGCCTTGCCTCCCGATCTCTCGTCTTGCATCCTTTTTGGTTTGTTTTTGGTACAAACCGTGTTTTCCTTGTTTGGAACATGGTACAAGGGTGGGAGACCAGTTCTTCCCCTTGGAGACCACTTTCCTTCTTGCCAGCCAGTTTTCTAGTCGGGAAACTGATTTTCTTGGTCTTTAGGCCACCTTTTCTGGTCGGCCACCATACCACCACCTTACTTTCATCCTGCAGACCACTCCCTCCCATGGCCGACCACTTTTTCCTCTGGCCGACCACTTGAACTGGTCGGCCAACCAATAACTCGAGACCGCTTAACGTTCTCCGTTTGGCGTGGTTTTTGAACCACACTCTATTGCCTCTGACTAGAGGGACACTGTGGTCTAGGAGACCACTTTTGATGCCCGTAGACCAGTTTTCGAGGCTCCCGGTCGCGCGCCTTGCCTCCCGATCTCTCGTCTTGCATCCTTTTTGGTTTGTTTTTGGTACAAACCGTGTTTTCCTTGTTTGGAACATGGTACAAGGGTGGGAGACCAGTTCTTCCCCTTGGAGACCACTTTCCTTCTTGCCAGCCAGTTTTCTAGTCGGGAAACTGGTTTTCTTGGTCTTTGGGCCACCTTTTCTGGTCGGCCACCACACCACCACCTTACTTTCATCCTGCAGGCCACTCCCTCCCATGGCCGACCACTTTTTCCTCTGGCCGACCACTTGAACTGGTCGGCCAACCAATAGAAGTAGCTGGCCGACCACTTCAAGTGGTCGGCAGCTTTCTATCACCTTTTTGGAGATATTTTCTTTACAGCTGTGCCAGCTGGAAGGCACAGATGCCATCCTCCATACACGTGTATGGAGGGATGGCTTTTGGCCAAAAGCTTGTCCAACAAGCTTGAGCTTGGTTCTCTATAAAGGAGAACCTCCCCCCTCCTCCTCCAGGTTAAAAAAAATTGGTGGCTGGAGTTATAGATATACACTTGTCTCTATATTTCCTTGTTTGCTCTTGTTTTGTGCCTTAAAGTGTAGTTTTGCCATACTTTAACACACAAGCACACACTGAAACACCATCCTTTTGTTGCTGAGGTGCTTAAGAGCTGGTTTTGGAGTTTTTGGATTGGTTTAAGCTTGGAAAACCTACTGGAGTTGTGGTTTTAAAGGTGTTCTTCAAGGGTGAGCTTCTAACCCTTAAAACACTTATCTTTGCTTAAGTTTTTGAACCTATTTTCATGCATATTTAAGCTTAACTTCCTACTGCAAAAAGTTCTGATTTTTGTCCTTAAAATATTTGTTTAAGGTCACTTTTGTGTTGGGGGTGATCCACCCCCTCTTAGGTCTTGTTTGGCCTTGTTCTTGTGCCTTCTTTTTGAGCTTTGGGATCACCTTGTTTTGGCCTTCTCACCACTGAAATCTAGAGAAATTTCAGTGGTGGGAATGGTGTTTTAAGGTCCCAAATAGGAGAGGTTCATCCCCTCTCCTTGTGCCTTGTTTACTTGCTTCGAATGCCTCATGTTTGAGCATGTTTTGTTAAGCTTATGTTGGCCATATCTTAGCATGTATTTGGGGTTATTTTGATACGGCATGCCACTAGTTTTACTTGGTTTTGTCACCTCATGCATGCCTTATACACTTGTAGTGTAAATCTCACAAACTAGTCTTGTATGCTTCATGAAGTAGCATGCCTTTCTAGCTTGTTTTGTTTCCATTTCAGCATGTTTTTGGTGATGTTTTTCCGTGTCATACCTCTGTTAAGGTTTGGTTTGGTTGGCCATTGCATGCTCCATGCACTTGTAGTGCAATTCCATGAACTAGCCTAATGTGTACCATGCTTTAACATGTCATTCTAGCATGCTTTTGGCTTAACTTCAAGAAGTTTTTGTCCATGTTTTAGCATGCTCTAGCTTTGATTTATGTTGTTTTGGTCATGCATGCCATGCTTTGTAAGCTATAGTGCATACTAGCTTGTTAGCTTTGTGTGTCAAGTCCACTAGCATACATTGCTTGGCCTAATTGAATGATTTGGCATCATTTGAAATGTGATTTCAGTCCATATTTCATGGTCATACACTTGCATCTTTCACTCTTTCAATGCATTGGAGGGTTTGCCCTTTATACCTTAAACATGAGTCATTACGTATGCCTTCATGCCTAAGCTTGCGAGCTATCATTTCAGTGTTTATTTGGGGTTATTTTTCCAAGATATAACTCCGATTTGTGTTGGTTAAGTCATCTCATGCTTGGTCTTAATAGGTGTAGTGTAATCCACCTTATTTGCCTTGCATATTCCATGCTTCATGCCCTTCATGCTAGCATATTTTGGCTTCCTTCCATACATGTTTTAGACTCATTTTGACATGTTTTAGGACTTTTTTGGGTTGCCCTTGCCATATGCTTCATGTTTTGCATAGCTATAGTGTAGGTGCCTGTGCTAGTTTCAAGCTTTGGGTACCATAGCATGCTTCATTTGTGTTGTGTACATGATTTACCATCACTTAACATGACATTTCAGAGCATGTGGTAGTGCCATATTCTCACTTCATTCACTCTTTAAGTGCCTTTGAGTGTTGAGCATTGTTGCCTTGTTTATGGCCTAGCATGTATGCCATCTTGCCTAGGTCCTTGGGCCTCCATCTTAGCATGTTTTGGTCTTTGTTTAGACCTAATTAAGCTCTGTCCGTGGTTGGTTCATGCACTTGTCCCATGTATTGCATGTCCCTTTTGTAGTCATCTTTACTAGCTTCATGCTTTAAGGACCTTTGCATGCTATACTTGTGTTGATTGAATGATTTGGCATCATTTCTTACTTATTTCAAGCTTTTAGTGTTGTTACACTTCCACTTTTGTTACTCCTTGAGCTTTCTTGAGGGTTGTGCTCTTAGGCCTAGTTGATAGGCCAATGCATGTGCATGCATGCCTTGTCTTTTGGTGCCTTTGTTTTGGTGTTATGGCCACTGATTTGGGCATGACTGAGGTTTGTCCATTTTGGTTTAAGTCCATCGAGCATTGGGTATGCCATGTTACATTGCATTGAGTATGCCATGTTACCTTACATTGTGAATGCCATGTGGTGGTTTGCATTGTGTATGCTATTTTATTGCTTTACATTGAGTGTGCATGCCATTGGCATTGGGTATGCTATGTTACATTGCATTGCATGTTTGCATGCTTGTCCCCTGCATATTGTTCGCATGCTTGTTTCATAGTATTGCATGTTTGCATGCTTTAGTTGCATTGCATGTTATTTGTTGCATTGCATGTTATTTGTTGCATTTTGTGTTTGGAATAGGTGTTAGTCCAAACACGGGAAACGAGGGACGTTTCATACTTGAAGTGATGAAACGTGCCTCAATTCCCGATCGCCGACGCTCTTGATCATACATGATAGAGTTTTAGGCCTTATGTGTTTATGTGTGCATTCATTTTACATTGAATTGTGCAACTTCGCTTCTCGGCCATCATGCATTGAGATGCGTGATTGGTGGCCCGAGGGTCGAGAACCGCACTCCCTTGAGCTCATGAAATGATAGGGAGGGTGGTTGTGCATACATATCTTGCAAATACATTGCCATGCCCTTTCTTGCTCTCTCTTGTAACAAACTGGAGAAGTGCAGCAAGAACTGGCCAGCCAGCCAGAAAAACTAGCTGGCCGACCACTTTTTCTGGTCTGTAGCAACAAAAAGTGGTTGGCCAGTGGCTGAAAGCATCCCTAGATGGTTGGCAGCCCTCCCACAGGTCCCCAAGGTGAGTTGGAAGTTTTCTGGAGCTTGGTGCAAGGTTCTGAGAACAGTTGCAAACAGAGGCAAATCGGGTCATCGCGTTGGATTTCCGAACGAGGCGACCGAGCAGCATGCACTCTTCTCACCTCGAGGCTCCTGTTTTATTGCTTTACTTAGCTAATTTGCTTAGCTATTTTGTGCTTTGGTTTTGTACCTAAAGTAGTTAATGCGTTTAGCTACTTATTTGTCTTGTAATACTTAGTTAACTTGTTAGTTAATTAGCTTGTAATTAGTTGTAGCTAGTTATTCAATTTGTAATAATTAGTTTAATTAGCTTAGATTAGCTAGTTAGCTTCTTATTCGGACCCTCCGTCGAGAGGGCACAACTGTTGTAATAAGCGTGCGTGTGTGTGATGCATGTCTTCCAACCCCCATTTCTTTCTCCCTTTTACTTAACCGCTTACGATGGTTAGTTTTAGGGCATGTTTCAATTAGCGTCCTTATGCTTCGCATGCGTGCATCCATTCATCTGTTTTGCATGCACTGGGCTCGGCGCATCATACAAATACATTGTATTTTCAATACATTTACCTGAATACGTGTTTAACAGCATGTTATCGAGTTGCACTTCGCATGCCATCTTAGGATAGCCGAGCCTATCTTAGCTGCATTTTGCCTGTGTTGCATTAGCCATCTTAACATGAACTAGGATCACGCATGATTTCTAACTAGTTTTCTGTTTTGGCTCAAAGTACACTGTGAGTATTTACGCTTTAGCATACTGCATGTGTGTTATTGACTGCCATAAAAGCATGCTTGTCGTGAGGCTAACTGCTTAGTTGATTAACTGTTGAATGCTTGTGGGTGAAGGTTGGATTACTTGAATTGGAACAATTCATCAAATCCCCAATTTAGCGTACTTGCGAGTAGCAAGCTTCAAAATATTTTCAAATGAATATGCAATGTTTTGTTCCAACTTAGGCGATCTAGTCTATACTTGTTTGTTGTGCGCATAACATAGTAGATCTAGGTTAATAACTGGAATAAGAGCGCATGTGTTTTCAAAAACAAAATATCATACTTAGTAAAGGCCGATCTTTTGATCGGGCGAGCGGGGGTGCTCATTGCATGACCTTTCCCTCTCGTACCCAAGTTTCCAAGCCGAGGCAACTTTGGTGATGACGGACACCTGGCCTTAGGCACGAGTCAGGGTTTCCTAAATTCCCCAAAATAAAAAATTTAGGTGGCGACTCTGTATCTGGCAAAGCAGTCCATGTTTGGCATTTCTTTATTAAAATCAGTTTTCCAAAACGATTTGTCGGATTTGGACTCTTTGGTGATTTATCGATCTTGCATTGCACTTTGTGAGATTAGATTCAGAACCGTGACATTGAGTCTGAACTGTAGTAGCCTAAGAACAAAACGGATTTCGTGCCTTCGCAAGCGCGGAGCCGGAGAGTTTTCGGGGCTCGTCTACAAATTCTGGCGACTCTGCTGGGGACTTAGAGAACTTGACTCGAACTCATGATATCTTGTTTTGTTTACACTTATGTGTCTCTTTGCATTGCATTTGCATTAGTGCGCCTAAGACACCGTGTTCACCGTCTGCTATTCCTAAATGGTTAGCCAAAGGCTGCGTGCCATAAGGTCCACTGGTTACGGCTCTGCCATGATGGGAACGCAAACCCCGGTTGTTACCGGAGCACCCTTTTTGACCATTCGACCTAGTGCATGTCAGAATCCATAGTGACCATTCCAAGCTAGGACAGGTTGCTTACCCGATTGTAGGTTGTTTGAAACCCTAGCTCCTGACAAAATAAGACAGGGAAACCCTATCCCTCCATAAGGGTGTTTTGGCTCTCATTTGCTTGCTATGTGCTTTTAGAGTGTGCCTCTGCAGGAATGCATGTATCAGTTTGCAAGTCTGGGTATCAGGCCTGAGGGCATCAATATTTTGGGGGAATTAGTTTTACCTGGGGGTATCAGTTTACAGGCAGAATTTTGGGCAAAATTCAGTAGAGAGCACAATCATTCAACTTTGCTTATATCTGTTCTAGTGAAATTGGGCTGAGATGCTGCATGTTTTCTCTTTTGCAAGGTAGTCGTGGAACTATAGCTTCAGAGGACTCCAATATCCCCCTAAGTACACCGGGCTTGTGCTAATAGACTTTGTCAGGTCAGAGATTCAGTTCAGAGCAGCCAGTGTTTTCCTTCGTTGAGGCAAGGCAGAGAAAGGCCAGTCAAGGCTCACCGGTTCATCTGATCCGTTAGTCACTAGTCACATCACCTCTGTTCAGTTCAACAGACTCATGATGACGCAGAGTTCAGAAGAAATTGTGGTCATGATAGCAGCATTAAACCAGGGAATCACCATGCAGGGTGAGACCGATGCTGAAATGCAACGCCCGTTTGGGGCACCTACCACACATCCAGTCTTGGAACCCCAGTCATCTCAAACTCGCGAGCCCACTACTTTTGAGCTGATGGGAATGATCGGCGATCTTCAAAGAACTGTAGCTGATCTAGCCTTTGGAATGTCGGCTCCGCCATCGACCATATCACATGCCAGAAATTTCACGCTAGAAGAGCCTCCACTCTTACGGCGAATTGTAATTGAACTCAGCCAACCTGAAGTCGTCCCAAGTTTAGGCAATGACGTGTCGGCTACAACCGGGCTTCGCACTGATGTAGCAACCCAAACCTTTGACCAAGCTGAGGCGATTGGAAAGAACAAGGTGGGGGCAAACATTGATCCTTATGAATACCTTCCGTGGATTGTTGAGGCTTTGAAAGCCGACAGATTGAACAAACAGCAAGTGCTCGCAGTTGTTGCAAAAACTGTAGGTGACACTTTCGCCACTCAGAATGAGAGCAGTTTGAATCAAGGAACAAACCGGGAGAAGGGCCGTCGTACCAGAAACGATCCTATTAGCTCTAATCCTGCATAGAAAACCAAGTCAGCACCTGCCGATCCCTTTGCTAGTGCGTCCGACAAAAATCCACAAACCTCAAAGTACCTACCCCGAGGTCGGAGGGTCTTCCATGCCCTCTATATGCCTTTGTCCAAGGCTCTCCAAATCCTCGTTGAAAAAGGCCATCTCAAACCCCTTGAGCCTCGGCCTCTCCCGAATCCCCTTCCATCTAAGCATGATGCTACCCAGTACTGTGCCTACCATCAACAAACCGGTCATAGCACCGACAATTGCTTTCGTCTTCGCCACGGAGTGCCAATTTGATTGACAACGAGGTCATCATCGCACCAAGCTCAACGAAGTCTATCGTCACTGGATCAGTGCACTTGGGGGATAACGCGATGTGATCGGGGGGTGAACCACCTGCGGGCGGCGCGCAGTTTACTCCAGATGTGGTGTATGGCACACACTGTTTTGAGCATTTACGAATGCTATTTATTTTGCTTCATGACTTGGGTATTAGGTCAGTCTTGTATATTATATTGAGTCGGTCTTTTTGTGCTAAGTCAGTTGGGTTTGTCTTGTTGCATCGAGTCAGTTCTGTTTTGTTAAGAGTCAGGTGATTTCGGGGGTGTTACCTCGGATATCACTTGCTTGTTTTTGTATTTGTCTTTTCCTTTTTTTTTTTTTCTTTTTTTTTTGAGTCTGTTTCTGCCGTGGAGCTAGTTACACCAGAAGATTTGAATGAAACAGCAGCGGTTTTCATGCTTTTGTGTTTGTTTTTGCCTTGGGCCAGTTATGCCAGAAAATTTGAATGAAACGGTAGTGCTTTTCACTTGCTTTTCTGTGCCTTGAAATCATTGCATTGACCTAAGTTTCTCAAAACTTTTCAAACATTGTAATGAAAATGAAGAGGGAGGAATTCCTCGGGCTTTGCAAAAATTTGATCAACTGAGAGAAAGAGAGGCATGCCAAGCCCTTAATGAATAAGATCGTGTTTGTTAATGTGAGTACTGAGAAGGATCCTGGCTTGATCTAGATTGGTTCTACATTGTCTTCAACGCGAGCGACTAGTCGTTTTCTTAAAAGATTTCAAAAAATGTTTTGCGTGGTTCTGCGAAGACCTATGTGGAATCGCTCTTGAGATTGTGTAGCCTAGGATCGCTCTCAGCCTCAAGACTCACTTTGCTTTCAAACCTTGAACTTGGATCCAGAATGTTCAAAGGTAAATCACGATGTGAGGCTTGCATGGCCAGATCAGAAGCAACCCTCGAACTAGGGGGCAAAGAAAGTCAGATCAAGAAGATCAGACGTTATCAAAGGAGGCTTGCGAAGCTAGATCAGAAGCACCCCTCGAACTAGGAGCGAAAATGTCTGAAGTGCTCAAAGAGTCAGAAATTAGGACATTTCTCAAGCTAACGAAGATCGGCAAGAATGCCAAATCCCAGAAGGGCGGAAAGAAGAAAGTATTGTTGAAAGACAACCAAGTTCCTATCCGCAACACTGGGGGCAATTCAGACCCGGTTGGATGGACTCCTACATCATCAGCGAACAGCAGCCATTCTCCTGGATTCATATGGCTTCGAGATCCTAAAACCATTTGACATGGACAAAGCTACACTTTTACCCTTGAGAGACTCGCTGGGCCGAAAACCCGGAAGGGCGACCCAGGCAAAAGTTAGAGCAAGAAAAAGAAAAGAAAAGAACAAAAAGAAAAGAAATGAAAAAAAGAAATGAAATGAAAAAAAGAAAAAAGAAGAAATGAAAAGAAAAGAAAAACATAGCTCGCAAGGTTGAAAACCTGGAAAGGCGGCCTTGGCAAAAGTTAGAGCACAAAATGAGAGGTTAATACCCGAGTGTACCTTAACCGGAACTACGTCAGGCTTGATTTCCATGTTTGGGATACGTAGGCAACTTCATTCTGAAGTCCAGCCATAAACACTTCCAAATCGATTGTGTCCATGTAATGGTTCAGATCATCGTTGTCTTCTTTGTATCCGAGAGTTCGGTTGTGATCGTCACCTTGAGAACTGGTTACAGTGTGCTGCAGTACCATTCAAACAAGGGGCAACTTTCCGTTGCCATACAGTGTGTTGCGGTGCTATTCAAATAAGGGGCAACTTTCCATTGCCGTACGGTGTGCTGCGGTGCTATTCAAACAAGGGGCAACTTTCCGTTGCCGTACGGTGTGCTGCGGTGCTATTCAAACAATGGGCAACTTTCCATTACCATGTAGTGCCATTTAGACAAGGGGCAATTTTCAATTGTTTTGGATCTGAGGTTGTGCATCTCAAGAGTAAGTTCCGTGTTGGTCGAGTAGTGGCCATTTGCAAAAACAGTTTTTGATAATTTTTAATAAGGTTGATTAATTCTCTCGAAAATTATTCCATTGTTCCAAAACTGGACCATTTCTTGGACCCAAAAAAGGAAAATTTTCAGTGCTCACGATTTGACTTGCATCATTTCAAATCAGAAAGTTGAACAAGTATGTTAATCTAACTCTCGTGTTGGTCAAAATTGTTTTTAGTAGAAAACAAAAACAAAAAATGGTCAAAATGATGAATTTGGGGCACAATTGAGTCAGGTGTTCTGTCTTTTCCCCATTGTTATCATACTTGCCAGAAAAAGGCACTACTAAAGTCAACGGCGAAGGGCAGAAAGCTCTCCTATCCTCCAAAACAGCGAGGTATTAAGCCAAGTGCGAAGCACAAACTAAAATGGATCAAGATATTCCACTCCTTCATCTGGAGCATCGACTAGACGTCGCTAGAAGAAATAGCCGTGAGCTGAATATGCTAGGGGCAAGAGCCCGCAACTTCCTGTTTATCCATCAACCACCCAGAGGAGGGATAAAAGAGAAGAGAGATTGAAGAATAGAGAGATGTATGCTGAGAGAAAAAGTGAGAAAAGGGCTTTTTCAGAAAAATAGAGCCTAAGGGCCGAGTGATATGAGAATCACAAATAAGAAAGGGTGGGAAACAATACCCGAAGAAACTGGCTCCTCGCGAACTGAGAGGTCTCTCACCTTTGGAACACATCCGAGTGTTGTGCTGTGTTTTTGTTTGTCTCGATTCTTGTTTTGAATCCTTTCGTATATCAACAGATGTGTTTAGGTTGTTTACCTTTTGTTTTTCCTTAATTGAGTCGTGGTGCGCTGTGTTCAGTCGTAGGCTCAATACCCGGTCGAGAATCCATTTCTCATTTTCAAAATGAATCGTTTTGTGCTCAGAGTGCTGTGCCATTCTCCACATTTGTGCAAAATAGAATTTGTTCTTTCATAAAACCGCAGGGTTCAACCCAGGTCATGTGAGAACAGTAAAACCAGGACCTATCTGAAGCTATATGGGTTCCAGGCTGCAAAGCAAAAGAAAAGAGGGAAAATTTGGAGCATCGAAGTTTGTTTCAACTTCCGCAAGTTCCATCACTACATCCCCTATGTTCAGAATGAGCTATATGTTCAGAGTGAGCAATATGTTGTATGAGCTATGTGCTAAATAAACTGGGTACTGTGTTATGAACTGTGTGTTCAGATTGAGCAGTGTGCTACATGAGCTGTGTGCCAAATAAACCGAGTACTGTGTTATGAGCTGGGTGTTCAAATTGAGCAGTATGCTATATGAGTTGTGTGCCAAATAAACCAAATGCTGTGTTATGGACTGTGTGTTCAGATTGAGCAGTGTTATGAGCCGTGTGCAAAGTAAACAGAATACTGAGTTATGAGTTGTGCATTCAAAATGAACAAAATACTGTGTTGACTGTTTTGATGCCAGAACGGCGATAAGAAATGCTCTCCCTGAGTATCATTCCCTGCCAGGGGCATCTTGATTATGTTTGCAATGAGTTCCTAGGAGATCAACTGCGACGTTGGAAATTAGAGTTCGAATGGTTGTTGCCTAGAACACAAAAGTTTGGAATTTCTGACACTAAAGTTTGGTTTAAATACCCAGGGGTGTATCCCCGACTTGAAATCTGTATGGCAGCCCCATAGGTTGAGGTAGGAGGTATGCGCCTCGATTCTGGATACTGAACCAACCTAGTCTGTCACCCCGTTGGAGAATAGGGAAAGTTGTGAATATGATCAGGATGAAAAGCGGCATCCATGGCTTCTACATGCAGAGGTTACTACTTGTCCGTATTTCAGGACCTTTGAACTACGAGTTGAAGGTAAGTGTTCGAAGAGCAGAAGGGGAGATCCCCATCGGAGTAGAGTGGTTCACCGCCACTCACCCCCCATGAGGTGCTTTCTAAAACACCGCTTTGTTTGTTTATTGCATTCCCTAAACATCATGCTCTACATTGCTTGTAACATGTATCGTGTCATCACACTTATTGCATTTATTTGCACCATGTGTTATCTTGCATCGTTTATCCTTTTACGCCGAGCAGCGTTTAGGACCGTTATCCTCCGGAATTTATCTTAGGTTGCGTCGTGCACGGACCTGGGCAGTTTGTTTTTGGACCTCTTCTCACGATTTCAGCATGGTTAGAGTTTGTTCATCCTCACACGATTTCAGCGTGTTTGGAATATTGGTTACCTCTTCTCACGATTTCAGCGTGGTTAGAGTTTGTCCTTCCTCACACGATTTCAGCGTATTTGGAATATTGGTTACCTCTTCTCACGATTTCAGCGTGGTTACAGTTTGTTCCTTCCTTACACGATTTCAGCGTGTTTGGAATATTGGTTACCTCTTCTCATGATTTCAGCGTGTTCGGAATATTGGTCACCTCTTCTCACGATTTCAGCATGGTTAGAGTTTGTCCTTCCTCACACGATTTCAGCGTGTTTAGAATATTGGTTACCTCTTCTCACGATTTCAGCGTGGTTAGAGTTTGTCCTTCCTCACACGATTTCAACGTGTTTGGAATATTGGTGACCTCTTCTCACGATTTCAGCGTGGTTAGAGTTTGTTCTTTCCTCACACGATTTCAGCGTGTTTGGAATATTGGTTACCTCTTCTCACAATTTCAACGTGCTTAGAGTTTGTCCTTTCTCACACGATTTCAGCGTGGTTAGAGTTTGTTCCTTCCTCACACGATTTCAGCGTGTTTGGAATATTGGTTACCTCTTCTCACGATTTCAGCATGGTTAGAGTTTGTCCTTCCTCACACGATTTCAGCGTGTTTGGAATATTGGTTACCACTTCTCACGATTTCAGCGTGGATAGAGTTTGTCCTTCCTCACACGATTTCAACGTGTTTGGAATATTGGTTACCTCTTCTCACAATTTCAGCGTGGTTAGAGTTTGTTCCTTCCTCACACGATTTCAGCGTGTTTGGAATATTGGTTACCTCTTCTCACGATTTCAGTGTGATTAGAGTTTGTCCTTCCTCACACAATTTCAGCGTGTTTGGAATTTATCTCAGGCTGCGTTGTCCACGCTCCTGATCGGTTGTTTTTGGATTTGTTTTTCCTCCTCTCATGATTCCGGCATGGCTGGAGTATGTCAGCCTTTGCATCCACTGTACTATCTGTTGCATCGCACTATTTTGAGCACCTTACTTGCATTGAGCATGCATTTTATCGCACTATCTTGCGCACCTCATCTGCACTTATTAGTGCATCGCATTGTTATGCACATACTTAGGTTGCAATTTCATGCACCCCCTCACTCGCATTGTTATGCACATATTTACGTTGCATTGTCATGCACTCATTCACCGCATTGTTATACGCACACTTAGGATGCATTGTCATGCACCCCTTCCACCCACATTGTCATACACTTTTCACATGTGTTGTCGCGCACGTTCCCATCGCATTGATATGCGCATACTTAGGTTGCATTGTTATGCACGCTACTTGTTACATTGTTATGTACCTCATCGCTTGTATTGTTATGCTTGTTTCACGTGCATTGTTATGGACTTTTCACTTGCATTGTCACGCACTTTTCTTGCATTGTTATGCATGCTTCTTTGTTCCGAAACACTAGGATATGTCCCTATGTTTCTCCATTTCTGGTTAAGAGCATTTGGAACACGTTCCAATGCTCGTACCATTCCGAAACACTGGGATATGTCCCTATGTTTCCCCTTCTCTGGTTAAAAGCATTTGGAACACATTCCAATGCTTGTACCATTCCGAAACACCAGGATACGTCCCTGTGTTTCTCCCTCTTTGGTTAAGAGCATTTGGAGCACATTCCAATGCTTGTACCATTCCGAAACACTGGGATACGTCCCTATGTTTCTCCTTCTCCGGTTAAGAGCATTTGGAACACGTTCTAATGCTTGTACCATTCCGAAACACTGGGATATGTCCCTATGTTTCTCCTTCTCTGATTAAGAGCATTTGGAACACGTTCCAACGCTTGTACCAATCCGAAACACTAGGATATGTCCCTATGTTTCTCCTTCTCTGGTTAAGAGCATTTGGAACACGTTCCAATGCTTGTACCATTCCGAAACACTGGGATATGTCCCTATGTTTCTCCCTCTCTGGTTAAGAGCATTTGGAACACGTTCCAATGCTTGTGCCATTCCGAAACACCGGGATACGTCCCTATGTTTCTCCCTCTTTGGTTAAGAGCATTTGGAACATGTTCCAATGCTTGTGTCACTCCCTTTCCTCTCTGGCGTGTGACACACTGAGAGGTTTTCCCTTTCCTCTCCCGCGTGTGATACACTGAGAGGTTTTCCTTTCCTCTTTCACGTGTGATACGCTGAGAGGTTTTCCCTTTCCTCTATCGCGTGTGATACGCTGAGAGGTTTTCCCTTTCCTCTCTCGCGTGTAATACGCTGAGAGGATTTCCCTTTCCTCTCTGGCGTGTGATATGCTGAGAGGTTCTCCCTTTCCTCTCTGGCGTGTGATACGCTGAGAGGTTTTCCTTTTCCTCTCCCTCGTGTGATACGCTGAGAGGTTTTCCCTTTCATCTCTCGCGTGTGATACGCTGAGAGGTTTCCCTTTCATCTCTCACTTGTGATACGCTGAGAGGTTTTCCCTTTCATCTCTTACGTGTGATACGCTGAGAGGTTTACTTTTCCTCTCTCGCGTGTGATGCGTTGAGAGATATTGCTTTCTCCTCTCCTGCGTGTGATACGCTGAGAGACGTTGTTCCGTTTAAGGCTTTGGGTGTTCCCGATAGTCGCTTTTGGCCTTGTCCGCGAGAGACACGGTGAGAATTGTATAATTTTCTTGCATCCTTTTTGCATGAGTTGTAGTTTGGTTTGGATTCGCTTGCTTAAACTGTTGCATTTATTTTGCATAATTGCTTTATTACAGCTTTCTTTGCTTGATCATGAGTTATGTTTGGCATTGTGCATGTCCTTTGCATCTTGCCCCAGCCTACGAGCACATCTCTTTGTTATCTTGCCAGTTTGTCTAAGTCTTCGGCCTTGTCAAAAATGGGTCGTCTCTGGGCTTTGACATTCACTCCCGTCACTTCTTGACTTCCGAGTTCTATCAAAGAGGGGCAACTGTAGACACCCCATTTTTTACCAATCTTAAGACTCAGACGTCATCGATTGAGTGCTCGGTGATTGTGCATGTTGTGCTCGTTTCGAGTTTCCGGAGTTTTGGCTGAGTGCCTTGCCTCCGGGCCTCTGAACTTTTTGTGCTTTGGCTCGGTTTGTGGACCAAGCCTTGTTTTCCTTGCCTGAGGGAGGGAGAGGTATTGTAGACCACTCTTTTGTGGTTGTAGACCACTTTTCCCGTTTGGAGACTAGTTTCCGGTTTTCGGAGCCTTCAGTCGCGCCTCTTGTCTCGGGACCACTTAACGTTCTCCGTTTGGCGTGGTTTTTGAACCACACTCTGTTGCCTCTGCCTAGACGGACACTGTGGTCTGGGAGACCACTTTTGTGGTCGCAGACCGCTTTTTATGCCCGTAGACCAGCTTTCGAGGCTCCCGGTCGCGCGCCTTGCCTCCCGATCTCTCGTCTTGCATCCTTTTTGGTTTGTTTTTGGTACAAACCTTGTTTTCCTTGTTTGGAAGGTGGTACAAGGGTGGGAGACCAGTTCTTCCCCTTGGAGACCACTTTCCTTCCCGCCAGCCAGTTTTCTGGTCGAGAAACTGGTTTTCTTGGTCTTTGGGCCACCTTTTCTGGTCAGCCACCACACCACCACCTTACTTTCATCCTGCAAACCACTCCCTCCCATGGCCGACCACTTTTTCCTCTGGCCGACCACTTGAACTGGTCGGCCGACCAGTAAAAGTAGCTGGCCGACCACTTCAAGTGGTCGGCAGCTTTCCATCACCTTTTTGGAGATATTTTCTTTACAGCTGTGCCAGCTGGAAGGCACAGAAGCCATCCTCATGGAGGGATGGCTTTAGGCCAAAAGCTTGTCCAACAAGCTTGAGCTTGGTTCTCTATAAAGGAGAACCTCCCTCCTCCTCCTCCAGTTAAAAAAATTTGGTGGCTGGAGCTATAGATACACACTTGTCTCTATATTTCCTTGTTTGCTCTTGTTTTGTGCCTTAAAGTGTAGTTTTTCCATACTTTAACACACAAACACACACTAAACACCATCCTTTTGTTGTTGAGGTGCTTAAGAGCTGGTTTTGGAGTTTTTGGATTGGTTTGAGCTTGGAAAACCTGCTGGAGTTGTGGTTTTGAAAGGTGTTCTTCAAGGGTGAGCTTCTAACCCTTAAAACACTTATCTTTGCTTAAGTTTTTTAACCTATTTTCATGCATATTTAAGCTTAACTTCCTATTGCAAAAAGTTCTGGTTTTTGGTCCTTAAAATGTTTGTTTAAGGTCACTTTTGTGTTGGGGGTGGTCCACCCCCTCTTAGGCCTTGTTTGGCCTTGTTCTTGTGCCTTCTTTTTGAGCTTTGGGATCACCTTGTTTTGGCCTTCTCACCACTGAAATCCAGAGAAATTTCAGTGGTGGGAATGGTGTTTTAAGGTCCCAAATAAGAGAGGGTCATCCCCTCTCCTTGTGCCTTGTTTACTTGCTTCGAATGCCTCATGTTTGAGCATGTTTGTTAAGCTTATGTTGGCCATATCTTAGCATGTATTTGGGTTATTTTGATATGGCATGCCACTGTTTTTACTTGGTTTTGTCACCTCATGCATGCCTTATACACTTGTAGTGTAAATCTCACAGTAGCATGCCTTTCTAGCTTGTTTTGTTTCCATTTCAGCATGTTTTTGGTGATGTTTTTCCATGTCATACCTCTGTTACGGTTTGGTTTGGTTGGCCATTGCATGCTCCATGCACTTGTAGTGCAATTCCATGAACTAGCCTAATGTGTACCATGCTTTAACATGTCATTCTAGCATACTTTTGGCTTAACTTCAAGAAGCTTTTGTCCATGTTTTAGCATACTCTAGCTCTAATTTATGTTGTTTTGGTCATGCATGCCATGCTTTGTATAGCTATACTGCATACTAGCTTGTTAGCTTCGTGTATCAAGTCCACTAGCATGCATTGCTTGGCCTATTTGAATGATTTGACATCATTTGAAATGTGATTTCAGTCCATGTTTCATGGTCATACACTTGCATCTTTCACTCTTTCAATGCGTTGGAGGGTTTGCGCTTTATGCCTTAAACATGAGTCATTGCGTATGCTTTCATGCCTAAGCTTGCGAGCTATCGTTTCAGTGTTTAATTAGGGTTATGTTGCCATGATATAACTCTGATTTATGTTGGTTAAGTCATCTCATGCTTGGTCTTAATAGGTGTAGTGTAATCCACCTTATTTGCCTTGCATATTCCATGCTTCATGCCCTTCATGCTAGCATATTTTGGCTTCCTTCCATACATGTTTTAGACTCATTTTGACATGTTCTAGGACTGTTTTGGGTTGCCCTTGCCATATGTTTCATGTTTTGTATAGCTATAGTGTAGGTGCCTGTGCTAGTTTCAAGCTTTGGGTACCGTAGCATGCTTCATTTCTGTTATGTACATGATTTAGCATCACTTACCATGACATTTCAGAGCATGTGGCATTGCCATGTTCTCACTTCATTCACTCTTTAAGTGCCTTTGAGTGTTGAGCATTGTTGCCTTGTTTATGGCCTAGCATGTATGCCATCTTGCCTAGGTCCTTGGGCCTCCATCTTAGCATGTTTTGGTCTTTGTTTAGACCTAATTAAGCTCTGTCCGTGGTTGGTTCATGCACTTGTGCCATGTATTGCATGTCCCCTTTGTAGTCATCTTTACTAGCTTCATGCTTTAAGGACCTTTGCATGCTATACTTGTGTTGATTGAATGATTTGGCATCATTTCTTGCTTATTTCAGAGCTTTTAGTGTTGTTACACTTCCACTTTTGTCACTCCTTGAGCTTTCTTGAGGGTTGTGCTCTTAGGCCTAGTTGATAGGCCAATGCATGTGCATGCATGCCTTGTCTTTTGGTGCCTTTGTTTTGGTGTTATGGCCACTGATTTGGGCATGACTGAGGTTTGTCCATTTTGGTTTAAGTCCTTCGAGCATTGTGTATGCCATGTTACATTGCATTGAGTATGCCATGTTACCTTGCATTGTGAATGCCATGTGGTGGTTTGCATTGTGTATGCTATTTTATTGCTTTACATTGAGTGTGCATGCCATTGGCATTGGGTATGCTATGTTACATTGCATTGCATGTTTGCATGCTTGTCCCCTGCATATTGTTCGCATGCTTGTTTCATTGTATTGCATGTTTGCATGCTTTAGTTGCATTGCATGTTATTTGTTGCATTTTGTGTTTGGAATAGGTGTTAGTCCAAACACGGGAAACGAGGGACGTTTCATACTTGAAGTGATGAAACGTGCCTCAATTCCCGGTCACCGACGCTCTTGATCATACATGATAGAGTTTTAGGCCTTACGTGTTTATGTGTGCATTCATTTTACATTGAATTGTGCAACTTTGCTTCTCGGCCATCATGCATTGAGATGCGCTATTGGTGGCCCGAGGGTCGAGAACCGCACTCCCTTGAGCTCATGAAATGATAGGGAGGGTGGTTGTGCATACATATCTTGCAAATACATTGCCATGCCCTTTCTTGCTCTCTCTTGCAGCAAACTGGAGAAGTGCAGTAACAACTAGCCGGCCAGCCAGAAAAACTAGCTGGCCGACCACTTTTTCTAGTCTGTAGCAACAAAAAGTGGTCGGCCAGTGGCTGGAAGCATCCCTAGATGGTCGGCAGCCCTGCCACAGGTCCCCAAGGTGAGTTGGAAGCTTTCTGGAGCTTGGTGCAAGGTTCTGAGAACAGTTGCAAACAGAGGCAAATCAGGGCATCGCGTTGGATTTTCGAGCGAGGCGACCGAGCATGCATGCACTCTTCTTGCCTCGAGGCTCCTGTTTTATTGCTTTACTTAGCTAATTTGCTTAGCTAGTTTATGCTTTGGTTTTGTACCTAAAGTAGTTAATGCGTTTAGCTGCTTATTTGTCTTGTAATAGTTAGTTAACTTGTTAGTTAATTAGCTTGTAATTAGTTGTAGCTAGTTATTCAATTTGTAATAATTAGCTTAATTAGCTTAGATTAGCTAGTTATCTTCTTATTCGGACCCTCCGTCGAGAGGGCACAACTGTTGTAATAAGCGTGCGTGTGTGTGATGCATGTCTTCCAACCCCCATTTCTTTCTCCCTTTTACTTAACCGCTTACGATGGTTAGTTTTAGGACATGTTTCAATTAGCATCCTCATGCTTCGCATGCGTGCATCCATTCATCTGTTTTGCATGCACTAGGCTCAGCGCATCATACAAATACATTTGATTTTCAATACATTTACCTGAATACGTGTTCAACAGCATGTTATCGAGTTGCACTTCGCATGCCATCTTAGGATAGCTGAGCCTATTTTAGCTGCATTTTGTCTGTGGTGCATTAGCCATCTTAACATGAACTAGGATCACGCATGATTTCTAACTAGTTCTCTGTTTTGGCTCGGAGTACACTGTGAGTATTTACACTTTAGCATACTGCATGTGTGTTATTGACTACCATAAAAGCATGCTTGCCATGAGGCTAACTGCTTAGCTGATTAACTGCCTGAATGCCTGTGGGTGAAGGTTGGATTACTTGAATTGGAACAATTCATCAAATCCCCAATTTAGGCTACTTGCGAGTAGCAAACTTCAAACTATTTTCAAACGAATATGCAATGTTTTGTTCCAACTTAGGCGATCTAGTCTATATTTGTTTGCTGTGCGCATAACATAGTAATCTAGGTTAATAACCGGAATAAGAGCACATGTGTTTTCAAAAACAAAATATCATGCTTAGTAAAGGCCGATCTTTTGATCGGGCGAGCGGGGGTGCTCATTGCATGACCTTCCCCTCTCGTACCCAAGTTCCCGAGCCGCGGCAACTTTGGTGATGACGGACACGTGGCCTTAGGCACGAGTCAGGATTTCCTAAATTCCCCCAAAATAAAAAATTTAGGTGGCGACTCTGTATTTGGCAAAGCAGTCCATGTTTGGCACTTCTTTATTAAAATCAGTTTTCCAAAACGATTTGTCGGATTTGGACTCTTTGGTGATTTATCGATCTTGCATTGCACTTTGTGAGATTAGATTCAAAACCGTAACATTGAGTCCGAATTGTAGTAGCCTAAGAACAAAACGGATTTCGCGCCTTCGCGCGCGGAGCCAGAGAGTTCTCGGGGCTTGTCTACACACACATTTCCTCACCTCTAGTTAGGCGGCATCACCACATCTTTTCCTGTACAAAAATCCCGTAGGATGAGCATAAAGCCTAGTAGGAAATCCTTAACAAAGTAAATATATTTTATACAAGTCTCAAGAGATGAAATGCACATGCCATGCTATGCCCTTTTGAAAGAAAATCACATCTTCATCTTTGAAAACCATCATGCTCAATGATGTCATGCAATTTCAATTCTTCAAAACTTAACAATTCATTTCAAAAGCGGTAAATACGACTCTGGTAATCTCTAGGTTAGTGTCTGCAAGTAAACTATACAAGTACTACCAATTTGTCATTTTTACCAGCATTGATTGGAAGGCTTGACACCTATAATCTGTCATTTTTATCAATATTAACTAGAAGGCTCGACACCTATTCAATTTCATCTACACACCTGTCAAGACTTACTACCGTATTTACCCCAAACCAATTCATGGAAACTTGTTTGTCAAATTCTTTTCTCAATGCAAGTTTCAAATCAACTTTCAAAAATTTAATGTAATCAAATGAATGATATGCAATAACACAAAATGAATATAAATACTTTTATTCCAATTCATCATCCAAGGAATAACACCAATTCCCTCTTCTCAAGTATCCTCAACAATTAGTCATTTCAAGACTATTTCAACATTTTGAACAATAATTTCCAAATGAACAACAATTCTCATATTCCCTGAAATTCATCATTTATATAAATATAAATAAGAAATTTTTCAAAAATTGTTTATTTTGACACACAAAATAAATATAACAATATATTCATGGATTTTCAGTCTCTTTTAAAACATTCCCAAATTCTAGGTTTTCTCACCAAAACTATACAACTCAATCTTTTGAAAGAAAACTTTCCAAAATCATCTTTTCTTCAATCAACGAAGATCAAAACCCATGAGATCATTTTAAAAGAACAAGAAACAAACCCACTTTCAAAATCGCTCAACTTCTTGAATCAACAATCAATTTTCAAAAGCTATCGAAGGACGATTTTAAAAGGCTTTGATCCAATTTGGCGTAGGGAAATGTAGAGAGAAAGGAGAGGAAATGCTTTTAGAGAGAGAGACATAAAAAAGTGATCTGAAATATCAGATTCACAAACTGATATAACATGGTCCGCTTGAGTGTGGAAAGCCCCGCTCGAGCGTCGAATACATCTTCCCAGTATTTTTGCAGATAGGTCAAACTTCTGGAACCAAACATTCTCCGGTCGAGCGCATAAACGGCCGCTCGAGCAGACAAACAACTTCGAATGCATTTTGCATTTTTGCTTCGGGGGCACTGCCCCTCGACCCCGCCAGGGCGCTGCCCTCAGACCCACCATGGGGCACTGCCCCCTGAACCCCCACGAGCTGACCAGGCAGTTCGATCCCCGATCTACCCAGTCGAAGTGGCAAGACATGAAAAAAGGGTCGAAACTGGGATCGCTATGTGTCGCGACATTTAAACCTTTTTATCTCGTCATGAAAATTATCTATGTAGAAGTTTTTATGGAACTAACTGAAAAAATGTATTAGGATTATGGGTCCACCAATAAGTTTTCTTAACTCTTTGATACATCAAAAAGTCCGTTCACTTTTAATTGGTACCACAAATTTTATTTGTTATTTTTTTAATGGCATTTCATAAAAGTGTCACTAATTGTTAGTTGTTAGTGATAGTTTGAAATATTCATCACAGAAAAACGTCACAAATTTTTATTTTTTAGCAACGGATTTAGAAAATCATCACTAATTTGTTAGTTTTTAGCAACAGATTCATAAAATCATCACTAAAAATTTGAAGTCCAACTTTAGAGTTTTTTGATCTATACAAACACCTTTTTTTTTAACTCATCTATACAAACACTTATAAGACTTAATGGTACACATAATTAACCTTAATTAAATTAATCAAATAAAAAGTGTAATTACCACATCTATTTCGACGTTTTCTGGAAAAAGATCTCGTCATTCTTTAGTTGGAGTTTTTTCATCAAATAAATAAGTGCATGTAATTTTAAATCATATTTATTAAATTCTTGTAGTTATTAAATAATTTTCCAAATTTTTTTAATATGTAAAATTATGATTTGAATACATAATTTTTTTTGGCAAATCACACCAATAATCCATATATTTTACCCCTTATATTATTTTGGTTCCTACACTTTCAATTAGCTCAATTTTGATCATTAATTTTAAATTTTGTTTTAATTTGGTCCAATTGAGAATATGGTTAGTACTTTTTAAGAAAAATTATTTCTAAATTAGTTGAGGTTAACTAACTGAATTGAGTTTATAATTTTGCCCTTAAAAATATAACACAAGACACTTATGTGCGTATTTTTCATTAAAAAAAAAATAAGAATTGTAATTAATTGGACCAAATTAAGACAAAATCATAAATTCATTATCAAAATCAAGCTAATTGAAATTATAAGGACTAAAATGATACAAAAACTAAAGTGCAGGTAATTTACTCTAATTTTTTTTAACGAAATTATTTGCAGTCGTATTTTCTAAAACACGAATTTAAAAAAAAAATTACAGTAAATTTTTCTTTCGAACACAATTTCATCAAAATCATGTTTTAAAAAGAAGGATTTATTAGGAAATCTTTTTTGAAGTACTTGTATTCCAATTAGTCGATAGCATATTGTTATATTCTAATAAATTCTATTATTTGGACAGTTGATCCACCAAATCCTAATTCTCATATTTAAGGTATTTTATGAACAATTTTGCCGTTACAAATATTTTTTGAATGCTTAGCAATTTAGTGATGTGGACATTCATATTTTACAGTGTGAATATTTATATTGATAGTGTGAATGTTCACATCACCGAACATTCACACTGTTAATGTGAATATTATTATTATGGGTATTTTTGTAACTATATCACTCATAATTTGAACATTAAAAAAAACAAAATAATAATAATAATTGGATTAGGTGCAATATAAGTAGTTAAAGAGGGATTTACGACCCCTTTTAAAAACAGAATTTTAAAATTATTGTGTTTTTAATACAAGACTTAAGAAAGGACCAGCATGTATAAATATGTTTAGAAGAAGGGATGTTAGAGAAATATGTTTAAAGGCTACCTTGTCTTTGGTTACAAACTCTCTTTAATTACTTATGGTTGATCCATCCCATATCAAAATTATATGTTTGAATCTTGTTGAAGAAAATTAGTCTAAGGTCCCTCTCCCATTTTTAGTAATGGAAGAGATCCACAATATTATTTTATGATGTCTAAGGTCCCTCAATCCCACACCATGTATCACAGAGAAATTTGATATATATCTCTCTCTATAACTCTCGTCGATCTCAACAACGAGATCGCCTTCGCCTTCCCGTCGATCTCTACCAGATTTATCTCCATCTACCAATTCAAAACCTTAGATCTTTATCTCTCTCTCTTTCCCTAGATCTATCTCTCTCCTCATCTTCTCTCATCTTCGGCTTCTCACCACCGCCACCATTTCCATCATCACCTCAGATCGCCACTACCATTATTGCCTTGGATTGAGATCGTCGTCGCCGTCTCCATCATCGTCTCATCCTCTTTTCTCTTCTCTAGCCATCACCAGCATCCTTCACTGCCACCGTCATTAACACCTCAGCTCTGCCTCTATCGCCATAACTCTACCTCCATCGCCACCAAAGAAGCAGGGGAGTGGTGGTAGGAAGGTGACAAGTGAGTTCACATGTTGACTGTAGAAGTTGTGACAGAGGGTTGAGAGAGTAACTGAGATTTGGGGACCAAATGGAAGTCAACCATCAGAGATTGATTACAAAGAGGAAATGGGTAAAATCAGAAAAGAGATTGTCAATTTCCATGGTGAAATGGTGCTTTTAATGAACTACAACAATATAAACTACACAGATACTCCTTGATGTTCAATTCTTCCCAAATTTGTGAAACCTGTTGTGAGATCATATTTGATAGTTTGAGCAAAGCAAGTTGATACTGTACTTGTTTGAGAACTGGTTTGATGGATGGAATTAGTGGAAACACAATTTTCTCTGTATTTTTTCTCTGGTTTGATCAAAACACATAGAAAATTGTAAGCAAATCAGAGAAATTTGTGAACATATCAGAGAAATTTCAAATCGGATAAATTCTCTTGCCTTTCCAAAATTTCTCTGAAGAGAAATTCTATGTATTGAATTTTCTCTGGGTAAAATTAGAAAAGAGATAGTCAATTTCCATGATGAAATGGTGCTTTTAACGAACTACAACAATATAAACTACACAGGTACTCCTTGATGTTCAATTCTTCCCAAATTTGTGAAATTTGTTATGAGATCATATTTGATAGTTTGAGCAAAGCAAGTTGATACTGTACTTGTTTGAGAACTGGTTTGATGGATGGGATTAGTGGAAAACACATTTTTCTCTAGTTTAATCAAAACACAGAGAAAATTATAAGCAAATAAGAGAAAATTGAGCAAATTTGTGAACATATTAGAGAAATTTCAAACCAAGAAATTCTTCTCTAAAATTCTATAGAAAGTTGAGAGAAATTCTTTAGATCAAATTTTCTCTATATTGAATTTTCTCTAGAAAGTCCAGAGAAATACTCTGGATCGATGTTGAAAGACCTTAAACATTATGAAAATATTGAGTGTCCTTTATGCTATAAAATCTTAATACCAGAGACCTTAAAAAAAATCCCCATCTTGTTGTCTACTTAATAATTAAAATATTTAAATTTATTTATCCATTTATGAAGAAAAATTTACCATTGAGAACTATTGAGTATACAAATAATAATATTATTTATTTCTCGAACAACAACAATTATTAAGTGAGTTGGTAATGTATTGGTGATTAATAATTTTAGCAATGGTGATTAATAATTTCAGCAATGTTACATTTATACAATTTTTTCTCCTCACAATTTTTTAATGAGGTGGCAAAACAGAATGCATGTAATGAAAGTTTTGAGAAAATATTAAAAATGTGAGTCAACTTTTTAAATTTTATTTGTCATATCATTTGGTGATGGAGGGAGAGGAGAAATTGTGTAAATGAATCATTTGTATAATAATTTTGGTCATTTTGATTAAATCCTAGCTCGAGTGGAGCTACCATGAAAGGTCATTTTGGTCCCTAAATTTTTGTCTTTAAAATTTTAATTTGTTGTAATGTCCTTTCCAAAACGATGTAGTTTTGTTGATGCCGCACGATAGTTGTTACAAGGATTGATATTAATATATTTATAATTATACTTAAATAAGATAATAAATAATATATATATATATACAAAAACTTAAAAGAAACTTTGATAGTGTGTAGCGGTTTAATAGTGGGGTTTGTTCTCAAGAGGCTCCATGATAAAAAAAATTCTATACAATTTTTTTTTTTTTTTTTTTTTTTTTTTTTGGATGGCCTTACATCAACAAAACTATGTTGTTTTGTTGCGCAGTTGTTACTACTGTGTAGCTTGCTCAGCAGTGTCCCCAATTCTGTTTCAAGCATGATGATATTATTCATCATATTGATTCATATGTAATGTAAATTTAGACTTTTGATGTTGTTATTCACTCATATATGTGTCGTATTGTCTTATTTCAACCGATATATGACCATATCACTGGCTCCGTTTGTTTACAAATAAACAAATCATAGAAAATGAAAATGATAGAAAGTGAAATGAAAGAAAGGAAAAGGAAAAGGAAAAGGAAAAGGAAAAGGAAATGAAAATTTATTTTCTTGCATGTATTTGAATAGATGAAAAATTTTGTAATAATGGGAAAAAAAATATAATCACTGCATAACAAGAAAATGTGGAGGGAAACATGGTCAAAACGAAATAAACCTTGTCAAGATTTGGAAGAAAAAATAAATTTTCATGTATATTTTGCGAGAAATTGTTAACCTAACTTACAAGCTAATTTGAGTTGTATTAGAAACTTTAGTTTTCATTACTTTTTTTTTTCTTTTTTGATCGGCAAAAAAGGGGTATATTGATACATCAATCGAATATAACAAGGTAAAGAGAGATACACCAATAACAGGCAAGAAAGGGGGAGAATGCATCAATCCTTGCAACATACATCCCAAATAAGTTGGCACCTATAAGCAAGCAAAGCAAGCGCAACCCCTTTACAAACACAATGCAAATAGAAGGCGAAATGCCAAATTAAAACACTAAACCAACTAACGTAAAGTAGCCACAACACAAGGAAGATCAAGAGGTCAAAGAATATGAGGTTGTAGGACTCTATTTAAACAAACATTAAAATATATATATATATATATATTGTTTTTTCTTTTTCTTTCATTTTCCTGTATTATCTATCTAATCAAATTAAGTCTTAGAAGTGGCGACATGTCAAAGGCAAGGTATTCAATTGAATACCCTGTCTCCCTTTTTGTTTGTATAGAACACCCAAATTTACAGATTTTGAATATCTAATCCATAAATCTTGAATATCATCATCTCACTCACCCCACAACCCACTCACAATCTATTTTAATTCTGGATGTAATACTCTAATTAGAAAAATTACCTATATAGAAAGTAAAATGTATAAATTTAAAGTTAGGTGGGTGTGACTCAAATCCACACTGCACCTAGTCTGTTCAATTCATTTCCTGAGTATTTTTCTTTATATATAGTAATAGTATACCTTTATATACAAAGACCAAAAAAACTAGCCCTCGTATCAAAAAATGAAAAAAAAATAATAATCACTCTGTTTGGTTTCAGTTTTTATAATTCATTTTTCAAAAAATTTTACTTTTTAGTTTTTCGTATTTTTTTTTTTGTTTTCACTGAATTTTTGTAATATTTTAAATAATTTTTTAAATTTTTAGACACACCTAACATAAATGCACTTAAAAGATATAATATTTGTGAAAAAAAATCTTTAAAAAATTCACTAAATACCAAAAATATAAAAATAAATAAATAAATAAAAATTCAGTACATTTTCGTATTTTTGTGTATTTATTAATTTAAAAAATATTTTTTCACAAATATTTACTATTTAGATACATCTAAGTAAGGTGCATTTAAAAAAGTAAAAAAATTATTTAAAATTTTAAAAATATTCACTAAAAATCATAAAATACGAAAAACAAAAAACTGAATTTTTAAAAAACTGAATTCAGAAGACTGAATCCAAGCACACTGAATAATACTTGAAAGACAGTTCTTTCAATAAATATACCTTATGTTGAATCAGACCACTAAATTTGAGAAAAACTACCTTCGAGCTTAATCAAAACTGGGTAGGACATGTATGGCTCGTTGAAACAATGATAGAGCTCTATATATATTTAATTTTTAATTCTCTTTTGTTTGTGATATGAGAAATTTAAATTAAAAGATTTTGAAGATTACATAATAAATATAGAAGAGTTTGTTTTCATTTATGGCCAACTCCATTTGATAGGACTTAAGGTTTCATTTGGTTTTTGATTTAATTTAGTTTGTTTTTATTTATATAAATTATAATTTAAGTTATTGAATACGTGACCAAAATTTGGGAGCCGCCAATGATATCGTATTGGGATATGTTATTTAAAAGCATGGTTAGGAGTAAAGTTCTGTAGAAACTTAAACTTCAGCTCATAGTCTAGCTTTGTCAACAGATTCAACCATAGATATGTCTGGTTAAGTTACGTAAACTCGAGTTTAGTTTGATGTTTTGTAAACTTTTAAGGCAAGCTGTGAAGAATCATGTATAAATTAGCACCTGAAGTAATGCTGGAATCCAATGAGAGAAAATTTCAAATCTGCATAGAGAGCTTATCATCCCCCAGTTTTGCAGCTGATTTGGGATTGTTGGTTTGTGGAATTAAGATCAGGCGCAAGGTAAAGAAAGAAAAATTGAGAAGTTTGACTCCATGGCCACAATTCCAATGTTTAATGGTGACAACTACGATTTTTGGTCTGTGAAGATGAAAACTCTATTTTT
Organism: Camellia japonica; assembly: GCA_030407325.1. Taxonomy (NCBI): domain Eukaryota; kingdom Viridiplantae; phylum Streptophyta; class Magnoliopsida; order Ericales; family Theaceae; genus Camellia; species Camellia japonica. Next base: position 170,707,487 of record JAPPVO010000031.1, on the reverse strand, counting down.
GCTTATGGATCTGTGGGATATAGTAGAGAATGGGTACAATGAGCCAAAAGCAAAATCTACCATGACCGGATCTCAGAAGATCCAATTGAAGAAGAATCAACAAAAGGATGCTGAAGCTCTTTCAAAAATCCAACAAGGTGTCTCAGACTCAATCTTTCCAAAAATCATGAAAGCAACAAAAGCGAAGGAGGCTTGGGACATTCTTCGACAAGAATTTCAAGGAGATGCACAGGTAATTAGAGTAGTCAAAAAGCTTCAAGTTCTTAGAATTAGAAGAGTTAACAAATATCAAAATTCTAACATATTTGAGAATATGTGATTTCTCCAACACCCTCTCTTAGTAATTTTTATTTTCTTGGATTCTTAAATTTGTTTTTTAACTCTGTAGATGTTGGCGAAAAGCTTCATCATCTCAAACTTGAGGTCCTTCGAATTTCCAATCCTCTAGAATGCAACAATTTTTTTTGGAATATCATGAATGTGTTTGTTTGCCATTCTTAAAAATACTTTTGAATTTTCTTCTTCACAAGAGCATGTTGTTGATCTTCATATTCGTTTGCTTTCACATTTTTATATTTTAGGCAAGTGCTTACAAGTTTTTTTTTGAAAACTTGATCAGGATCAAAATTTAAATGAAGCAAAAGAAGACCAGCCAACACAGCAGTGTCATTCGGATCACATGGATTCTAAGTTGTATAAAGTTGCAATGGAGGGCAACATCGACATCCTGAAGCTGAATGAAGAACATGTTAACTTTCAATTGACCCCAAATAAGAACACTGTCCTCTACATTGCAGCACTATTTGGTCAAACAGAATGTGTAGAAGAGATCCTAAAGATGAATTCATCGCTGTTATGTCAGACGAATGTGAAAGGTGACACGGCTCTTCATCTTGCAGCAAGGGAGGGACAACAGGACTCAGTCGACGCACTCATCAAATGTGCAAAGAAACTGGATGCGGAGGGCAGTGTAGAGCTAGAAAGTGGCTCCACTATGACCAAAAAGATGTTGAGGGCCAGAAATGAGGAAGGTGACATAGCCTTGCACGATGTTGTGATTGGATCATATTACTCAGGTTCAAAATATTTGCTGTATTAGTACCAAAACCAAATTCAATCAGATATATATTAATATATTTTGAACGGAAAATTCAATCAGATTGTTGGCAGAAGATCCAGAGTACACATATACAGCCAACAATGCAGGTGAAACTCCACTTTACATTGCTGCCGAGAGAAGACACCATCAAGTGGTGTCACGAATCTTGAAAACTTGTACATCACCGGCTTATGATGGTCCTGGCTGTAGAACTGCTTTGCACACTGCAGTAATTTCTAACGATGAAGGTAAGCTAGTACTCATTAATTTTACAAATATATAAGGAAAATGAAAGTTAAATATATAAAATAAAATAAAAAATTAAAAGTTGATATTGAGATTTTGTCTAAGGTCCCGGCCACCATGGTGGCCATGACAATGGTGGTGGTGGTAGATGGTCAAGGTGGTGGTGGCGATGGTACTGGGCTAGTGTAGATTTGTGATACCCCTGTTCCGTAATGTGCAAATTGGTCCTTAATCTGTTTATGGTTATGTGTTTAACATGATTTTGTGTGCCATTATGTGATAATATGTGAACTTGAATTCGTATCTGTTCACTGTAGGAATATCTGTTTGAATAATCTGCTTTAGAAATTTAATTGAGGGCCATATCGGCCATAGAACCCAAAATTGATTACGCCATTGTGATTGGCAAAATTTTTAGAGCCTACGGTGAAATTTAATTGAAAATTGATTCTGGTCAATTTAAACTGATTAAATTGATAAGTTGGAGCCCAATTACTTTATTATTATTATATTGATTTAGTGGGGCTTGTTGGGCATTAACACTCACTTCCCTTTAACTCCATTGAACTCAAAATCTGAGTGGTACCATTGAGAGAGAGGGAGATCCGGCCCTAGTGAGAGAAAGAGGGAAGAGTTGTGCAAATTTTAACTTAAAGCTTGGGAACCTTGAAGATTATCCAAGATCTGATCATAGATTGTGAGAATCAAGCTCCTTGGTAAGTAATCCATGAGTTTAATGGGCAATTTTGTGTATTCAAAGTTTATTTATGGTCAAGAGTGAGGATTGAAAGGAATTTGAATGGTATGTGTTGGATTGAAGGTCAATGTTTACATGCATGTATGTAATTGCTTTGAATTTTCATATTTGAGCACCAAATGCATGATCTATGTGAGTTTTTAGTTGAAGAACATGTTCTTGACCATCTCTTCATCACATAAGTTGAGATTGAGAGTAATGTGCCACATGCATGTGCAGATTATAAGGGTACAAGAGTTGAATGCATGAAATGGTTGTGTTAGTAATGGGTTTGGTGCCATTTGAGCCATGCATGTATTTATTTTGAGAAATTGAACTTCATAATGCTATAATCTTGCAAGGGAACCATGTTAGCATGATTATATTTGAATTTGAACCTTTGCATGCAAGAATGGTAGCTGGGAAATTGGGTTTGAAGCTCAAGAACTCATTCTGGATTTTCCAGAAATTTGAGTCCCGCTCGAGCGGGGAGACTGCCGCTCGAGCGGAGAAAACAGGCTCCCAGCATTTTTCTGCAGACATGGCTCCCGCTCGAGCGGGGAAGTTGGCGCTCGAGCGGGGAGCTATGTAGGCAGGAGGTCCGCTCGAGCGGCCGATTTCGCGCTCGAGCGGGGAATTGAGGCAACCAGTACTTCTGCAGACTTAAGGGTCCGCTCGAGCAGGGAATCCCACGCTCGAGCGGGGACCCTATTTTCTGAAATCCTGTTTTTGCATTTTATGTTCTATTTTCCGTTCTCTTTCACTTGCAAGCACTCTTAGGCATGCATTGAGCATTGTGATTGAGTTAAAGAGTCAAAATTGAAGCCTAAAGAGGAATGTATGAATTAATGAACGGATTGAACAAATTGTGACTCACATGTGTTACATGATATGTAGGGTCGAGCTCCAGGGCAACTACACAAGCCGATCACAGTGAGTAATATCTTAACAAGATATGTGTAGTATGTTATTGTCCAATTGCTACTACTATGTAAGTCTTGCAAGTTGATTGAAACGAATAATTGGGCCAGAGGCCGATGGAAACGAATAATTGGGCCAGAGGCCGATGGAATTGAATAATTGGGCCAGAGGCCGATGGAATTGAATAATTGGGCCAGAGGCCGATGGAATTGAATGATTGGGCCAGAGGCCGATGGAATTGAATGATTGGGCCAAAGGCCGATTGACATGAATGATTGGGCCGAAGGCCATTTGTTGTACTGTTCAAATAATTGCTTATGTAACTCGTTTATTTGATATTATTCACTGGGCATTCGCTCACGCTCATTCATGTAATTGTAGGTGAACCAGGTGAGGTCCAACCCCAGCCCCAGTGAAGTTAGCCAGGAACAGCAGGAGTTTTGTGAGAGTCAGCCTTGTGTCTCACGCACGAGACCAACCTTGCCATTTTGTTACGTATTTATATTCTGTTCTTGTTGGCAAGGATCTTGTGTATATTTGTATATAGTTGTTATGGGTTGACTCAGTCTAGATGATCCTGTTTGTAATGATGGTTGTGCTACTGCACTTTGATGTGGGTTATTAACGTATATGAGTATGGTTTGTTTTGGTGTGCACATAAGCACAGCTCTATGGACAAAGTTTTAAATTTTACTTCCGTTTGGCCCCTTTACTCTGATGAATTATGCCTAAATTGTATGGAGGCCGTAGGTAATCTCAGGATTACTGGCCGGTTATGTCCTTAACCCTTAGGGGCGGGTTCAGGTCATGACAAGATTGTTGTGGTGGTGGTGATGATGTGATGGAGGTGGACACTACAACGTATAAGAGGGACTAAATTTTTGTCCCAAAAGTGAAAATTTTTTTACAAAAATATCAATTTCTATCGTCGCGAGAATAGTATCTAAAAAGTGTTAGAAATAAATTGGCCACACAACAATCACTCACACAAATTTGAAAGCAAATTAGAGAAGGAACAAATACAACTCTTGTATTTCACTCATGTTATTCTCATTGCATTATCATTAATTATATTCTCCTACTCATTCTTATGCTCCATAAATTGCATGACTATATAAGATCCTAACATGTAACTCACACACTCACATTAAGATTCACTAACTCTATTATTCTTTGTAGCCACTAACACATTAACATACTACTAATGCTCTTAACACACCATTATGCATCATTACATGCATATCATTATTTCTCCATAATTAGCATAACTAAATGTAGGAAATATAACTCCTAATATAACAAAACAAAGTTCATTATTTTCAACACCCCCCTTAAACTTGTTTTTCTGTTGATGTCCACGTGTTGCAAATGCTTCATTATTAAGGGGCTTTGACGTAAGTTTTCTATCTTGAAATCCTCCTTCTTCAATAGCAACAATTTCCTTGGCCATCTCCATGGATGCATAAACTTTAATTTTGATCCTTTTGAAAACACCTTCACATTTCTTCCTCACGAGCTCAGACATATTCTTCAAATGAACATTTTCAAATTTTCCTTTCATATGGTCATTCCTCTTCCATCCATTCTTGAACTGTTTTTGCCTCTTAAATTTAAAATTTGTTTTTTTTTCTTATAAGGATCAAAAAACTTCTCCATGTTTATCCAACTTGTATCACTTAAACAATTCTCTACACCCAATATTATAGGAAGATTCATGAATTTTTCAACAAAAATATTACCTAAAATTTTGAACTTATCAACATTCACATCATGAACCGCTTCTTTCACATTTTCACTTCAATTTGTCCAATATTCACAACCTCTATTTCCACAAGCTTCATTTTTGTCTGCCACCATATTTATTTTGTGAACTTCATCTTTAACGATTTCTTCAACTACATGACTCTCTTCTCTTTTGTCTTCTTTTCAAAATTTCCTTCAACAATTTTGGTCTCAAATTGTTCAACTTCAACCGGATGATCATCTTCTCTAACTTCCATTGATGCAACTTCTGAAAGTTTAGAGAAGACAAAAGGTTAGGGAATGAGTTAGACTTCATTCCCTTTTATATTAATAATACTGAGTATAATATAAGGAAACACAATCACACGATCACTTAATTCCTATTCTAACACTCCCTCTCAAGCTGGTGCGAAGATATCTCTCATGCCCAGCTTGTTGAGAATGCCATGAAATGGTTTGCTCCCTAGTCCCTTGGTGAGAACATTATCTAGTTGGTCTCCAGTTTTCACAAATGGAATACATATGATACCACTAGTGAGTTTTTCCTTGATGAAGTGCCTATCAATCTCCACATACTTAGTTATGTCATGTTGAACTGGATTATAAGCTATGTTGATTGCGACCTTGTTGTCACAATATAGTCGCATGGAGTCATTCAGATGGATTCCCAAGTCTCCCAACAATAGTTTAATCCATAGTAACTCACATACACCCTGAGCCATAGCCCTGAATTCTGTCTCAACACTAGATCTAGCAACCACATTATGTTTCTTACTTCGCCATGTAACTAGGTTGCCACCAACAAATGTGCAATATCCGGAAGTTGATCATCTGTCAGTGACAGATCCAGCCCAATCTGCATCAGTAAATGCCTCCACACTGAGATGGCTATGTTTTGAGATATAGAGACCCTTTCTAGGAGAAGATTTCAGATATCTCAGGATTCTCATAACAGCCTCTAAGTGGGAAGTTCTCGGAGCATGCATAAACTGACTCACTACACTCACGGCAATGGCAACGTCTGGACGTGAGTGGGATAAGTATATAAGCTTTCCCACTAGTCTTTGGTAGCTCCCCCTATCCACAGGATCTCCCTTTTGATCCTCACTCAGTTTCTGGCTCGATTCTAGAGGTGTATCACATGGTCTACCTCCAAGCATTCCAGTTTCCTTTAACAAGTTAAGTACATACTTCCTATGGCATATGAAGATGCCATCCTTGGACCGAGCTACTTCAATGCCCAAAAAATACTTTAAATAGCCCAAGTCTTTAATTTCAAACTCCTTGGCTAAGTATTCTTTTAAACGAGGAATCTCCTCAACATCATCTCCTGTCAGAACAATATCATTAACATAGACAATAAGAGTTGTGGTCTTACCATGTGAGGTGTGTTTCACAAATAAGGTGTGATCAGCTTGACTTTGATTGAACCCATATTTCAGCATAGATTGAGCAAACCTTTCGAACCAAGCCCTAGGAGACTGCTTTAGCCCATAAAGTGACTTTTGGAGTCTGCATTCTTTACCGTTAGACTTAGCATCCACAAAACCAGAGGAATATTCATATAGACCTCTTCTGCTAGATCTTCATGAAGGAAGGCATTCTTCACATCAAATTGATGAAGTGGCCAATCCAAATTTGCAGCAAGAGAGAGTAAGATTCTCACAGAATTCATTTTAACAATCGGTGTGAATGTCTCCTGGTAATCCACCCCATAAGTCTGAGTGAAGTCCTTAGCAACCAATCTTGCTTTATACCATTCTATGGACCCATTTGCTTTGTGTTTTACCGTGTACACCCACTTACATCTAACTGGATGTTTGCCTCTAGGTAACTCCATTAACTCCCAAGTACCACTCTTGTTAAGAGCTCTCATCTCTTCCATCATGGCATGCTTCCATTCAGGAATAGAGAAAACATTTTGAAAATTGGTAGGTAGACTCACAGAAGACACTTTAGACAGAAAAACTTTATATGACGAAGACAGATTAGAATAAGAGACATGATTAGTAATAAGATGTTGAGTACATGACCTAACCCCCTTCCTATTAGCAATGGGAACATCAAGATCTGAAAAATCAGGAATAGGAGCACTAAAATCAGAATTACCTGGACTTTCAGTAGAAGGGGTTGACTCTGGACACTCATTCGGAGAAGAAGTTGGGAGTAGAGGAAGGAAAGGAGTCTCTTACATCTAGAGGACTTGCTGCCTATCCTTGTCCCGAATATAAACTTTGCCTGCCTCCTTTTCCTCAACAACTGTTGGCTCATCATCCACTATTTGTTCAACCACGGGCGAAAGTGGAACAGGAATCTCTTCACACCAAGGCTCCCCTCAAGGAACGATTGTGATACTGGAGAGGTCAAAAAGTAAGGTTGAGACTCAAAGAAAGTGACATCCATGGAGACAAACCATTTGCGAGTGGGAGGATGATAACGCTTATAACCCTTTTTTGTGGTAGCATAACCCAGAAAAACACACTTGAGGGACCTAGGATCTAATTTATCACGAGTGGGTGAATGATTACAGACAAAGCAAACACAGCCAAAAGTCTTAGGAGAAATGGAGAACCCAAAAGAGGTAGACTCGAACAAAACTTGAAGAGGTGTTTGTTTTTGCAGGACTGGGGTAGGAAGACGATTAATCAAATAAGCGGCAGTGAGAACCGCTTCCCCCCAATAGGATCGAGGAACCCGCATCTCAAAGAATAGACAACAAGTGACATCAAGGAGATGGCGATTTTTACGTTCTGCAACACCATTTTGCTAAGGGGTATTAGTGCAGGAAGTCTGGTAAATAATGCCATGAGTGGCAAAGTAAGTGGCAAGACTAGAGTCAATATATTCCCCCCATTGTCGGAACGTAGAATTTGTACAACTGCCCCAAACTAAGTACAAATCATTTTATGGAAGTTTTGAAACAGAGAAAGCACCTCACTTTTATCTTTCATCAAATAGACCCAAGTAGCCCTGGAACAATCATCTATGAAGGTAACAAACCATTTGTGACAGATTAAAGACACAAAACGGGGAGGGACCCCATACATCAGAATGAATGAAAGAAAAGGGAACTGAACTTTTATTAAATGAAGGAGCAAAAGAGGCCCTGTGTTGTTTTCCAAGTTGACAAGACTCATATTGAAAATCTGACACATTATTTTTCTCAAAAACAAAAGGAAATAAATGCTTAAGTAATAAAAATGAGGGGTGGCCCAAGCGACGGTGCCACAGCCAAATGTTTTCCTTGGTGGATGGTAACTGAATAGATGTATGAGCCAGCTTGTTTGTCTGATCCAAAATGTAGAGCCCATGTTCCTCTCTACCACTGCCAATCCTCTTCCCTGTGATAAGGTCCTGAAAAAGACAATGATCAAGAAAAAACGTCACGCTACAATTTAAGTCATGGGTAATATGACTTAAAGATAAAAGATTAACACTGAAATTGGGAACATAGAGGACAGAAGACAAAGGAAAGGAAGATGTGGCATGAATTAAACCTTTCCCTAACACAGGCGAAATGGTACCATCAGCAATACACACTTTTTCTTGACCTGAGGTGGGGTTATGCTCTGAAAATAAATTAAAGGAGCCAAAGGAAGCACCAGAATCAATAATCCATGGTACAGATGCATAAGATAGCAATGCACATAGGGATAAAGCCAAGTTACCTGAATTGGCAAAGGAAGAAAAGGGTGCACCTGTAGCAAAATGAGAGGCTCGACGGTCTAGTAAGTGGCGAAGAGCAATCTCAAAATCCGAGGCAGATAACCCTGAAACATCAGCAGCCAGTGAGACAACTGGAGATGAAGGTGGTGGCTTAACCGTGTCGAAAAGATGCGCACGTGCATTGGCCCCTCGGCCTCTCAACTGACCAGACTGACCCCCGCGAGTACCAGGACGGTCTCCTCGGCCACCAGAAGGGGTGCCATGTAGCTTCCAACAAGTTTTTTTGGTGTAGCGAGGTCTACGGCAGTAGTCACAGTAAAGCTGATCCTTCTCAAAGAAGGGACGAGAACCATGAGGCACACCATCTCGAGGAGGGGCAGAAACCAAGGCAGAGCGATCACTAGTGACAGGAGGAAGCATAGTAGAATGACGATTTTCCTTATTTTACACAAAAGCAAAGGCTTCCTAGAGAGAGTGAAGTATGTCCATGCCAAAGACTCGGCTCCGGACAGGATCATACTCTACATTCAGGCCTTCTAAGAACTTGAAGACCCACTCTTACGCTACAAATGTCCGGTAACCAGCAGAATCAGTGGGACATACAGGCTTGTAATCCTGAAGATGATCAAGGCACTTCCATCCATTGCTAAGAAAGGAAAAATACTAGAGAATAGTCATCTCACCTTGCACCGACCTCTCAATGGAGTGATGTAACTCGAAAGCCTATGAGAAGTTCCCTGTCCTGGAATAAATAGTAGCTACGGCCTCCCAAATATCCTGGGCAGTGTCCATAGACAAGTAGCCCTCTCTAATCTCCGGAACTATAGAATGGATCAATGAACTCATAATTAGAGAATTGGTGATCTCCCACTGGTCATAATGAGGGTCAGTAATACTGGGTGCCTGAACCCTCCCATCCAAATATCCCATCTTCCCTCTGCTCTTCAGAAAAATAGTCAGACTCTGTGACCACGCGAGGAAATTCTGACCATTAAATAGAGAGGTGGTGATTTTAAGGCCAGGGTTGAGGTTATCAGTCATAGGAGAAGGGATAACCGAACTCACACCCTGAGATGGCTGAGAGGTAATAGACTCACTAGTCAAATCTGCCATGGAGACTCTACTCACTAGTCCTCAATCACAAAGCCAATCACAAACCCAAAAGATGAGAGTGGAGGAACCAGGACAAAAAGAACTAGAAAAGCATAAATAATTTAAGAAGCCATTTTTTTTTTTTTACATCACCAGATTATTTTTTTTATTTTTTTTCCTTTGGTTGTGTTTTAAAAGAGAATTAAAAGAGAAAGAAGTAAAGGATGTTGACTATCCAACCAAGACAGACGAAGACGAAGGCAGGCGAAGACTTAGAGATGCCGACCAGAGTCACGCATACCAGAGACGCTGTCGACAAGGGCCATGAAGGCCAAGGGGATTGCCAACAGGCCCCTAGATAGTCAGAGAGATTGCCGACAGGCCCTTAGGAACTTAGAGAAGCTGCCGACTAAGACTAATAAGCTATCGGAGAGCCTAGGAGAACTGCCGAAGGCTTGGGCAAGGCTGGCGGAGGTGTGGTTTGGGCCGTCGAAGGGTCGACAGTGGCTATCTGAGGGTCAACAGTGGCTATCAGGTCTCCCAGACTCAAGACCGGATTGTCGATAGAGGTAAGGATGGATGGGCTAGGGTTGAGGCTCTGATACCATGAAAGTTTAGAGAAGACAAAAGGTTAGGGAATGAGTTAGACTTCATTCCCTTTTATATTGATAATACTGAGTATAATATAAGGAAATACAATCACACAATCACGTATTTTCTACTCTAACTTAATTCATATTCTAACAACTTCAACATCACACTCTTCTTCTTATTTTTGTTTTTGTTTTTTTGTATTTTTTTTTTTTTTTTATAGGCAAAAAATAATTTTATTGATAACACCAAAGAGTTAGACATTACATCAATAAAATTGAATGACTTTAGGAAGAGGTGAAGTAGGACTAAACTAAGCATCCCAACTAGGATGGCATACTAAAAAATTTTAGATACAAACTAACCGAAGGAGAACACTAGGTGTGAAGATAGTAAGGCACTAAGCAAAACACCAGAATAAAAAGAGAATAAATAGCACTCAAAAGGGTGAAGGAAATGGTCGAATCATCTGGGATTATGTCTGGGCAGCCTTTTTTCTTTTTTTTTTTTCACTTGATTAGTCTCACTTTATGTAAGTGAAGGATGAAATCGAGAAACCAACATAGCCAAATGAAGTCCTAGACCAAAGTGCCATTTGAATTTTGATGACTTCTGTTGTTTGAACCCAGATATGCACACATTGGTTGAAGATAGCATTGTTCCGACAAAGCCATATGTTCCAATAGGTGCAAGCAAAAAAAGCATCCCAAATGGTCTTTTTAAAGCTTTTATACTTTGAATTGAGTTTGAAAAATCTTAAAAACCCTCGAGATATTAATTCGTGATTATGTTTCAATTTTAAATAGTGAATATCAATCTCAATCAAACAATCAACGTTAAATCGGCACAACGATTTAACATGAAAAAAATCACAATTGGAGCACCTCCAATTGTAAAAAAATAAAAATAAAAAAAAAAACCCCTCAAGCCAAAGCCACAAAACAATCCACTAAGAAGATAAAAAAGAATTACACATGAGTATCATCAATTACCTAATGAATCCACGCCCGAATTGAACGAAACTCTGCCTCTTCCACCACCGTCTTCACCTTAGAATGTTTTGCCCAACGTTGAATCCATAATGTCGATATCGAATCCACGACGAAGAGCCACTCCAAAATCGACCAAAGCTTCAGGCCCAACTTTCCTGGAATTCACCGATGAACACCTCTCTCTTTTTGTGAATAAACGAACAAAACCCACCCTTGATGTTTAACAATATGTAGTTTGTCAATCAATTGATCACCTTCTATATATCAAGGAAACTCATATAAACCACCATCCAATATAGAACACTTTGTAATTTACACCTCTCTGAAAATCTAGATAGGTTAAACCCTAAAATGAGCAAACGGCGCATTTTATACTTAATAGAGTTGCAAAGACTGCTCGAGCCACCACTTGACTGCTCGAATGGTGTGAGTAAAGGCAGCGCAAATCAAATAGGCCAACCGCTCAAGCGCAACATCCACTGCTCGAGCGGTTAAACATCTTTCCTAGAAGTTCAGTTTGCAAGTAGAGGTACTAGATGATCCACTTCACCGCTAATCCCTCTACATAGTTAGCAAAATGGCAAACAAGAAATGTGGAATGCTCAAGATGCGAAATGTTAGCACAAACTCCTCTACACAGGCACAATTCGGGTTAGATTCGTATCTAAACACTCACAGCCTGACTAAAATAAGAAAGCGAATAAAATTACAATTAAAAGAAATTTTGTCAAACGGGATTGTCAATTACGACAACCTAACAAAACCACCATTGAAAAAATGAGAAAATAGAACAAACCCATTCAAAACCCCACCAATTGAGGATATGCAACCAAACAAGCCATGATCTGTGGCAAAGGAGGATGTGATCTAGGCCCAATTTTGGGGGCAAGCCCACAAAGTAGCCTATTTGGACCCCCAAAAAAAGGTTGAAAATAGGGTCTCACAATTATTTAGTCTTATATTAGTCCATTAAGAAAAAGGCCCAAATCAATTCAAAGTACTAAATGAATAAAAGACCCAATCTAAAATAGAAATTCATAAAAATAAAAATAAAAATAAAAAAACGACTTGAATTTTAGAAGTTCAAAATTTTGTTTAATACAAGGCCCAAATTGAATTCAAAAAGGCCCAAAAATTAAGGTCCTAATGTATATTGTAAAAACTTGTAAAAATAAGTGTAAATAATTTGAGGCACAACCCAATAATATACATTTCATTGCCTTGCCTAGCAATCTTTTTAAAAACTTGCAAAACAAAATATTTTTCAATAAAGCTTTCATGACAGTATATTTAAAATAAATAAATAATAGAAGATGGTTAGTATAATCAAATGTTGAAAAATATTACTGAAAAAGATTTAGTTGATAAGTTGGAATATAAAAGCTTGTTTGGTAATTTTGCAGTTAAAAATGCAAGAAGGGTGACGTTCAAGTGATACTTCGTTATTTTTTGTTCACTTTTTTGGTACTCCAATTCAAATTTTAGTCATTTTTGTTATTGTAAACTTTGTTATATATTTAAGCAAAATTTAGTAGACTTTATGCGAGTATCATTTTTTTAAATATGTATGAAAGACCCCATATTTAATGTTCACTTTGGACCCTGAAAAAATCAGAACTGGCCCTAATGTGATCCGATGATTCAACATTGCAGCCACGTAAAGCACAAAAGTAATCAGCTCCCATAGGGATTGTTATGCAATGATCAGGTTTCAATCACACAATAAATAACAAGGAGAAGAACAATCACAAACACAAGCACAAGATATGCGTGGTTCAGTGAGATGCCTATATCCACAACAGATAAACAATCAAAATCCACTATATGCAATAAGTATTACAAATCACTCTGCAGCTCTCTCTATTTTTCTCTAACCCTAAAACGTATTAATTGATACAATTTATAGGGTAAAAAACTAATGGGCCAAAACTAACACTACAAGTACATAAATATCAATTTCAGTGCAATCCTAACCCACCAGGATTGCAACGCACTTTCAGGGCGTTGCAGGGGGCCCGCTTCCCACCGTCGGCTAGGGGTATAGTAAATACAAGACACCTCACAACAGGGAGAATTGATCTCCTAATGAGAAGATCTCTTGATGCGATACAGCCTTTTATAGCAAGCCAGCAGAAAACTTTCATCTTTGGTGGAGCAAAACATTTCCATAAGCGTATACTGATAAAGCTTTTCCCATTTGAGATAGAGTGGTAGTGAGAAATTATAGATTTGACCATAAAATGCCGCTGTTTATCGATTGACCACTGAAGAGAATCACTTTGGTTTGGTCTTAAAGAAGTAGTAGAGATGAGTTCCTACAGCTTACAAGTTCCCATGGTCGCAGATGTCGCCGAAATTGAATTTTACAAGCTAAACCAACACTGTTGAAAGAGGAAAGTTCTGCAATTGACTTATTTTTTTGAGTGGAGAGGGAGAAAAGCCGAGGGAAAGTAGTTGATAGAGACTCAACTCCAATCGATAGGCCAGTCCAAAAAAGAATATCACAACCTAATCCTAATTTTAGCACAAGATTGTTGGTCAATAATTCACTAAACACATCACCACTGCTGCCCACTTCAAGAATGCTTCTCCAACCTTTGGAAATTCGTAATCCATGAAGATCAAACGGAAGCCAACTGCTAGGCCTTGTTTCGTATATTTCAACCACTACTTTTCGCCAAAGGGCATTCTTTTTGCCAAAGGGCATTTTTTCTGTACCATAACACCACCACCATTTGGCAAAGAGAGCAGAATTTTTTAGCTTAGGTGAATGAACGCCTAAACCTCCAAACTCTTTCCTATTTGTAATTGATTTTCAGTTGGCAAGATGGCTGCCATTTTGATCCTCACTGCCTTTCAAAAGGAATCTTCTTTGAAGTTTTTCCATCTCACTCTTCTTTGTTGAACTCAGCTTCTTCAAAGCATTGTACCCAATACTCAATGGGTAACAATTTACCTTCATGTTTGGAGACAATACTATCAATCAACTTCCAAACATGATGGTGTTCTTGAATCTCCAATATACATCCATACCTTTGAATGTATGGCCTTCTTTAGAGCTCCAATTGTTTTTTCCTGATTCTTCTCTCGAATTCTTTTAGGCAACCTGTTACTTAGCTTTTCTTCAACCACATCGAACAAGTCACATGCTTTGAAATATGAAAAAAGAACAATATTCATTCTCTTGTGATTTGAGAACATCATTTTCTCACACCAAAATACATATTTGGTGATTCTTCCGTGATCATAAACTACAATGATCTATCAAGACTTCCAAGCTGCTTCGTTGGTGGATGGGCTACAGCTCCATCTTCAAGAAAATGGATAAGAAAATGCGGAATGCTCTTCCATTTGCAGTGTTCTGGACTTTGTGGAAAGTAAGGAATGAATGTACGTTCAATGAAATCCACCCCAAATGGGACAATATTAGTGAGCTGACTAAGGTTAATGTGACTCTTTCGATTAAATACAACTGTAAGGAGGTAAACTATTCTGTTAATGACTTGGTTTTGAGCTTGATGCAATAAGATGTAATGGTCATTAGCTTTATGGGTTGCTGCTGGACTACTGTTTTCCTTATTGTTTTGGGTTTGCTTTGGCCTGCTGCTGTTGGCCCTTAGGATGTTCGTTCTAGTTGATACCTCTTCAACCTCTGTTTGTGGGATGGTGATGCAAATGATTTGGCTTGCCCCTTTTTGCCAACCTAGTTGGGATGATTGGGTTTGCTTTGATGTTTATAGCACCTCCCTTGTGTTTATTTCCTTGTTTGTTGCTTTATTGATGTTTGATGTAAGGAACTTTCCTTGATTCTTATCAATAAAGTTTAATCTTTGCTGATCAAAAAAAAAAAATGACTTCCAAGATCATAGTAGCTCTAATGCCACTTTGTTAGAAATAAATTGGCCACACAACAATCACTCACAAATTTGGAAGCGAATTAGAGAAGGAAAAGATGCAATCATGTTATTCTCATTGCATTCTCATTATATTCTCCTACTAATTTTTATCCTCATTACATAAATTGCATGACTATATATAAGATCCTATCATGTAACTCACACACTCACATTAAGGCCCGCTAACTCTATTATGCTTTGTAATCACTAACACATTAACATACTACTAATGCTCTTAACACACCATTATGCATCATTACATGCATATCCTTATTCCTCCATAATTAGCAGAACTAAATATAGGAAATATAACTCCTAACAATAAAAACTAAGTTTATTATTTTCAGCAAAAAGTTGTTTCGAAAAGTAAAAATAGAGCTTTTAGTGACAAAATTTTAAAAATGTTGCCAATAATTGAGTACAATGGAAAATAAAATTGTTGTTTCAGTAAGAAATAAACAATTTTCACCAAAGTAATTCCCTTGTGAAATTTTACTACTACATGTAGGCATAAAACACAATAACAAAAAACAATAATAATAATCCATCATATCTTAGATCTATGAAGTAGGGAAGGAAGGGTAAGAAACTGCATAGAAAATTTCTTGTACAAATATTCCTGAAAGTGAAAAAGAAAAAAGAAGAAAAAGCATTTTCATTGTTACATTGTTTGTTATTATTTTCTTTCCAATTTAAGATATTATATGTTTGTATTTAATTTCAGAAATCACCAAAACACTATTGGATTGGAACAAAGATTTGGCCAAGGAACCAGATATGTATGGTTGGACACCACTTCATTATGCGGCCCGATTTGGTCATGTAGAAAGGGCTAAACAGCTACTAGATGTGGATAAATCCATTGCATATGTGATTGCAGACAAAGATGGTAAGAAGACAGCTCTTCATGTAGCAGCTAGTCAAGGACATTTTGGTGTAATGAAAGAGCTTCAATCACATGTCCCGATTGTTGGGAGATGGTTAATGATAAAGGCCAAAATATTCTTCATGTTGCAGTGCAGAATGAGAACAAAAAGGCGGTCAAATTCATCTTAGAAAATTCCTGGCTCAGTAGCCTTATAAATCATAAAGACATTGATAGGAACACCCTTCTCCACCTTGCTGTTACTGCGTTGTATGTAAACGAACTCATATACGATAAAAGAGCAGATAGGATGGCCTTTAACAAGGAAAATCAAACTCCCCTTGATGTAACAACACACTATGAAAACGTAACATTAGTAACCCAAGTAAACCTTCTCAGTCCGAGCGATGGTAGGAATCTTGTGCACAAGGCCGCCCTATTGCTTTATTAATTCATTAATGTTTTCCAAACTGATTGAAGAATGATTATTGCATGCAGGCTCTCAAGAGGTCAGAATCAAAAAAACGTGGTCATTCACTAGGTTGGCGAAATATAATTAGCGACGATAATGAGAATTTAACAAAGAAAATGAAAGCTAATGATGATAAGCGTAAAAGGATTACATCCACAAATATCAAGAAAACAATGGACACCCAATTGATAGTGGCTGCACTTATAGCAACTGTGACTTTTGCAGCTAGTTTCACCATGCCTGGTGGCTACGATGGAAACCAGGGCCCAAATCAAGGCATGGCAACTCTAACAAGAGAAGCAGCTTTCAAAGCTTTTGCGGTAACAAATACCATTGCCATGATATTATCCACTTCTGCTATTTTAATATATTTTTGGGTGGTTCCAATTAATGATCCTGATATGCTTTTGAAACACTATCATTTCGCTGCTAATTTCGTATTGATTGCGACTGTAGCAATGGTTCTAGCATTCATTACAGGCACATATGCTGTATTAGAACATTCACAAGCCCTAGCAATTGCAGTTTGCATTACTAGTTGCATGTTCTTCGAGATTTTTAACAACTTAATTAAAGAGAGTTTCAACATGGTGTAGACGTCCCCGAACATCCCGGGAGGAGATCCCGTTTTGTTCATTGGGGCTCACTACAGTTCAGGACTCAATGTCACGGTCCTGTATCTAATCTCGCAGAGTACAATGCAAGACCGATGAATCATCAAAGAGTCCAAATCCGGCAAATCGTTTTTGGAAACAGATTTTTTGAAAGAAGTGCCAAACATGGACTGCTTTGCCAGATACAGAGTCGCCACCTAAATATTTATTTTGGGAGAATTTAGGAAACCCTAATTCGTTGCCTAAGGCCACGTGTCCGTCATCACCAAAGTTACCTCGGCTCGGGAACTTAGATACGATTGGGGAAGGTCACTTCGTGAGCACCCCCGCTCGCCCGATCAAAGATCAGCCTCTACTAACCATGATATCTAGTTTTGAAAACATTATGCGTTCTTATTCCGGTTATTAGCCTAGATTTACAAGTGATGCACACAGCATACAAGTATAGACTGGATCGCCTGAATTGGAACGAAACACCTCATGTTTGTTTTGAAAACGGTTTGCTACTCGCAAGTAGGCTAAAATGTAGATTTGCCACCCTCAGGTGGGCTTAGAAAACAAGATGATTTGCCACTCTCAAGTGGGCTTAAAACTCACAGTTAATGCATTATTCCAATTCAGATAATCCAACCTTCACCCACAGGCATTCAGGCAGGTATATCACATAAGCACATAACCTCATGGTAAGCATGCTATCATGGCAGTCATTCACACGCATGCAAGGATGCTAAAGCATAAACACTCACAGTGTACTCCGAGCCAAAACAAAAGCTAATTAGTAATCAATGCATGATCCTAGCTATGTTAAGATGGCTAATGCAACACATGCAAAAATACAACTACAATAGGCTCGGCTATTCTAAATGGCATATGAAATGCAGCAAATGATACACGTATTCAACTTGGAATTGAAATACAATGCAGTTAGTATGATACACCGAGCCCGGTGCATGCAAGACAGATGAATGGATGCAAACATGTGAGCATAAGTATGCTAATGGAAACATGCCCTAAACTAACCATCATAAGCTGGTAAATAAAAGGGAGAAAGACGTGGGGTTGGAAGACATACATCACACACACGCACACTTATTACAAAATTGCCCTCGCTCGGAGGGTCCGAATAATACAGTCCGAATAAATAATTACAGTCCAAATAAATAATTAAATATTACAAAACCCTAATTAATCAACAAATTAACTAGGAAAGCAAATAAATTAGCATGCAAGCTATCAAATGGACTGCCTCAGCTCTTGTTCCGAATGATGAAAGATGCATGCTCGAATCGCCTCGTCGGGAAATTCCTTGCGATGCCCCGATTTGCCTCTGTTTGCAATTAATCCCGGAATGCTGTGCAAAGCTCTAGAAGGCTGCTGATTTCTGGTTTGCTGCAACAGAGAGCAAGAAAGGGGTCATGGCAAAGTATTTCACATATGTATGCACACCTCGATCCTCGTGCCACCAATCACGCATCTCGATGCATGATGGCCGAGGAGTCGAATTGCACGACTCGATGTGAAATGAATCCACATGACAACACAACAAGGCCTAGGATCCATCATGGGTAATCCAGATTGTCAACGACCAGGAATTGAGACACGTTCCGTCACTTGGAGTACGAAACGTCCCTCGTTTCCCGTGCTTGGGCTAACTCCTATCCCAAACACAATGCAAATGAGATAGCATACGCAATGCGACTAACATGCAACCTAGCATACACAATGCTATGGACTAAAATGGCATGCACAATGCTCTAACATACAACCTAGCATACGCAATGCTATGGATTAAAATGGCATACACAATGCACGATGGACTTACACCAATATGAGTGGACCTCAGCCACACTCACATCAGTGGCCGTATGATGAAAATGAGACAACCGAAATACATGCAAACATGCACGAATGCAATGGACCGATCCTAAGGCACAACATGCAACTCTAACAAGGCATGGAAAGGAATGAAATATGGCATAGGATGGCGCATGATACAGCTCTGAAATGGCGTAAAATATGGTCCCGAAACATGCAAATATGGCACACAATGCAAGCTAGGGGGCCCGGGTACCGAAACTAGTGAAGTGCGTTACACTAGAGGTACCCAAAGCAATGCACCAAAGGCAAAACCAACCCCAAACAGACCCTAGGTAGGTCTGAAACAGTAGGGAAATGGCCTAAAATGATGGCTCGGAATGCAACGAAATGGAGCTCATTCAGTGGTCCGAAAACAATGCATACAAGTCCGACTCTCAAACATTTAAAGTACAAAATATGGCAATATGGCACTCAAACAAGCTCTGAAATATGATTATAATGAGCCCAAAACATGAACACACCTCAGTATATGCATGGAATGAACCTCAAAACTCAAAGAAGCATGGGTATTGAACTACAAGCATGCAAAACCAACATCATTCAACCATGAGACCCAAAAACGGAGCTAGGGCAGTCCAAAATATGCACAATATCAGTTTAATACATGGCCAAAAAGTGCTAACATCAAGGGTCAACAAAGCATGCAAAGAAAGCTAGTGAACCATGATTTACACTACACGTATATGAAGCATATGAAGGCTCACCAAACCAGCCAAAAACAGAAGTATACCATGCCAAAATATGCCCAAATAACCACTGAAACTCAGTCAATGCATGCAAGAATGATAGTCTCCTTTGAAAGGCCAATAAGGGGATTGTTCTACACATGTATGATGGACACACACAATGGAAAAACCACCTCTGGAAAGAGGTTCTGAGGGTCCTAAAACCCACTAAAAAAAGCCTTAAATGGGTCTAGGAAACATGCAAATAAAGGCCCCTTTGAAAGGCCTTGAATGGGATTGTTCTACACATGCATCAAAGACACAAAATATGGCCAAAAGGGCTCTGGATAGAGTCAAGGCAGACCTCAAAACTCACCAAATAGGGCCTGAAATGTGGCTTCACAACATGCAAAATGGAACTCCTTTGGAAGGCCAACAAAGCTAGTAAAGAGAACAAGGGGTGAGAGGGTCACCCCTCTCTGATTCTAGGGCTCAAAAACACATCTAAGCCACTGAAAATCCACTGGATTTCAGTGGCTAAAAGGTCAAACCAAGGCCAATGCAAATGCTCAAATGCATGGCTCAAAGCATGAGGAAATGAAGCATGAAAGGGGGTAGATGACCCCAAACAAAAAAGAGTCCTTAAACAAACATGTTTAGAAGATCAAAACAAGACTTTTTCCAGTTTATGTCAAAACCCAAAAATGCTTTCAAATAGGGATAAGTTATGAAGCAAAATAATGCAAAAATAGGGGAAATGCTGACTTACCCTTGTAGCACAGCAATGCAGCAAGTTCTGGACCAAGAAGGTGAGCCTTCAACCTCTGAAAAACAGCTCTAAGGTGATTGAATGGATGGTGGAGGTGGTAGGCTATGAGGTGTAGTGTAAATGGCCAAGAATATTAGGGTTTGGAGCTTGAAGAAGAGAGCTATGGAGGGTGGGGTGTATCTATCTCAGCCAAATGTTTCTAACCCTTGCAAATGGAGAGGGAAGGTTTGTTTTGTAGAGGAAGACAGCCAAGGCTTCTTGGAGAAGCCTCAAGAAAGGGTCAAAGCTTCTCAAAGAAGCTTAACCAAAAGGGTCAAGCTTCTTGAGGAAGCTAGAAGCTTCTCCTTGAAGCTAAGCAAAAGGATCAAATCTTCCTTAAGAAGACAAACAAAGGGGAAAAATCTCGGAGGAAGGGTCAAGTGCTTCACAGCTGGCACAGCTGTGTTGCACTCAGGAGGGCCAAAAAGAAGATGGTTGGTCACCAGTTCAAGTGGTCGGCCGACCACTTGCCCTGGTCGGCCGACCAGGGTTCAAAAGGGTCAAGGTGCAAAGCTAGTCGGCCATACCAGAAAGATGGCCTCCCAAATGAGTAGAATACAGCTGTATGGTGGGAGACCAGAAAATGTGACCCAGGAGAGAGGAAAACCAGCTTTCTAGCAAGGTTCAAAAGGGTCAGGAAGAAAAGTTGGTCGGCCTACCCATATTGGTGGCCTCCTAGATGAGCACAACACAATGGTGGTATGGGAGACCTGAAATTGTGGCTCAAAAGTGAGGGAGACCACCTACCTGTCAAGAAAACCGGCTGGAGGAGAGAGAAATGGTCTCCAAAAGAATTCCTGGTATCCCACCCTAATACCACCTTCCTAACAATGAAACTAGGGTCCACGCCAAAAATGAACCCACACCGATGCAAAACGAGGGTTCGGGGGCCAAAACGCGCAGTCGGGGGCCCTGAAAACTGACTATTAAGCACCGGAGGTGGCGTACGACCACGAAGGTGGTCTCCCGGGCCACAGTGTCCCTCTAAGGAGAGGAAACAAGGTGAGTGCCAAAAACCGGAGCAAACGGAGGTAGTTAAGCGGTCCCGAACTGAGGCACACGGCCGACGGCTCCGAAAACCGAAAACTGGTCTCCAAACGGGAAAAATGGCCTACGACCACGAAACGTAGCCTACGGTCACTGAGAGATGGTCTACAAGACCACTCCCTCCCTTCGGGAAGAGAAAATAGAGAAAACAGAACCTGGTTCGCAAACCGAGGCAAAGCACAAAAGAGCCCCGAAGTCCGGAAGCAAGGCTCGCAGCCGAGACTCTGAAACCTCAGAACGAGCACAATATGCATCATCACCGAGCGCTCAATCGGTGACGTCTGAGTCTTAAGGTTGGTCAAAAATGGGGTGTCTACACATGGCAATAGAAGTGTCATCTCTATAAAAACTACATGTGTTACAGTCCTCATATCTAGTGTTCAATGTTCATATCTGATGAATAACATCAAGGAATGCATTCTTGATCAATAATGTATTTTGATATTAATTTCAAGTATGAGATTGTAGGCTTGAGTTAGAGGGCACCTAATCTGTGTTGATAATGATGTAAATCAAGCCTATGCAAGCATATGGTTCCATTGCTATTGTAATAATGTCTGATTGTCAATATATATGCATTGCAATATATCAAATTTTTAGAGTGAATCTGTATTGTTTCTCAAAATACTCTGCTAGAGATATATTAGGCTCTTGATTATATTTTTAATCAAGTTCTCATTCAAACTTCGAAATCATAGAGAATTTTTGGTATCAAAGCTCTCAATCACCATATGTACTTTTGTTCCATCTCATTTCTCATTTATTTTTTGTACCCAAAATGTTAATTTTACGAGTAGTTGAGTAATAAAATTGCTTACGGATGATTATTGGTTCACTTTACAAAGGGATTAGATTTAGTGGGTGTCTTACAATTTCTTTGTAAGTTAATGGAATAGTAGTGCCCTGTATTGTGTTTTACTCCTAATTTCAATTGTTGTCTACATAATATTTGCTGGTGTAGCTCATAAAGGGTGTTTGGTAAAGCTTAAATCCAGCTTATTTTAGCTTTTAGCTTAAATTAAGTGATTTTTGTGTGTTTGGTGTAGCTCAAGTGATCAACTTTAGCTTAAATTAAGTCAAAAAATGATTATATCTTTGAGTTGCTCCGAAAGTGCTTTTGATTCAGCTTAGCGCGCACTGGGGGTTTGAGGGGCAAATGACTTAAATGCCCCTCACCATTTCAGTTATTACCAGTGTGCCACGTATAACCAAACATAACTCATTTCTGTCTCTCACACGCCTCTGAGAGGCGATTTCCGGCGAGAGGGAGGTGATTTCCGACCAACCCTAGCTCTCTAAAACCCTAGCTCTCTCTCTCTCTCTCTGTTCGGATTCAGATCTATGAGAGTGACAATCACCGCCCTAGAGAGGCTCGCGATGGCGAAGGGCGACGGAAACCTAGTGTTTATGGGAGCCAAATCGACCGCCTCGATCAATGGTGGCGAATCCACTGCCGCCTCTGTTCTGCTTCCTCCTCTGCCGCCTAGTGTTTTTGAAATTGAGAGAGAGAGAGAGAGAGAGAGAGAGAAGAGGTGTCAGAGGTGGTGGTGGATCTACCATTGCCCAGATTTGGTCTCTCTGCCTTTGGCGATGGCAATGACAACGGATGGGGAGGCGGTGGTGGTGGTTGTGTTGTCGGAGAAGACAAGGAGATGAAGATGTTGGCCTAGAAGATGAAGATGAAGATGAAGAGGCAGCTCAAACCCTAGCGCCGCTGTGACCGCCAGAGCTAGGGTTTCAATGTTTTTTTTTTTTTTTTTTTTTTTTTTTTGAAGGTTTTCAGTGTTTTTTTAATTAAAAAATATAATTAGCATTTTAGTCACTATTAATAATTTTAGTATTAATTGATGGTAATTAATAATTTTAGTATTAATTGATGCTAAGTCATTAATTGACACTAATTAATTTATAATTAAAAAAAAGAAATAATTTTATATTAATTGATACTATTAATGAAATGATAATTTTAGTATTAATTGATGCTACTTGAGCCATTAATTGACACCTAATTCATTCCTAATGAAAAAATGAAAAAAAATTATACTAATTGATAATATTAATAATTTTAGTATTAATTGAAGGTAATTAAGCCATTAATTGACACCTAATTCATTTATAATGAAAAAATGAAAAAAAATTATACTAATTGATACTATTAATAATTTTAGTATTAATTGATGCTAATATATTAACTTTTGAATACTAATTACATTAACTTTTATTAATGATGAATAATTTTTTTAAAATTAAAACTGAAAAATTACAAAATAATCATTTTTGTATCTATAAGGCAAAATGGACAATTACACAATTTTACTGCTTATTAACCAAACACTACTCTGCTGCTTAAATTCATAATCGCACAGTTGTACCAAACAGGCTAACAACTTAGGTTCACACTATAATCTATAATCACTTTTCCACAGCTCTACCAAACGGGGCCATAGTCAAAGTGATCATTGCTATGGCAATCAATTCGGATATCTAAAGCAACACTCCCTCTCATACTTTCCTTAATCATCAATTAATCATATCACTTATACATCATTGACTGTAGAAAATGGGTCTAAAAAGTGGGCTAAGTTTGGTGAAATTGTTGATAGAAGAAGATGGTGAGTTTAAATATGAAGCCAACAGTGCAGGTGAAACTCCACTTTACATCACTGCCGAGAAAGGATGCCATGTAGTGGTGTCCGAAAATCTTGAAACCTTTCAGAGCTCCGGCTTATGGTGGCCCTGGTGGTATAACTGCTTTGCACGCGGCAGTAAATTCTAACAACCAGGGTACTAGTCATTAATTTTAAACAAATTTTCATTGGATTTTATTTATTTTTTTCTAGACAAAAATAGTGATTCATATTAACAGATAATAGTATAAAACCTGTGATATGCATGGTCTTAGACATTAATTCAAAATTGTATTTTGAAAGTAATGGTACATTGAAAAAAATATATTAACAAAAAAAATCAATATTAAGTATTTAAATTTAGCAAATCTGAAGTCCATATATAGCACATATGCACCGTATTTGTTAAAATATTTAGATTGACTCAAACTTTATAATTTCTATAAAAGCCCATTCTTGTGTTTGAATAATAAATTGAGTAAGAATTCACTATTCAGATAACAGCCTAAAGAAATTAACTTTTTTATTTTTATTTTTTGCCCAACTAAGGAAATAGCAGTTATTTCAGTCAACCATGTAATGGTATGGGAAGGGTGTAAGGAACTGGAGAGAAAACTTTTGGCAGAAATATTGCTAAAGAAAATAAATGATTTTGGTTTTGATTTTGAATTTAGTTTTTTAATTTCTATTTAATTTATTACATTATATGCTCTGTATTTCATTTCAGGAAGCACAAAAACATTATTAGATTGGAAGAAAGATTTGGATTATTCATCATGGTATCAGAGTTTCGAGCTTCAATGAGCAATCGCACCAATTTAATCTTCATTTCATTCAAAGAACTTTGATCTTCATCAAGCAGTTTCAATGGAGTCTTCTTCTTCTTCTTCAACCATCCCTCCCAATCTTGAAATGTTAATCTCTAATCTAAGCTCACTTGTGACTGTCAAATTGGATAGTACAAACTTTCTCATCTGGAAACATCAGATGCAAAATATTCTTCGAGCTACTGATCTCCTGAAGGTTGTCAATGGATCATATCAATGTCCTCCAGCAATGATTCAAAATTCTTCTGGATCAGAGATTTCAAATTCAGAATTCATACAATGGCGTATGATCGATGCACATCTTCTGAGTTGTATAACTGCTACTCTTTCTCCAGCAATCTTCGCAACTGTGATTCATCTTCAAACGAGCTTTGAGGTTTGGCTATCACTAGATAAGCGATTTACCTCGTTGTCTAGGTCACACATTCGTCAGCTCAAGAACAAATTAAATTCAATATCAAAGAGTTCTGATTCAATGGAGGTTTATCTAAGTCACATCAAAAGTCTTGTGGATCAGTTGAGCATGGCTTCATCCTTTGTTGATGATGAGGATGTGGTCCGCATTACACTGAATGGGTGCTCATGAAATTTTAAGGGGTAAAAGAAAAAAAACTCTAAGGCCGGACTCTTATAATAAAATAAATCTTTAATTTTTAATTTTTTTAATTTAAACTTTAATATTTTAATTTGTTTTCAATCTAAACTATTTGCTTATTTTTATTAAATAATCTTGACGAAAAAATAATGTTTTAATCATTAAACTCAATATGAATAAATGATGAATGCATGTGTATTGATTATATTTATTTTTATTTTATTAATATTTGGTTTGGATGCCAATGACTGGGTGAATCGGTATTGTTTAAATTTATTTAAATTAAGTTTCAATGTGAATGAATTAGATTCAAAACAACGAATTTGTGGATTGTTATGATCCAGGAATGTCACAAAGCATAGTTCTTAGATATTTGCAACACCAAGACACCGTCACAAATAATTAATTATTTTTTTACAATTTGTTTGTACTTTTTGAGACAAGGAAATTCCGTGGCTCACTCTCTTGCTAGACTGTCTCGCACTCTTCAACAGCAACAAGTTTGGATGGAGGAGGTGCCCCCATCACTGGATCAGTTCCTTGCTTTGGATGCTTTTACTTGCTACTAGTAGTTGTTCTTGCTTTGTGCTTTTTGGCTGCTAGTCCTCATGCTTTTGTTTCCTTGGCTTTTGCGGTTCATGACTATGTAAAAAAAATAATCCGATCCTTAAAAAACTTTTAAATCTTAAACCTGTCCATTTTACCTAATAAATATAGACTATTAATTTTTTTATGAGCTAAATATAGAATTAATTACCAATTAGTCCTATTAAGTAAACTTAAATACTAATAGGTCCTATTGACTTTTGGAATGCACCAATAAGTCCTACAATATCTATATTGCCATAAATTATTCCTCATTAAATTTCTTTCTTTTATTATCTTCTCTCTTTTCTTCCATTTTTCTAGAAAAATTTTTATCTTCTTCTTCTCTCTCCTACATTCTTTCTAGAGAGCTTCACACCACCACCATCTACCTCTACTGTTGCCATACTACAATCGTTTACCGCCATCGTTGCAACACCACCACTATCGCCATAACCGTTCGCTCACTACTACCGCCGTCATTTTCTTTTATTACTTTCAATGTTATTGTTTAATATTATTGGTAAAACTCACTAAATTTAACATTTATAATTATTTATTACATCTTAACAAGTACTAACATTTGCCTAAAAGAAAAGACTTTCGTTGAAGCAAGGAATCACTCAAATCAATGGGCAAAATCTTTGTACACACAAAAAGGATGTGAAATAGTTAGTAGATTGAGGAGGACAAAAGAGGAGGTAAATTTTAAAAATTAAGCAAGATATATTACTTCACTGCATAAAGTGAATTGTAAAAGAATCTAATTAACAAACAGAAAAAGTGAAAGAAAATAGGACATTAACAGGATTGATTATAGTTAAGACTGCAAATGAAACAAGTTGTTTGTGAATTGATTCAGCTCGGCTTGTTAAGGGTTCGGCTTGACTTGACTCGTTTAATAAATGAGCCGAGTTTAAGCTCGAATAAGTTAGACTCGTCAAGGTTTACTTATCTTATTTTAAATTATATAATAATATATTATTTATATATTAAATAATATACAAATATATAAATAATATTTTTATTTAAATAATATAATAAGAAAAAATATCTTATCAAGTCGAGCCAAACTCGAGTGTCATTAATATTAATGAGCCGAACTCAAGTGTAATTAGTTATCAAGCCGAGCTCGAACTCAATAAACAAGCTCAATAAGTAAATAAGTCAAGTTCGAACTTAGCAAAACTCGACTCGGAATGACTCATTTACAGCCTTAATTACGGTTTTGTTTGGACTATCAATTTAGTTTTAGGTA
Source organism: Camellia japonica (assembly GCA_030407325.1). Classification (NCBI taxonomy): domain Eukaryota; kingdom Viridiplantae; phylum Streptophyta; class Magnoliopsida; order Ericales; family Theaceae; genus Camellia; species Camellia japonica. Next base: position 170,680,264 of record JAPPVO010000031.1, on the reverse strand, counting down.
GTGATTTATAGAAAGAAAAGAATAAAGAATAAAGAAAAGAAAAAAGAATAAAATGTGAAGTGGAATTTCACGCACTACAAGAACTTCACACTGCGGGGAAGATATATGCCAATGTACTTTTCAATTTTTAGTGGGCCATCTCTCAAACTTCAGAATTACTAAGGGTGGTTTGGGATGATCTAAATAAGTGTATTTTTTGACTTTTTATGAAATATGGATTGGGTATGGGTTGAGTTTGAAGTGATGTGATAGAGAAGTGATATGACTTAAATAAGATGATATGACTTAAATAAGATAATGACTTTTTGACTTTTTTAGGTTATGACAAACAAGACCTAATTCTAGTTCTAGTTATGACAATGATTTTCAAATTTTAATGGGGCTTTTTCTGGAACTTCAAAATTACTAGTTCTAGTTTTTAGTTCCGGTATTAATTTTAAGGATCAGGCAATTTCCGGTCCGAAATCGGACCGGAACATATTATTGGATTCATAGGGTTTACAATGGGTGTAATTTCGATAATTTGAATCGTTCAATGTGTAAGATTCGTCGTGTATTTTATTCCTATAAAAAATTACGTCGATCAGATATCGATAGCCACTTAATCATATCGTATTTTTGTCAATGGTAAATATAATTTAAAAAATAAATTATTGACAACAATATGCTCTGATCAAGTAGCTATCGATATCCGATCAACTTGATTTTTTACAGAGATGAAATACTCAACGAGTGTTACACATTGACGATTTGAATCATCGAAATTGAAATCGTGGTGCGCCCCACGGACCCAACTAGATCCTAACTTTAAATACTAATAATATTGAGATGCATGTTAATATTGGTGATAAAATTAAATATCAATTCGTATTGAATAATATCAATTAATATATTGATAATTAATTATGTTGAAGATTCAAAATACAGACATATATAAATCAATACAATACATAATGACCAATATTTGAAACTATACTTTTGACATACCTAAAGTCGACTACAAATCAACATCTAATTACTTTATTCATAGGCTCATAGCCTTCATTTTTAGGGTAATTATTGAGTAATCTTAAAGTATTATATGGTATGGTATTGTGTGATGCTCTCAACAAATGGCGTGGCGGAAAAACTTTAGGAGTAGAACAATATTGATCCACCTTATTAGATAGTTAGAAGACAAGAAATAATATATGCAGTTTTTAATTGGTCAAGAACACCACGTAAGTAATATCACATGATATCCGAGGACCATTCAATAATTTTTTTTTATTTTAAGGATTGTTTTTTAGATACAAAGCTTTTCCATATAACTTGTGTTGAAAGTGTTGCTATGGAAATACTATATACCATGAAAAGTATCCCGAAACGAATTGGTGAGATATGGGTTACACTTATATATAATGATTGTGATTGTTAGATTTTTTTTTTTTTAGTGTTGGTGTCACTATTATTCGTGATGTAAAGTAGTGACTATTGTACGATTCGTGAGACTCATTTTGAAATTTATTGTGATGATCTAAACATTCAAATTTTAGGAAACATTGAGAATAATATATCTCTAAAAAAATAAGTTGATTGAATATCAATAACTTTTTCATCAAATCACATTTATATGAAGAAAAAAAAATGAGTATGTATGTATCAAATTGAACACAAATTTGATTTGAAGAAAGGTTATTAATATTCGATTAACTTGATTTTTTAGTATATTCTTCTCGACATTCTTCAAATTTGAACTGTTCAAATTAACAAAATAAGATCCAAAATGAGTCCCACGAACCGCACAACAGTCACTGCTGTGCAGGACGCCAAATCTTTTTTTCCTCGTTAATTTTTCTCGGTGTTGTATTGTTGAGCATTGCTAACCTACTACATTGTTGAGCATTGCTAATCTACTACCCACTCCTCTCAATAAACAACATATATATATATATATACAAATGCAAAAGCAAGCTAATGAAGTTCCAAAAACAACATAGATAGCAGTCAGACATGGATCCTGGTTTATACAGAGCTGCCAAGGAAGGCAACATTGTTGTCTTGGAGCAATATGTTGACCAACTTGAAGCCCAGGTCACCCCAAACAAGAACACTGTCCTCCACATTGCAGCCCAATTCGGCAATTCACAATGTGTCCGAGAGATCCTAAGCAAGAATTCGTCGCTGTTAAATCGTCAGAATGCAGAAGGCGACACTGCTCTTCATGTTGCAGCAAGGGAGGGACACTCGGACATAGTCAAATCACTCATTGAATGTGCAACGTCACTGGATCATGATCATGTAGCAATAGAAAGCGGCTCTGAAATCACCAAGAAGATGTTGAGGGCAACAAATGAAGATGGAGACACGGCCTTACACGACGCTGTGAGGTATCGTCAACCTGATCTTGTCAGATTGAAACCGTTCAAGCCACAACCATTACCACAGCCATTACTACGACCAAAACCCGATCTGGTCAGGCTGTTGATTGAAGAAGATCCTGGGTTTACATATCGGGCAAACAATGCCGGTGAAAGTCCGCTTTACATTGCTGCCGAGAGAGGGTGCCTTGAAGTGGTGTCCGATATCTTGAAAACTTGCAGAGCGCCGGCTTATGGTGGCCCTACTGGTAGAACAGCTTTGCACGCTGCAGTAATTTCTAACAATGAAGGTATGTACATGTAGCAGTAAAGCGATTCCATAATATGGGCCCTGTATAAAATTTTTATGCATCACTCAAAAAAGATAAAATTCAAATAAAAAAATAGGAAAAATTATGCAAATAATCCCTATAATTTACACGATCTGTCGATTTGGTCCTTATAGTTTCAATTTACTCGATTTTACCTCTTAATTTAACGGATTGTGTCATTTTAGTCCAATAAATAACGGTTGTTAAGTTAATTTAACGGAAAGTCAAATAATATGTCAATTTAGTCCCTGTATTTTTCACAATGTGTCAATTTGGTCCCTGTCAAAATCGAGAAAATTAAAACTACAGGGACCAAATTGACATATTGTTTGACCTTCCGTTAAATTAACTAAACAACCGTTATTTATTAGCCTAAAATGACACAATTTATTAAATTAAGGGGCAAAATCGAGCAAATTGAAACTACAAGGACCAAATTGACACATCGTGTAAACTATAGGGACTATTTGCGTAATTTACCCAAAAAAATATGATTATAAAAATTTAAAAAGATAAAATTTTAGTATTATTCTTTTATATATTTTAATCATTTACATAAAGAAAAAAAATACCCCACAAAATGTTTCAAACCCTTAATAAAACTCATTATTTCACCTACAAGAATGTGAAATGATAGGTGTCAATTGAGTAATACTAGGTGATGTAGGACGAGATTTTCAGGACAAGATTTTAAGAATTTTTATATTTTTAGTTTTAATATTTTTGATGTATTATTAGGATTCTTGTAATTTAGTATAAATATTTTAGAATTATTAGGTTTCTTAATTTTATTATTTAGAATTAGATTTTGACTAGGATTTTAAATAGTTTAGAATTTTAGTCTCTTAGGTTTCTTAGTTCTCTTAGGTTTCTTAATTTGTGTTGATTTAAGTTTCTTAGTTTATTTTGGAATCACTTTTCCTACAAGTATTAGGTTTAGTCTATTATAAATAAGCCTACAAGCATATGTAATTTTCATTCATTCAATAATATTTTTAAGAGCTTTTCTTCTATCTTCCTTGTGGATTCAAGGGTGTTCTTGTGGATTCAAGAATTCTCGTCTACTAGAACGATATCTAGTCCCGTGTGATTTATTCCGCTGCGTCAAGTGGTATCAGAGCAAGGATTCACCTGGCTCTATGGCACAAGACAGAGTAGATCATGCAAACCCTACTGACGGTGATCGTGGGGTCGAGGCCCTGTGGGTAGCATATGAGAAACAGCAAGAGCAGTTGAACGAAATTCGTGATCTGCTTATTGGCCTGAATCTCAATGCCAACAACAGGCCACCAGTGGTTGATAGGGTCCGTGCTGAGGGAGTTGCCCAAGGCCAACCTGTTAACCAGAACAGAGTGCGCACCGAAGGATTTGCCCAAGGTCAACCTGTTCAGAATGCTCCTAGACGTCCCCTTCGTTGTCCATCTGATAGTGAAGAGGAGTCTGAACCAGAGTTTGAACCACTTCCAGCCAACTATCAACCCCGAAGGCAACAACAACAAGGGTTCGATGAGTACCGAATGAAGATAGATCTTCCCCAGTTCAATGGAAATCTACATATTGAGGATTTTCTTGACTGGCTTTTAGAGGTGGAGCGATTTTTTGGGATGATGGATGTTCCAGAATCAAAGATGGTGAAATTGGTGGGGTACAAACTAAAGGGAGGTGCTGCGGTATGGTGGGATCAATTACAGAAAAATAGGCATCGACAAGGAAAAGAATCTGTACGGACTTGGCGTCGGATGAAACAACTCCTCCAAGATAGATTTTTACCACCAGATTATGATCAATACTTATTTCAGTTGTACCAAAATTGCAACCAAGGAAGCCGATCTGTATTTGATTATACAACTGAATTTTGCCGACTTTCAGATCGTAATAATCTGAATGAGACCGAAGGACAGCGTGTAGCCCGGTATCTCAATGGGTTAAAATTAACCATTCGAGAGAAGATGGGGCTATCAGTAGTGTGGACTGTGGATGAAGCACATAATATGGCTCTCAAAGCCGAGCTAATGGAGCGCAAGACAACCTATTCTGGATATTGTTGGAACCTTCCTGATTCATCGTTTCCTACTAAGGAAAAAGGAAAAGGGGCTACCCAACCAACAATTCCAATAAATCAGCAGAAGAGTACCGCTGGTGGAGGAGGAGGAAACCAGATGACTAGATCAACTAGCAGAGAGGCACCTCCAAACACAAATCCTTATGCCAAACCAACAACGGATAAGTGTTATAGATGTGGTATGCCTGGCCATCGCTCTAATGTGTGCCCAGAAAGAAGGACTGCTAATTTAGTTGAAGAAGAAGATAAAATTGGGGATGATGGAGATGCAGAATATGAGGGTGATCAGTATGAAGGTGCTGAACTCGCCAGAGAAGAAGGAGAACGAGTCAACTGTGTAGTTCAAAGGGTTCTATTTACACCAAAAACTGAGGACCTCAGTCAACGTCACAGTATTTTTCGCTCTTGTTGTACCATAAATCAAAAGGTGTGTGACCTTATTGTGGACAGTGGAAGCTGTGAAAATTTTGTGGCTAAACGATTGGTAACGCACCTGAAGTTGTCTCCTGAACCACACCCATCTCCCTACAGTATTGGCTGGATCAAAAAAGGACTTGCTGTCAAGATAACCGAAGTATGTAAGGTACCTATTTCTATTGGCAAACATTATAAATCCGATGTATTATGTGATGTGGTTGATATGGATGCTAGTCAAGTATTACTTGGAAGACCTTGGCAATTTGATGTGGATATTACATTTAGAGGGCGAGACAACACTTATGTGTTCAATTGGGGGTCTCATAAAATTGCTATGAGTCCCTTAAAGCAACACATAGTGCCTCTGAAAGTCGAAGCGAAGTCTTTCCTCACTACTATAACCAATTCAGAGGCCGAGTTTGTAGCAGATGCGAAAACTTCACAAGAGTTATATGCTATGGTTGTGAAAACAATGGTACCTGTGGCCAAGGAGAACACAGTCACACCAATCCCTCAGAAAATTCAACCATTGTTGGAGGAATTCCAAGAACTTACTGCCGACGAGTTGCCAGATGAACTTCTGCCCATGAGAGACAAACAACTAAAATATTCCAAGTATCTTTTTATTTGGCATGGACGATGGCAGATCTGTAATATGAACTCGAGGGCGAGTTCTTTCAAAGAAGAGGAGTCTGATGTAGGACGAGATTTTCAGGACAAGATTTTAAGAATTTTTATATTTTTAGTTTTAATATTTTTGATGTATTATTAGGATTCTTGTAATTTAGTATAAATATTTTAGAATTATTAGGTTTCTTAATTTTATTATTTTAGAATTAGATTTTGACTAGGATTTTAAATAGTTTAGAATTTTAGTCTCTTAGGTTTCTTAGTTCTCTTAGGTTTCTTAATTTGTGTTGATTTAAGTTTCTTAGTTTATTTTGGAATCACTTTTCCTACAAGTATTAGGTTTAGTCTATTATAAATAAGCCTACAAGCATATGTAATTTTCATTCATTCAATAATATTTTTAAGAGCTTTTCTTCTATCTTCCTTGTGGATTCAAGGGTGTTCTTGTGGATTCAAGAATTCTCGTCTACTAGAACGATATCTAGTCCCGTGTGATTTATTCCGCTGCGTCACTAGGTATCATGAAAATGATCATTAAAGATTTGTGACTCTTGAATTACATTTAAAATAAAGCACCACACACTAATCAAGGTAATCCAAGAATCATAATTCTTTCATGATCATTTTCATGAAAGTTTTTTCATGATCCCTAACTTTTCTCGTGTCAATTTTTGATTTGTCACATGCTCGATTATGTGAAACTCAACTTCTTATCACATCATTGTGCGTATATTTGAGAGTCTCAAATGTGAGTCTCTAGCGTTACTCTATACAAAAATCTAGAGTTTATCATTAAAGAAAAATTGAACAAATTATATTAGTGTTTCACTTAAATATTACTGTTCTTATATTTTTAGTTGCAATTAATTCAATTATTGAGATTCAATTTTGAAGTAAAATCACGGATTGAGATTCAATAAATTTTTCTATACTGTCTAGGAAGTATAATTAAATAACGAGTTTATTTTACTTTTTACTCCGTCAAATTATCTATTTAGTCTACTAGGTTCTTAAAAGTATATAAATCAAAGTCTATTTTAGTTCATGAACTATTGATTCAATCTATTAATTTCCTAAAGTATTTAATTCAAACCTATTTAGTCCTTGAAAAAATTATAAAAATAAAATATAAGCCATAAATATTATAAATTACTAAAAGATCCTACCTAATTAAGATTGTATTGCAAAAAATTAATTTTAGATTTTGTTTTAATTTAGTTCAATTGACAATAACATTAGGGTTATTACGGAAAAATAACGCTGGGTTGGTTGAGATTAATTGACTGAGTTGATCAAATATATAATTTTGCCCCTAAAAACATGACTCATGACGCCTATGTGCGCATTTTCTATAAAATAATGCTTTGTTAGTTCTAATCAATTAGACCAAATTGAGACAAAGTAAAAAAATTCATGGTCAAATTCAAGCCAATTACAATTATAGAAATCAAAATGACACCAGGGCTAAAGTAGGATTACTAGTGTAATTTTCCCTCAGATCTATGAAGCAGGGATGGAAGGGTAGGGAATTGCTGAGAAAATTTTGTCCCCTTGTTTTAGGAAGATAGGAAGCATTTTCCTTGTTCAGGTGGTTTTCATCCTTGTTATTGCTTTTTGCTTAATTGTACTCCAGGAGGCACCAAAACATTGTTGGATTGGAAGAAAGATTTGGCCAAGGAACCAGACGTGCATGGCTGGACACCACTTCACTATGCTGCGCGGTTCGGTCATGTACAAAGGGCTAAACAGCTACTAGACTCGGATAAATCCATTGCATACCTTATTGCAGACCAAGATGATAATAAGACAGCTCTTCATGTAGCAGCTAGTCAAGGACATGTTAGTGTAATACAAGAGCTTATATCACAATGTCCTGATTGTTGGGAGATGGTTAATCATAAAGGCCAAAATATTCTTCATGTTGCAGTGGAGAATGAGAAAAAGATGGTGATTAAATTCATCTTGAAAAATTATTCACTCAGTGGCCTTATAAATCAGAAAGATGTCAACGGGAACACCCCTCTCCACCTCATTGCTGCTGGTAGATTACTTGCAATCGACCTCATAGACCACCGAAAAGCAGATAAGGTTGTCTTTAACAAAGGAAACTGGACTCCCCTTGACATATCGACATATTCTGAAACCGCAGCTGTACAAAAGGTACATCGATATCAACCCTCAATCCTATCCAGACTGCATAGTCACAGAAGCCTTGTACACACGACTGCAGGGCTGCTTTTTACTTTAATTCACTAAAGTTATTATTTAGATACAATGCTTTCCTAATTGATTGAAGAATGATTATTGCAGGTTCTCATAAAAGAAGAATTGGAAGCAGCTGGTGCTACACTAGGTTTGCGAAATGTAATTAGCAAAGATAATGAGGTTTTAGCAAACGAGAAGAAAGAACGCGCTGAATTTAAAAAGTCTATACCCATTGACGTCAGGAAAGCAGGAGACACCCATTTGATAGTGGCTACACTCATAGCAACTGTGACTTTTGCAGCTGGTTTCACCATGCCAGGTGGCTACAACAGCAACGATGGCCCAAATCAAGGCATGGCGATTCTAACAAGAGAAGCAGCTTTCAAAGCTTTTGTCGTAACAGATTCCATGGCCATGATATTATCCACTTGTGCTGTTTTGGTTTATTTTGCTTCAGCTGATTATGGGGATCAAACTAAGCTTCTGTATCGCTATTCTCTCGCCGCTGGTCTTCTACAGATTGCAACAGGAGCAATGGTATTGGCATTCATTACAGGCATATATGCCGTATTACCACATTCATCAAGCCTTGCCATTCCAATTTGCATTATCGGTTGCTTCTCCTTCGTGATTTACTACTGCCTATTCAAAGAAAATTACCACAAGCAATTTGAAGCGATATCTTTTAATATTTGAACCCCAGTCTCTCGAATGCATTCAAGGATCGAACATCAAGGAAGGCATTTTCTTGAATGTATTTTGTTTTAGATTAATTTGTAGTAGTGTTGGATTGCATCTTTGAGTATGAGGGAACCGCAATCAGTATTAATAGTGAGGGAAATCAAGGATATACTAGCTTATGCTTACATGGCTTTGTAAAAGTCTCTGATTCGTAAAGTGACAATCATATATCTTTCTTTGTGTAAAGTATTTTGATTAGCATATAACTATTTGCTATTTTGTACTTTTTGGGTATACATACTATTTTATCAAGAGAAATGAAGTAGAGTACAATCACAAAAAGCAAACCCCCATTAATTCCTGCAAGCAGGATGCCCCAAATTCAAAAATCAAAAGTGAACTCAAAATTCTGGGGATTATTTGAATATTAGATAAGTCCACTGCACATTAGACAGCAGATCATAGGCCTCAGTGTAAGTGTAACCCTGTGTTTGGAAATTGAATTAATGCCTCCAATTTTTATTCCTAAGTTATTATCTCTTCCACCCGTCACCTGTCCCATCTCTTAGCGGCTTCCCTCTAAGGAGTATACTAGATATATAAACTGCATTTTGGTCCTCAAAAAGAGTTCAAGACTACAGAGAACTGACCAAAGAACCAATCACATAAAGCATGGGTAGAACAATCTAAGTAAAACTGTATCTTTATAATGAATTCCACTATCTGATGTTTTATGTAATTGGTTCTAAAATCATTCTTGTGTTATAGACTAGTTGTTTTCATAAATTCATAATTTAAACACAACTTAAAAATTCCCGTGAGAGGCTGGAGAATGGAGGCAGAGACCATCCTAAAGTGATGCTCAAGTTAATGAATGAAACATATTGATAAATAACACAGCAGTAAATGCTTTGGCTATTGCTGATACCAAGTTACCAACCACATAAGATTTGTAAACAGCCCACAAATCACCTTTTATAAGAAGCAGCTCAAAACTTAAAAAGGCTTAAGATGTGCGAAAACCATTTGATAAATAACATAACACTTCACAACACAAGATTAGTCGGCATCAGTTTAAGCTGTCAAACATGTTTTTACATTGCCAAATGAGATGAGAAGCAGTGACTCAAGTAATGAGAAGCTTCACCTAAGAAACAGGTCCAACAGGTCCAAGAAAGTCGCCCTCCAAGCTTACCACTGCCTGAAAATCCTTCTCAGCCTCTATATACTTTGTCCCGATGACAATGAAGCGCACTGCCACCTCTTTCTCGATTCTGGACATCTTGTCATTCATGAAGATGGGATTTTCCCCAGGGACATACCGATAATCGCGCATTTTCTGATTTGAGAGGTAGATATTCTCAACGGGCCCACATCTCAAGAACACACCATGCTTCAAGATCTTGTGAACAACCCCTTCTAAGATCTCGCCCCTGTGAAGCTTGAAAGTGATGCAGCTGAAAAGTACAGGAAAGAGTACATCACCCGAATGCTGCCTAACTCTTCCTTCCCCAATGTTGTCAAGTGTGGTTAATGCAAGAAAATAACCGAGCTCTTTTGTTGCCTTCTTCGTTGAAAAGTCATCTAAGAGGCGAATTATTATAGACTTTTGGAGCATAAGTCCTTTGGTGTCAAGGCTTTCAGCGGGAATCACAACATTCCAAGGCAGCTGCACCTTTAGAAACATCCTTACAGTTTCTGCTAGTCAAGATAAACAAAAGAAGAATGTAACTCTAAGTAAATGTCCTACTATTTTCTGTAGTAAATATATCCCACAAACAAGATTCTAATATCATTTTGCTGAGAAATAATGGGACATTTGCACTTCAGTGCATGTTTTAAAAAAAAATAAAAATAAAATAAAAATTACAAATCGGTGGTAACTTTATCAACTTCAATAATTAAAGTTACAAACTTTTTCATGAATTTGTAAATATTTTTGTGAAAACACCACTGATTTGCAATTTTGCCAAAAATAATCTTCCAACTTTGGAAATAAAAGCACCTATTGAGCTGCTTAGGATTGTTTTTGAATCCAATAACAAATGCTTAGAAAAACCATGTACGACTTACAATTCCAGCCGGCTTGGGGCCCTCTCATGCTAAATTTTTATTTTTATTTTTTTTAAATGATAATTTAACGCGTGAAAGAAGTCGTTAAGTTTTGACTCTTAGTATCACCTTTGCCTATTATGGGATCAATGTTTACAAGCATTTGGTAACGTTTACGTTTTCAGTTTATATTTACAAAAATTTTATAAACTGGTTTTTGTTTATTTTTAGAAAAACATAAACTACAAACGCGTTTGGTAATTGACAAAATGTTTTAAAAAATTTAAAAATATAAAAAAGAGTGAGAAATGGCAAGTGGCGGCGGAAGACGGTGGTGAAAAGTGGTGACGGTGGGTGGTGGGTAGTTGGTGGTGGCGGGCGGGTGGGTGGGTGGGTGGTGGTGGTGGCGGCGGCGGTGGTGGGTGGGTAGGTGGGTGACGGTGGCGGGTGGCGGGTGGTAGCGAGTGGGTGGCGGGTGGTGGGTAGTGGTGGCAGGTGGTGGGTGGTAGTGGCAGGTGGGTGGCGGATGGCGGATGGCGGGTGGTGGCGGGTAGGTGGCGGTGTGGTGGTGGTGGTGGTGGTGGGTGGGTGTGGTGGTGGGTGGGTAACGGTAGCGAGTGGTGGGTGGTAGCGAGTGGGTGGTGGTGGCGGTGGTGGTGGTGGTGGCAAGTAGGTGGCGGATGGCAGGTGGTTGCAGGTAGGTGGCGGGTGGTAGGTGGTAGCGAGTGAGTGGTGGGTGATAGGTGTGTGGTGGTGGCGGTGGCTGGTGTGGTGGGTGGTTGGTGGTGGCAAGTGGTGGATGGTGGTGGCAGGTGGGTGGTAAGTGGTGGTGGCAGGTGGGTAGTAAGTGGTGGTGGCAGTGTTTTAAAAAACGCGCTTAGGCGCGCGCCTAAGCTCAAGGCGAGGCGAAGCGCAGCCTTTGCGCCTCAGTCATGGTGAGGCGAGGCGACACAGGTGAAGCGCTGCCTAGGCAATGAGGCGAGTGCCTTATTACGAAGCGCAAGGCGAGCGCCTTGTGCGCCTCGGCTTTCTTCCACTCCCAGGTCTGCTCTCTTCTCCTCTTCTCTTCTCTTCTTTGCTTCTTCTCCTCTCTCTGTTTCTGCTTCGTCTTCTCTTCCCTTCTTTCTGTCTTCTTCGTTTCTGCTTCGTTTCTACTTCGTTTCACGATCGCGAGCTCTCTCTCTCTCGTTCATGATCACTCTCTCTCTCGCGCGATCTATCTCCCCCTTTATCTTCTGTATTCATATATATATATATATATAATATTATATAATATACCTATTATATAAAATATATAATATACAATATACTTATAATTTATAAAATATAATTGATTATAATATATAAAATATAATTGATTTATATATATAATATTATACCATACCTATTATACAATATATAATATACTTATAGATGATATGTAAAATAAAATACATTAATTATTTAAAAATAAACACATGTATATAAATAAAATAAAAAAATAATTAAAACACATTATTTAAAAAATATAATAAATAAATTAAATAATATATATATTAAAAATTAATTATTTTTTTTTCTTATTAAAAAATTAATAATATACATATTAAATATTTGTTTATATTGGAAATTGTGCTTTATTAATATTTTTGCTTAACTTCTATAACTTGTGCCTCGCTTTGGTGAGGCGCGCGCCTCGCCTCGCGCCTCGGGGCTTAGGCTCCAGGTGACCTTGGCGCCTCGATGCGCCTAGGGCTTTTTAAAACACTGGGTGGTGGCAAGTAGGTGGCAGGTGGTGGTGGTGGATGGTAGTGGCGGGTGGTGGTGGTGGTGGTGAGGGGTGGTGGTGGTGGCAAGTGGGTGGCAGGTGGCTGGTGGTGGTGGTGGCAGGTGGTGGCAGGGGGTGGGTGGTGGGCGGTGGCGGAAGACGGTGGTGGAAAATGGTGACGGGGGGTGGCTAATGTTGGGTGGTAAAAAAAAAAAAAAATCAAAATGGAAACACATTTTTTGTGTTTTTATTTTTTGGCCAAATTTATAAACTGAAACCATTGATTTATAAATCAAAAATTTTACCAAACAAGTTTTTATTTGAGTTTTTTTAATTTTTATAAATATAAACAGAAAACTGAAAACGTAAGTGTTACCAAACGACACCTAAGTGAACCACAAAGATTAGCCGTTTATTATTTATTTTGCTAGAAACAACAAACCTACAACTGCACCACAACAAAAATAAACTCTCCTAAAATCATCAGCTATTAATTTCCTTGTTGCCCCAATGAACTAGACAACCAAGTATAGAACTGTGTACAGCAGCTATTACTTTTAATAATGCATAATAATCACCATTTTTTTTATAAGCAATAAATAACAACTACCCTTATGCCAAGATCAATGTTCAACAATATGACATACCAACATGAATTAATTTGACACACTGTCACAAATAACAACGAATCTCAATCAAATTCACAAAAACCCAGAGCTAAAAATTCATACTCTGCACATTCAAATTATCAATATTAGAGACCAAGAAATAGAGAAGGGAGAAAAGGCCACAGAAAAATAAATAAACAAATAAAAAGCGCCATACAATTTTTGACAAAGGACGAATATTAGTTTTACATTTCTGAAATTCAAAACATAAGATTCAGAGTTTCCTTTCCTGTTGTTTAGGCTCTCTTAGCCGACCCCATTTGATGGGACTTAAGCTTGGTTTGGTTTGGTTTGGTTTGGTTTGTTTAGGCTCTCTCTCAGCAACCAAACAAAACATAGAATTTACGCAATGATTGAACAAAAGGTGCAGGTAGAAAACGAATCGTTTTAACACAAAGCTGAGTGGCATTGAGGCATATCAAGGTCAGTTCAGGGGCAGAGTTGTTCCCAAAAATTTCATTCTGTACAGATCTAAAAACAGTCAGGTTCTATCGGACAGGAAAGGGTTTTATCAAATTTGATTATTAAGATCAGTCCAAATGGTTTCTTAAAAATGAATGGCTTCTGAAAAGTAACAGTTTTGCAGCTTAAAAGAGAATGTGTTACAACAATATTCCCGGTCATAGCAGTTAGATCTGCCATTCCATTCCAGGTTCAGGAACACTGAACAAAGTTAAAAAAATTGAAGGTATAGAAAAATATACATACAAGAAACCCATGAAGCACTAGTGCGGGTGCGGATATAATATGGGTACGCCGATACGGAAAATTCTTTAAAAAATAGGGTACATATACAATTGGGGTATGCCAATTTTTTTTTTAAAAAAATAATTTATAGCTAAATATCCAACATAAATATCAAAATTAAAAAGAGATATTACAAAACCAAAATAATTTGTGAATTCTTTCACTTCATTCAAGTATATAATTTTTCAAATATTCAAATAACAATTTAAAACCATCAATATTATGAAAATAATTACAATGAAATAAATACATCAGAATTAGTTTATGAATCCAAAATTTAAATGTTCCTTTCTTTGTCTTATTATATTTTAATTTTTTTTATCTTTTATTTTATATAATTCTGATTGTGTCTACTACAGAATTATATCAGGGAAAAAAAAAATCAGATGTTGGACAGATCAAAAAAAATGATAATCAAGGAAGAAGATAATCAAAGAAGAGGAGATTGGCGGAGGTAAGAAAACTCACCGGAAACAAGAAAAATCAGATGTCGGACAGATCTGGTTGTTTGCTGCGAAAAAAGAGGGGAAAAAATCGAGAAAAAAAAAAAATCAAAGAAAGAGGAAGAAGAAGAGGAAGAGTTGAAGAAGAGAACTAAGACAAACTCCCCGGAATATCAAGCTTTGCTGTCCACCAGCACTGTCATCTTCGAAGGAGAGTTCAATTGTCGACTGTGTTCTTTCTTCAAACTCGTCGACAGTGTGTTCTTTGCTAGAGAGAATCAAATCAAAATTGTATTACGTTTTTATTATTACATAAGAACACCAAAGTTATTTGATTTTTTAAAATAGACAAAAAAACAATTGCTCCAATACCCTTATAATTGTTAAAAATCTTGTTTTTTTATTCCGGCATACCCAAAAACGTACCCATCACATACCAGTCTTCTACATATCGTATAAAATGTACCCAGTGCGTTTTTTCCATACCCAATACGCATACCTGTACCCGGTAAATATCCGCCATGGTTATCAAAATCCTGATCTGGATCATAAGATCTTACGATTCTACGATCTCAATTGGGCCAAACGATTAGAATCTGAAATTTAATAGGATCTTAAAGTCACTATAATCTTAGTCATAAAATGATGTAGAATCGCATACGATCCCGATCCTACCAATTTGTTTTGTTATATTTATTTCTTATATGTATGTATATATCTATATAAAAAATTGACTATAAACTCATTTTTCAAATGTCTTCTCTAATTTATGTTAACATAGAATATACATTATATCAAATTTATCAATTTTTTTTAATATTTTTAAAATTATGTAACAAAGATTATCATTATTGATAACTTTTCATTTTATTTTGCATTAAAAGTAAGATCTTACGATTCTCGATCCGATTCTACGATCCAATCCATTAGTCCCTCCCAACGATCCTATCTGGGATCCCGATTTTAACAACCTTGGTACCCGGTACTCGTACAGCAACAATTTTGGAGTACCCTGTAACACAAAGCTGGCATTGAGGCATCAAGGTCAGTTTAGGGGCAGAGTTGTTCCCCCAAATTTTGTTCTGTACAGATCTAAAAACAGTCTGGTTTTATCGAACGAGAAAGGGTTTTATCAGATTTGATTATTAAACCATCACTCCAAATGGTTTATTAAAGATGAATGGGTTTTGAAAAGTAACAGTTTTGCAGGTTGAAAGAGAATGTGTTGCGACCACATTCCCAGTCATAGCAGTTAGATCTGCCATTCCATTCCAGGTTCAGGAACACTAAACAAAGTTTAAAAAATTGAAGGTACAGAAAAATATACATACAAGATACCCTCAGAGTTGCAATCCGATAGAGAAGGTACTGTGATCTTTGGACTTTGACGCCTCCAACCACTGTGATCTTTGATTCCGCTGTGAGAGGTCCTATGAGTCTGTGACCTTTCGATGCTCCCGTGAGAAAGACAGTGAGGATGACATGGATTAAGGGGAACCAGGAATATGCTAAGCCGATTAGGGATCTAAGGTTTATGACATGTAAGGACTTGATCAGGTGTGGGGACGTTTACTGTGTATAACGTAGGATATAAAAATAGAAATTTGTTATTTATCACTGAAACTTTTCATCTCCTATGCTCCTATAGAATCTAGGCAATAAATGATATATGTATATCTAGGGCATTTAAAAAATAATGGCACTACCATGCCACATTGGCAACTACGTAGGAGGTGAAAAATACGGTGAAATATTTTGATGAGATATATTATAGCATTCATACAAGTATTCAAAAAATAATAATACTTAGTTTGATCAATTCAGTGCCAATCGGTCTCCAATTTCTGAGAACTGGGACCAAATTGGAATTTTAATTTTTTTTAAGTTTCAAAATTGATCAAACCAAACCATATTAAAAAATTGACCAAAATCGACCAATGTCATCCGGTTTAGTTGATCGATTTGGTTTTTCTGATTTTATTTACATCCCTAGCACACATAAGCAGATTACTATTTATAGTTATAGAACAACATCCCTTTCAGTCTAGATGCATATCCAAGCGTGATATCTTTCTAAACTTAAATCTTACCATATTGGAATATGCATCCAAACATTGAGATACGGTGACACATCTATATATATAATGCATATTGTATATTATTCTTAGATAAGATGCTATACATTTAGAAATATACTTCAAATTAAATAAGATCTAGACAAAATATGGAACTTATCTCCTTTATTCATGTAAGAAACTAGAAATATTTCTTTACTAGCAAATGTGAGTATCTAAATTGGATATGGATATCGCACACAAATTTCACCCGTCATATCTGGTGGACGCACAAGTACAATGGGGCAAGTAGAAGAGCCCATATAACACAATATTATAGGCAGCCTTATAGTAAGTTTCCTAAAACTGTCCTGCATTACTATGCCATCATCCTACATTAGGATACGATATTACAGACTATTTTTCTAATTTGAAACCAAAGCAATTTTCGTCCAAATAGCCTAAGGTTGAAGCACACGCTCAATAAGCTCAAAAGAGAAAGAGGCCCACTGAACAAGCATGCAGCAGCATTTCATATTCACCAAGATTTTCAATGTGATGTAGCACCAAAAAGAAAGAAGGAAGAACAAAGAATGAGGTAAAACAGGGAACTAAACCCAAATCAATATCTCAATAATCAATACTCAAAATGTAAAATTGTAGTTTTGTTTCTAAACTATCACATGAAGCCATATATATAGGCAAACCAAATTAAAGGAGCAATCCAATAAGGAAACAAAATCCTAATATAAGTATAATTCCTAATACAACTTAATAAATACAAAATAATGTCAAACAAATCATTAATCCCTAATTTTAAATTATTTTTTATGCAACGCCTTTTTGTTCCCGTCGTAATGTTCCTAGAAAGTGGATCACTTCAATATGTAGAACATGAATAGGAAGTTGTGCAGCAAATACTTCAGAATGTTGTACACAAGATGTATGCTTACATGAATTAAGAAGGTTGAATATATTGAGGTATTTCAACATACAAGAGCATTTTTTATATAAATTAGAAGTTGGATGAAACATAAAATTATTTAAATAAATAAATAAAAATGCAACCACAGTAAGTTGAAGCTTTGATGTGTTACGGTTCTTTCTTTTTTCTCCTATTGACAATATATGTTATCCTGGACAGTTGTTCATCATAACTAGCTAGTTATTATATACCTCCTCCACTAAAGAAACCGAGGTAAGTAGGGGGGAATCTTTTGGACCTCTAAATTTAGTGAATTGTGGCAAAAGTGCAACAAATTTCAAGGCATCCATTCGAAAGTATAACTTGGTAGGTATTAGGGGAGAAATTCTTTTAGTTTCAGATTTTGAAGCCTGATTCTTATATTTGTACAATTTCACGTGTGTTCTAGTATATGTCCTTTTGTTCATATAATACATTTGTGAGGTTAAAGAACTGAGATTCAAGGTAGATTTAGACATCTTGAGCCATGACCACTAAAGAAATGAATCTGAATTGATGGTTAAAAACTCAGAACAATCAATGGAAATGAGGAATTACTTATCATCTACCTAACAAAGGATACATGCACCCATTCTACTCCTTCTGATACATTTATCAAAAAAAAAAAAAATTCTACTCCTTCTGATACCACCCTTAAATTGATTCTACCTATTAGGGACATTGATTTTAAAATCTGAGGAAACATCTTGCTCCATTTTCCTCAAATTTTTTATGCTTGTAGAGCACCCACTCAATCTCCTTTTCCTTTACAAATTACAATTGTCTTGAACAAAAAGTTGTCTCGTGTTCTCTCAAAAGCCCAACAGCAATAAAAGTAAGAGTAAAATGCCAGAAAAACATGTAACACATGCATCATGGCTTCGAGTATTGGCATCAGACTCTATACCGCTAAGCATCAATTTTATGAAAAGATATGCCTATAAGTTATCAACAATATCCTTTCTTTTTACTATTGTCCTTTTTTTCAAACATGTGTCAGATTCTCTCTTTAGCCCAACAATCCAAGGACCATGAAAATGGGGATGAAAGTAACAATGTTACAAAAACATACAACACATACACAATGGTTTCAAATAGCGGCATCAACCTCAATTTGAGAATTACAAAAAGACTCAGGATAAAAATAAATAAATAAATAAAAAGAAAAAGAACATATGGTTTAAGGTAGTTGTAAACAAAATGTTAACAAAAACAAACAGATAAATATTTTACCCGAAAAAAAATTGCACTATTGCATTTTTTAAAATTGGGTTTATATCTGTAAATACACATTATACACGAGGATATGATTTTCAGAACACCCACTTGGAGAAAAGGGATATATCATGTATGTCACCAATCCTTAGTATGTAAGGCTTGTTAAGTTGAGTTGTGAATATATTCATATGTATGTGTAGATAGAACAGCTAAACAAACAAGCAAACTTTGAAGGCCCTCAACACTTGGACCAAATTTCCAGTCCTAAGAGCATCAACAGCAGCTTCGTTAAAAGTTCATTTTCACTACTTTAGAGAGCATCAAGCAACAAAAGCTCACTGAAGTTGACAAGTTACTGTACACGAAGCTAATTCATTTTTTATTAGTTTCAACTCTCTCTCTCTCTATCTCTCTCTCAAGCTTTGTTCTGCACTTGTAATGTTTCAAAAAATAAATAAATAAAAAGAAAAATATTTTAAGGGTTCATGGTTAAAGTAGACAGTATTGTTGGAATATATATTGAGAAAGTGACTAGCTAAAATACAAAGATGAGATTTTGGGTAGCTATTGAAGCTAACATTGCTACAGATGCTCTAACATCTCATCAAATTTCCTTTTGAACCATCACAACAAATAAATATGATTTAGTCATAAGATAAGACCCTGAAAAACCCCAAATTTCTAAAACCCTAAAAGGCAATAACAAAAAGCTTGCTACCATGGCCTTGAAAAAGGTTCAAAACCAAACCCTAAAGCCAAAAAAGAAAGAAACAAAGAAGCTTGAGGGCGTCAATATACAACTTTGCTAGCAATCCAAAACCTCAAAAGTATTACAAAAACATAAACACGAAAGCTAACATATCAATACTCACAACTTTTGAACTGTACATTAACGTTTACAACAAGAAAAACATAGACCCCGAAGAACATTTCACCAATCAAAACAATAAGGACCCAACTACAGATTCAAGAAAGAACCCAAACAAAAAAACAAAGGTAGTCGTAATTTATTGATTTTACTTGACTATTTTTCACAAGGGAGCAGCTTGCCTCAAGTCCTTAATCGGACTGGACAATGTGCATTACATTTAAGGATATCACAATGAAAAGAAAGTGGGTTTCGATGAAAGACCTGATCAGAAGAAGAATCGTCCGGGTGGTCTTGGTCTGCTGCTTGCTTCCTGATTCTGGGTTACTAGTAAAAGAGTGGTTCTGCGCGATTTTGTGAGCGAGAATCGAAAAGAGAGGGAGAGGGAGGGAGGGGGGGGGGGAGAGAGAGAGAGAGAGAATGCATTCATAATTTAGGCAAGGGCTCCTCCCTAGGTTGCTTTCGGACTGGACGGTCCCGTTGGACCGTATTGGTCCCTGATTCGGATCCATTTCGGTTTTTGGTCCCTGATTCGGATCCATTTCAATAATTCAATTTATTAATGTGTAAAAAGTATATTATTTTTATAAAAAGTTATATTAATCGGATATCGATAGTCACTTGATTAAATCGCATTTCTGTTATAATTTATTTTGAAAATTATAATTGTCGTCAACAGAAATACAATCTGATCGAGTAATCATCGATATTCGATCGATGTGATTTTTTTAAAGATAGTACATATTAAATGATTTGGATCGTTGGAATGGGCTTGGGTTAGAGCCCACCACGGCCCAACAAATCTGTTCAACCTGATGACAGACTGGAAAGGAGTCCTACTCTATAATTTATTCAAAAAAAAAAAAGGGGAACTTACTGATAAGTCCCATGTACTAAGTTCAAAACCCAGCTAATCCCAAAACAAAATACTTGCACCAATTAGTCCAACACATTTTTAATTGTTACCAAAAAATCCTTTTTTTTAAAAAAAAAAATTTACAGACACTGTTCACATCTTACTACGGTCGCTGGAGACTCGTCGGAATGTTCAACATCGCCGAGAAGTCGCCGGAGTATCACCGGAAAGTCGCTGGAGTTTCGCCGGAAGTTCGCCGGAGTGTTAAAAACGTTAATAGAAGTCGCCGGAATGTTCAGAACGTTCACTGGACGTTAAGAACATCACTGGAGACTCACCGGAATGTCTAGAATATTGCCGGAAAAAAAAATAAATAAATGGATCAATTATAGCAAAAAAACATAGCAAAATGTGCTAAAATATTGATAAACTAAAAGGAAAAAAAATGAAACAACAAAAAACAGCAACAATGGGGAAAACATATGTTATTTTTCAATTTTTGTAAGGTTCAAGTAAATAATCTCTAAATAGTGATCAAACTGAAAAGTAAGTTTTGAAACTGTAAAATGTTAAAAATATATTAAGCATTTATCTTTATTAATCAAACTGAAAAACATGTTATGAAACTGTAAAATTTTACAGTTTTAAACCATGATTCATTCCAGCACCAAAAAAAATTTGAAACTGCAAAATTTTACAGTTTTCACCGCCTGTAACTAAAACTCGAAAACTACTTGTTCAGAATTCGACAATTTTCTCCATTAGAACAGAAAAACAGAAGTGTATAGCAGAGAGAGAAAAAAAAAAAAAAGAGATCGAAGGGGAAAGACGGATGTAGGGAGAGGATTGTACTCCGGTAACTATTTTTTGTTTAGATCTAGCCAAATCTGTGTAGATTTACTCAGATCTGATGTAGATCTGAGTAGATCTACATCAGATCTAAGTAGATCCACTCATCTTCTTCGTCGGAAAATATATCATCTTCTTCGTCGGAGTTGATTTCGATGGTTGGTGGTTATCAATGAACCCCGATCAATGGAAAAAGACATGATCACCGGTGGTCGTCTTCCATGACAAACACGATGAGATAAAAATGCAGAAAAAAAAAACGAGAGAGGAAGGGAAGCAAAAAGGAGAGAGAGAGAGAGAGAAAAGGACTTTTGGGTGTAGTGAAAAAGTTTTGGGATTAAATGGAGACCACATGTTTCACATGGGATCTATGGGTAATTTCCCCAAAAAAAAAATCTCAGAATTTGACTTTGACAACAAATCAAATCTAACTTTTTAATTTAAAAAATAATAATAATTACCTAAAAGTGCTATTTGGTGAGGTAGTGGTAGGGGTGTTCGCGGATCGATTTTATACGGTTTGCGGTTTGATTTTGACCCGCCCGTATTTATGTAATTTGGAAAAAAGTCAACCCGCAACCGTCCACAGTGCGGTTTGCGGTTTGCGGTTTGTGCGGATAGGGTTTGCAAATGTGCGGGCGGTTTGCAGTTTACACTTTTTTCTTTAAAAATTAATTTTTGAGTTTTTTTTTCCCATCGAATTTAGGCATCAAATTCATTTTATATATTTGTGATAATAATTTTCTGATGAGTTTACAAATAAAAATTAAATATCAATGCATTGAATGAAAGTACCCAAAACAAAGAGACCCTACACTAGCATTTTTGCCATGAAAAAAATGTCTATCAATGCATTAAAGGTTGTACTCAATTAGAATTGCCAGTTCAGTAATCAATAATCAAACTAGAAGTTCCATCGACCACCAGAAGGAAAATTTTATTAGGAAAAAGTGGATGAATTACCAATGAAAATCATATAAGAAACCAAGTTTAGGACTTGATAATTCTACGGCATTAAGAAAGTTGAGAAATACTTAAAAATAAGGATCCTAGTGTCATAGAGAATATAATGGTGTTCCTGTAAAAGTTACAAAGTTGGTATATAAAAAATAATAATAATTAAAGTGTGGGCGGTTTTTGCGGGTTGCGGTTTAAACCGCGACCCGCCCGCAACCCGCAAATTTGTCATATTTCAAACCGCATCCGCCTGCATTATGTTTGCGAAACCGCCCATTTATATGCGGGTTGGGCGGTTTGAGCGGTTCGGATAAACCATTGCCCACCCCTAGTGCTACGACAGATCTGATGGAAAAACAATTACGAAAATTTAGTCAAAACTCTTCCGTTGGATACTTATTTTGTGAAAATGTAACATAATTTATTTTGCTTTATAAATTTTTTAAGAAGGGGGCGTATAATTAAGTAAAGATAGAATAAAATTTTTTTTTTCTTGAATAATATTGTCAAAGTAATATGTTACTGTAAACTAGAGTAACATCTTACTGTTTACATCAATTTTGACGGCAATAAATTTTTTTTTAAATAATTTCTTAGTCAATATAGATCTTATTTTGATTAATCTTGATAAAAGGATTCTAAAAGTATTAATTTTATTAAAAAAAATTTAGAACAAAAGTTATATTATTTTAAAGTTTAATATTTTGGTAATAGTAGTATGTATTGGACTTTTCAATAAAAACTTTTTATATTTATTCTTAATGCGTTAAAATTTTATTATGAGGAGTTTTTGACCAAATCTCCCAAAAATTTATCCCAAGAAATCTTTCTTTTCTACCTATTTTTGTTGTTACATGATTTTGCTCAAAAAAAAAAAAAAAAAAAGAGAGAGAATTACACTAGTGGTTCCTATAGTTTGGAGGTTGTGTCACTTTGGTCATTAACCTTTCAATTGTGATACATTTGATCTTAAATTTTAAATTTTGTTTCAAATAAGAACAATTGAAGATAATGTTGCTTCATTTCAAGGGCAAAGTCGTCAATTTGATAAAATATAAACTAGTTTGATAAAAATAAATGTCAAAAAATTATTTTTGAATTTTTAAAAATTATTTATACCCACTAAAAATAAAATTAGATAAAAAAGATAAATATTTTACATTTTTATTTTTATTTTTCTACCAAATTAATTTTTAGTATGTATTTGGATGATGATCATGTAATAGGTGATTTTTTTTGGATGGTTATCATGAAATAAATTGTCGTATTTGTTGTTAAAAAATATTTTTTGATGGTTATTAGACTTTTAATGTGTCATCAACATGTTTATTATATGAAATGTTTTTAATTTTAGATTTTTTTTTATTTAATGGATTGGTTTAATAATTATATCAAAATTGTCTTCATATTTGACTTTTGAAAAAACAGAAACTAATTTAACGAAAATAAATATAAAAAATTATTTTTAAAAATTATTTCTACCCTCCTAAAAGATAAAATTATATAAAAGTAATGTGTTTTTAATTTTTTTTTCACCAATTTAATTTTTAATTACTTAGAAAAAATTTCTGAAAATAGATTCTGAAAAACAAACCAAACATAACTTTATAATTAAGAAAGTGTTAACATTATTCATTAAAAAAAAAAAGTCATTACATTTCAAATAACATACAAGTTTATCAATATAAAATAAGTTGTATGACAATTTTGTCTGATGATACTGCTAGCCACAGATGGAGCTGGTCAGACTGGTCCACACTTCTCAAGCCGTTATCCAATTGTTGGGCCCACCGAAGAACCTACAAAGGAGTTCAACGGGGAATGGGGAGTCCCCCAGCGAACCCTCCGACAAGCAAGTTAGAGAGGCGAGAGAGATGAAGATACAGAGGGAGGATAAAGGTATAAAAAACTTAACCTTTTTTTTGTCTTAGAAGCCTGCTTATATCCTTTGCTCATCATTTCCTTGTCCACTCCGAGCCGTCATGTTGGCTGAAAGTCTATATCCTAACTTGCCTTTTCATGGTAAGGTTGTTCTGTTCCGACGTGAAGGGTTATCGCAATAAATGCTACAGGGAAACTCATTAATGGCTGATGTGTGGTGCAATAACTTTGCAGGATCTTTGTCTGTTGATGTGGCTGGTTCTTCACTTGCCACGTGGTCCTTAATGCCACGTTGAGCTCCAGCAGTGTTGGGCTTTAGTGTTTGAATTATGTATTGGGTTCTGAGTGATAGGCCAGAAGCTCCTGTAGGCCCACCTACGTCAGTAGTTCCCCATTCCCAAGTGCAGCTTTAGTCCAACGAAGGGAATAAGGAAGAAAACAGGGGTTATGAGAGGTCGTCGAAGAGAAGACCGTCGGGGAAGCGGGTCGACTGCGAAGGGGAACCGAGCGAGAAGATTGACTGCGAGGAGGACCGACTGCGAGAGGTGACCGAGCGAGAAGGTCGACTGAGAGGAGGGCCAACCGCTAAGGGTGACCAAGCGAGAAAACCGACTGAGAAGAGGGCCGACGGCTAAGGGTGACCGAACAAAAAGGTCGACTGAGAGGAAGGCCGACCTCTAAGGGTAGCCGAGCGAGAAGGTCGACTGAGAGGAGGGTCGACCGCTAAGGGTAGCCGAGCGAGAAGGTCGACTGAGAGGAGGGCCGACCCCTAAGGGTGATCGAGTGTGAAGGACGACTGAGAGGAGGGCCTACCGCTAAGGGTGACTGACGGAACGGCAATGACAGTGGAAGAATTCTTTTCTTGCTACAAAGAATCCGGTCAGCAAGAAACGTGGGTGACTTTGCAGGTGGTGGCGGGCAGGGGGTTAGTAGTTGGGCTACCATCGTCCGTAAAGGGGTGGAGGTCGAGGTGGTTCTTCGTATCAGCCAATGGGGGCGGAGGAAGTGCGCATGGCATGGAAGGTTCCCACGAAGTCGATGGAACCAAAGTTGGGGGTGGAGGCAGAAGGGAGGGTCACAAAGGTGAAGGAGTGGAGGGAGAAGGAGGGTGTTAGATGCGACGATTTGGTCCGTCCTTCGGCTTTGCATGCCTTAGGGCTAGGACCGCAGCCGATGGAAGGGGACCCTGCAATGGAAGAGTTAGAAGCAAGGCAAAAGGAGGAAGAAACCGAGGAGCGGAAAACCTTTTCTAGAGCAGAAAAGTATAAGGAGACTCAGCTGGGGCCTGCTCCTAAGCTGGTGATGAGGGAGAGAATCCAACTGTGCCCTAAACCGTTGGGCGACAAAGACTTAACCGACTTCGCCCCACTGCTGCCCTCAATGGACCCGTTGAAGGAGAGGGGCAAGCAGGAGGTGGAGACCGACTTCGCCACACTGCCGCCCCCAGTGGACCCATTGAAGGAGAGGGGCAAGTAGGAGGTGGAGGCAGTGTTAAAGAAAACAAAGAAGAAAATGGCAGCTATAGATGGGGGGAAAAGCGCCCCTGTTTTGAAAAAAATGAAGGTCGGGAGCGAGAACGCCCCCATGGTGGAGAAGATGGAGGAGGGAAGGGTAGAGGCAGCTCCAGAAGGGGAGACCGCCCAAGCATTGGAAAAACATGTGGAGACCGCCCAGGTGGCGAAGGAAGACAAGGGTCCAAGCGCCG
Organism: Camellia japonica; assembly: GCA_030407325.1. NCBI lineage: Eukaryota > Viridiplantae > Streptophyta > Magnoliopsida > Ericales > Theaceae > Camellia > Camellia japonica. The sequence continues at coordinate 170,654,589 of JAPPVO010000031.1, read as the reverse complement.
AAGTGCCGATAAAACACTAGGGCCCAAGTGACCATGGCCCAAGTCACCAAACAGCAGCGATGATTCCTGTAATAAAAGTAACCCCCAGTCCCAAGGTGAGGAAGACTGGGACCAGCACTCCGGGTACAAGTGTCGTGCTGACGACCGCGTTGTACCACGCATGTGCGCTGGTGGGTCGCTCGGCGGACGAAAGAGGGAGGGCCAGGCTGGTAGCTGACCGCCTGGTTGGAGTGTTAGAGGATGCTGTCGTGCGGTCAATGGCCCGGTTAGGGAGGCCGACCTCCTGAAAGGGTTGTGCTCGACCTAGATGGAGGCAGCAACCTTGGTGGCGGCCCTATTGAATAAAGCAGCTCGTGCAAAGATGGAGATAGGGTCGTTGAGGGTTCAACTAGAAGGGGTGAAGAGGCAATTCCAAGAATTATTGGAGGAGACAGTGGGCTGGAATAAAGCCGCTCAGAGCGCGGGTGCGAAGGCATTGGAACGTGCGCAAAGAGCGAAAAAAATGGAAGTGTTGGCGGTGGTACAGGGCTATGCAGCAGACCGTACTGGTGCTGAGCTCCTCGCGACCAAGTCGGAGTTGGAAGCAGAACACCGCAAGGTGGTATCACTAGAGTTCCAGCTGGCGAGCGAGAGAAAACAACTAGAGTTGGCCTAGAAGGACTGCACCACTGCTAACGAGAGGTGGGAGGAGGCCATGACCAACTGCGAAGTGTTGTGCGACCAGGCAGTCAAGGAGAAGGAAGAGGCCGATGGTCGGATTGCAGAATTGGAAAGGGCCTTGGCGTCAGAGAGGGCCGAGTTAGAGAAGGCCTTGGCAGAGGAGAGGGCCAAGTTGGCGTCTGAGAGGGTGGCGTACCCCGACTTGTGTATGGTGGCTGTAGAGTAGTTCAAGGGGTCCGCCGACTTCCAGATGGCCATTGATGTCGCTGTCGCCAACAGCTTGGAAAATGAGGGTGAGGGGGGGCCGGGCCGTCGAGGGCGGCCACTGGAGAAAGGAGTGAAGAGGAAGTTATCTAGAGCTTCCAGCGGTCAGATTTTTATAAGCATGAAATGGCTGAGTTTTTGGACAGCGGCTGGAAGACCTTCAAACACAAAGTGGAAGAGCTGCTCCCAGATGTCAACTTTAGTCACGTGCAGATAAGCGAAGACGACGTTGCCCCCCTAGACCAGGGGGTTAAAGAGGAAGATTTGGTCTCTACCGAGAAGGAATGATCTATGTAAAAATGTTTGAAAATAATGAAAATGGCAGAGCAGAATTTAATGAAGAATGGTTATAAAAGTAAGAGCAGAAATGTGAAACTTGCTAGTGGGTTGTAAAAAGTTTAGAAATGGGTAGCCAGACTAATTGGTGAGAGGACCATAATGCAAAAGATGAGTGTGGACGACTATGGACTTGGACTCTGATTAAATTAAAGACGTAAAATTAGGAACGTAAAAATTGTTAAAAAATATTGTAGTATGGGCCTGGACTTTGACTAAGTATGGCCACCACGCTGTAACTTTAAACGTCGAAAATGGACTGGCCGAATTCTTCATTTGAGTTCTTACTAAGGCTGGGAAGGCCCTTCATCCGGTTAAGTTCTTTATGCTCAGTCCGGCCGACCACCACTCAGTTTGGCTAAGCTCTTCGTGCTCAGTCTGGCTGAGGCTTTAAGTAACTCAGTCTTGCTGAGCTCTTCGTGCTCAGTCCGGCTGAGGCTTTAAGAAACTCAGTCTTGCTGAGCTCTCCGTGCTCAGTCCGGTTAAGGCTTTAAGTAACTCAGTCTTGCTGAGCTCTCCGTGCTCAGCCTTGCTGAGCTCTTCGTGCTCAGTCCGGCTGAGGCTTGAAGTAACTTAGTCTTGCTGAGCTCTTCGTGCTCAGTCTGGCTGAGGCTTTAGTTGACTCAGTCTAGCTAAGCTCTTCGTGCTCAGTTTGGCTAAGGCTTTAGTTGGCTCAGTCTGGCTGAGGCTTTAGTTGACTCAGTCTTGGTAAGCCCTTTGTGCTCAGTCTGGCTGAGGCTTTAAATAACTCAGTCCGGCTGAGCCCTTTGTGCTCAGTCTGGTTAAGGCTTTGAGTAACTCAATTTAACGAATCGTTATGGAAACACAACGCAGATAACAGAAATACAAAGTCATTGTCATTTAAGGTGTGGCCCATCGATCAGAAATTTACACCATGTATGAAAAGGACAAAAATAACCAAGTGTGTGGATTGTCATACAACAATTGATCAATACAAAAATAGGACATGGTGCTTTACTGGAAATAACGTTTCAAGTGTTCGACGTTCCACGGGTGGGGGAGGTCTCAGCCTTCCATATCCTGGAGTCGGTAAGTGCCCGGGCGAGGCCTGACCTTAATAATGTAAGGTCCTTCTTATTTGGCTGCCAGTTTGCCCTCGACAGGGTTTTTGGTGGTGAGAGTTGCCTCGTGCAAAACTAGGTCCCCAACAGCAAACTCCCTTGGTCGGACTTTACGGCTGTAATGTGCTCTCATTTTCTGTTGATACGAGGCCCGTCTGACAACAGTGGTCTCTCGGAGCTCTTCAATCAGGTCTAGGTCAACCCGACGTAATTCTTCGGTAAGCTCAGGATTCGGATGCAAAACCCTTGGGGTTGGTAGGCCGATTTCCACTGAAATGACCGCCTCAGCGCCATATGTCAAGCGAAAGGGGGTCTCCCCAGTGGGGGTTCGGGCGGTGGTGCGGTAGACCCAGAGTACATTTGGCAATTCCTTAGCCCAAAGTCCCTTGGCGGCTTCTAACTTAGTTTTGATGATCTTCAAGAGAGAGCGGTTGGTGACCTCGACTTGCCTGTTGGCTTGGGAATGGCCTGGGGAAGAGAAGCATGACTAAATGTGGAGCTCTGCACAAAATTTCCTGAACTTGGCATTGTCGGATTGCTTGCCGTTATCTGAGACGATGGCTTGTGGGATTCCAAATCGGCATACAATCGACTGCCAGATGAATCTGGTTATGTTGCGTTCGGTGATTGTGGCGAGGGGTTCTGGCTCTACCAATTTGGTGAAGTAATCAATGGCGACCACAGTGAACTTAGTTTGGCCCCTACCAGTGGGCAATAGACCGACTAAGTCTATGCCCCACTTGTCGAAGGGGTATGGACTGCTGAGCGTAATCAATTCTGTCAACGGAGCATGAGGGATGTTGGCGAAGCGCTGGCACTTGTCGCATTTAAGCACGAACTCAGTGGCATCTTGGTTGAGAGTAGGCCAGAAGTAACCGGTGTAGAGTATTTTATGGGCCAGTGACCTGGCACCCGAATGGTTACCACATACACCCTCGTGAACTTCTCTCATCACATAGGTCGCTTGGGTAGGGCTGAGGCACCTGAGGTATGGGCGTGAAAATCCTCGTTTGTATAGGAGGCCACTGATGAGGACGTAATTGGACGACCGGGCTCTTACTTTGGCGGCCTGCTGTTTATCTTCTGGTAACTCCCCATTTGTCAAGAATAGAAGGATGTCCGCTGCCCATAGGATAGGTTCATTTTGGAGGAAATGGACCTCCAACTGTGTTGGCGAAGTGGCCGGGTAAGCCAGGTATTCAAGACGAACGCCGTGGCTGAGGTCGAACTGGTCAGCCAAGGCTAATTGCGCCATTTCATCTACCTTGGAGTTTTCTAACCGAGGGATGTGTTTGATGTGGAAAGTGTTGAAAAGGCGAACAAGGGGGAGTGCAACATCCCTATAGGCTCGCATTGTGTCGTCCTTGGCATCGAATTCCCCCGAGATTTGTCCGATGATCAATTGGGAATCACTAAACACTCAGATTTGGCTCACACTAATATCTCTGGCTAAGCAAAGACCTGCTATCAAGGCCTCATACTCAGCCTCATTATTGCTTGCGTCAAACAAGAAGCGGAGAGCACACTTGAAATAACCACCCTCGGGGGCGGTGAGGATAAGACCAGCCCCACTACCTTATTTGCGGGATGATCCATCGACATTGAGGGTCCAGGAGTGGGGATCTTCTACCTCAGTGTTGAATTGCTTGGGCGGGGGGGTTGTGGCTAGAGTCGGATTAGTGAATTCCAGGATAAAATCGGCGACAGCCTGCCTTTTGATCACTGTTCAAGGTCGGTAGGAGATGTCAAATTGGCTGAGCTTGACTGACCATTGCATAAGTCTGCCGGACAACTCTGGTTGTTGCATTATCTTCTTCAAAGGTTGGTCAGTGAGAACCACTATGGAGTGGGCTTGGAAGTAAGAACAGAGTTGTCTTCAGGCGGTGACCAAGGCCAAGGCCATTTTTTCTAGCAATGGGTAGTTCTGTTCTGCGCCCCTGAGAGCCCGACTAATGTAATAAACCAGGTGCTGTACTGAGTCGTCCTCCCTAATGAGGGCTGCACTGACTACGGTGCTTGATACGGCTAAGTAAAGAAAAAGGGGCTCACCCGTGAGCGCCTGAGAGAGTAAGGGGGGGTTGGCCATGCACTGCTTCAATTGTTGGAAAGCCTCATCAGATTCAGTCGTCCACTCGAAAGCCTGCCGAAGAACTTTAAAAAAGGGAAGGCACTTGTCCGTTGCGCGAGAAATGAAACAGTTGAGGGCGGCAACTCTGCTAGTAAGTCTTTGAACCTCCTTAACCATTCTGGGTGACTGTATTTCTATCAAGGCCTTGATCTTTTCGGGGTTGGCCTCGATACCCCGCTGAATGACCATGAAACCCAAGAACTTCCCAGATCCTACGCCGAAGGCGCATTTCTCCAGATTGAGCTTCATTTGATACTTTCGTAGGATGCCAAAGGTCTCCCGCAGGTCTGCCAGATGATCTGAGGAGAGTTTGGTCTTGACTAGCATGTCGTCGACGTATACTTCCATGTTCCGACCTATCTGATAATGAAAGACGGCGTTGACCAACCGTTGGTAAGTTGCTCCAATATTTTTCAATCCAAATGGCATGACACGATAATGGTAGGTTTCCTGGTCAGTGATGAAGGAGATGTGTTCCTGGTCAGACGGGTGCATCAAAATTTGATTGTACCCAGAGAAGGCGTCCATGAAACTGAGCATTTGATGACCGGCCGTGGCATCGACAAACAGATCTATGCGAGGAAGGGGATAACTATCTTTGGAGCAAGCTCGATTGAGGTCGGAGTACTCGACGCAGAGTCACCATTTACCATTATTTTTAAGGACCAAGACCACATTCGACAGCCATCTGGGGTAGTCCACGTTCTTGACAAACTGTGCCTCCAGTAGCTTATCTACCTCAGAAGCAATAAGAGCATTGCGTTCCGGGTGGAAGATGCGCTGCTTCTAGCAGAAAGGTCAGAAATGGGGCTCGATGCTCAAACGATGAGTGATGAATAAAGGGTCGATACCCGGCATGTCGAAATGGGTCCAAGCAAACACATCATTATGCTCGGTCAGGAGAGTTACAAGATCGACCTTAGCTTGAGGGGATAGTTGGCTGCCGATCTTGGCTATTTTAGTCGGGTTGGTGGGGTCGATGGGGACTTCAACAAGTTCTTCCACTGGTTCCCCTCTGACTAACTCATCTTCCTCTCTGACATCGAGTTCCTCGATGATCATAGTTTCCTTCAGCTTGACCTCTTTGAGTGAAGCGACGTAGCATTCTCTGGCTACAGTCTGCTCCCCCCTCACGGTACCGACCCCGAGGTCGGTTGGGAATTTCATGGCCAGATGGTACGTGGAAGTGACAGCTTGAAAAGCGTTAAGGGCAGTGTGGCCAAGGATGATATTATAAGCAGAGGGACAGTCGACGACGAGAAAAGTGAGCAGCCTAATGGTCTGCCATGAGTATTCCCCAATGGTGATGGGAAGATCGATGGAGCCTATGGAAGTCACCCAATCTCCAGTGAAGCCAACCAGTGGGGTTTGGAGGGGGGATAAACTTTATTCCCTGACCTTGAGCTGGCGGTAGACATTTAGGAAGATGATGTCTGAAGAGCTACCGTTGTCGACAAGCACTCGTCTAACTTTGTAATTGAACAGGAGAGCAGAGATAACGAAGGGGTCGTCGTGGAGGTAACGGATGCCTGTGCAATCAGCCTCCGTAAAGGTGATGGGCTCCATCCACTACTTGGGGTATTTGAAGGGGCAGTCCAGTGTCGCGACTTCTTTATCTGAGCCCTGTCTGATTTTTCTGAGTTCTGCCCGTTGGGCCGAACGGGATGGTCCTCCACATGCAAGCCCGCCAGCAATAACTCTGATTTCCCCAACCGGGGGGGCAGGGTTGCCTTGTACTCGGGGTTGTTGTGGGGGCCGATCATCCTTCGTTAGGCTGTGCGAGTTCTCGAGGAGGGGTGTGCCGATGGTTGTTTCTGGTAGGTTTGGTCCTTGGACATTGCTGAGGGCGGGCTGTCGTGAACCGACTGAAACGCCCCTGGCGTATTAAGCCCTCGACCTGCTCTTTGAGGTTAACACACTCCTCGGTATTATGGTCGTGATCCTGATGGAAATGGCAGTATTTGGACTGGTCCCGTCAGTTGGAAGGAGACTGCGACGATATAGGCCATTTTAAGGGGTAATCTCGCTGGATCTGGTTCAAGACTTGTTCTATGGGAGAATTGATGGGAGTGTACCGTTCAAACCGACCGGCGCGGTCGAGTAGGCGCCGACTGGCCGGCTTGAATAGGTCGGTCGGAATACTGAGGCGTTTGCTATGTGTACTGGGTGGTTCTGGTTTCAGAGTCCTTTCTCTTCTCTCTGGGGGTCGAATTTTTAGTTGTGGAATCTTGTCGGGCTTTAGAGAGGAGGGTTGCCATGGAGGTTGAAGGATTTTTGGAGAGGGAGAAAAAGAAATCGGAAGATCGTAGACCGGCCATGAAAGCCGTAAGAATGACCTTGTCATCATTTTCTGCCACCTGCAAGGCCTTGGTGTTGAAATGGGTGACGAAGCTGCGCAGCGACTCCCCATTTGTTTGACGGATGTTGAGGAGTTGAGTCGCCGAATGCCGCTGGCACTGGGCACCAATGAAGTGGCTGAGGAAAGAGTCACTTAGGTGCTGAAAAGTAGAGACCGAGTCCGTCGGCATCTGACTAAACCACAGTCGGGCCGACCCTTTAAGTGTTACGAGGAAAGCCCGACACATGATCTCATCAGGGAATGCGTGGAGAATCATGAGGGTCCTGTAAGTCTCCAGGTGGTCGACTGGATCTGTTGTACCGTCGAAGGAGTCGATCGAGGGCATTTTGAACTTAGGAGGTAGAGGTTTGTCCCTGATGGAGGCAACGAATGGTGAGTTGGCTGTGGTAGATGGTTTGCTCTGTATGTTCTGCATGACTCCTTGCAGTTGGAGGTTCATGGCTCGAAGTTCTGCATCCCAAAGAGGAGCATTGTCACCACCGGAATACAATGGAGGTTGGACACTGCTGGCCTCCCCCTCAGGGGCAGGTGCTTGAATCGGGGGATGTGGGGCTCGAGGTGGCGGGTTCATATCTTGAGGAGGAGGTCACAAGCCCTCCAAGTTGGATGGGTGGGATTGTTGGATGGGATGGCTCGGAGCTCGTTCTTGGTTGGGTGGGATGTCTTGAGGTGGTGGAGGAGGTATGGAAAGCTCTCTTTAAAGCAAAGCATTGATCAGGGCTTGGTTTTGCTCAGCTAGGCAGTTAATGTTGTTGGTGAGTTCCGTGAAATACTGCGGTGGGTTGTTTGGGTTAGGAGGGTTGGCTTGGGGGTCGGCAACGTTGTATTGAGAGGCCATGGATCTAGTTGTGACTATCCACCTTGGTGGGTGGCAGATAGGGATTATCGGGGATGGGTCTCCGGTGCCAATGAGCACAATTGCCACATGGAGCAGAAAGGATTCCCACAGACGGCGCCAACTAATGATACTGCTAACCACAGATGGAGCGGGTCAGACTGGTCCACGCTTCTCAAGCCGTTATCCGATTGTTGGGCCCACCGAAGAACCTACAAAGGAGTTCAATGGGGAACGGGAAGTCCCCCAGCGAACCCTCCGACGAGCATATTAGAGAGGCGAGAGAGATGGAGATACAGAGGGAGGATGAAGGTATAGAAAACTTAACCTTTTCTTTATTTTAGAAGCCTGCTTATATCCTTTGCTCATCATTTTCTTGTCCACTCCGAGCTGTCATATTGGCCGAAAGTCTATATCCTAGCTTGCCTTGTTCATAGTGAGGCTGTTCTGTTCCGACGTGAAGGGTTATCGCAATAAATGCTGCAGGGAAACTCATTAATGGCTGATGTGTGGTGCAATAACTTTGCAGGATCTTTGTCTGCTAATGTGGCTGTGTAGACGTCCCCGAACGTCCCGGGAGGAAATCCCGTTTTGTTCATTTGGGCTTACTACAGTTCAGGACTCAATGTCACGGTCCTGTATCTAATCTCGCAGAGTGCAATGCAAGACCGATGAATCATTAAAGAGTCCAAATCCGGCATATTGTTTTTGAAAACAGATTTTTTGAAAGAAGTGCCAAACATGGACTGCTTTGCCAGATACAGAGTCGCCACCTAAATATTTTATTTTGGGAAATTTAGGAAACCTTGACTCGTTGCCTAAGGCCACGTGTCCGTCATCACCAAAGTTGCCTCGGCTCGGGAACTTGGGTACGATTGGGGAAGGTCGCTTCGTGAGCACCCCCGCTTGCCCGATCGAAGATCGGCCTCTACTAACCATGATATCTAGTTTTGAAAACATTATGCGTTCTTATTCCGGTTATTAGCCTAGAATTACTATGTGATGCACACAGCATACAAGTATAGACTGGGTCACCTGAATTGGAATGAAACATCTCATGTTTGTTTTGAAAAACGGTTTGAAGGTGCTACTCGCAAATGGGCTAAGACGTGGATTTTGCCACCCTTAAGTGGGCCTAGAAAACATGGTGATTTGCCACTCTCAAGTGGGCTTAAAACTCACAGTCGATGAATTGTTCCAATCCAAATAACCCAACCTTCACCCACAGGCATTCAGGCAGTTATATCACATAAGCAGGTAGCCTCATGGTAAGCATGCTATCATGGCAGTCACTCACACACATGCAAGGATGCTAAAGCATAAACACTTACCGAGTACTCCAAGCCAAAACAGAAACTAGTTAGTAATCAATGCATGATCCTAACTATACAGAAATGCCTAATGCAACACATGCAAAAATGCAACTTATAGCAGGCTCGGCTATTCTAAAGATGGCATGTGAAATGCTACAACTAACAAGTATTCAACTCGGAATTGAAATACAATGCAGTTAGTATGACGCGCCGAGCCCGGTGCATGCGAAACAGATGAATAAATGCAAACATGCTATCATACTGTATGCTAATTAAAACATGCCCTAAACTAACCATCATAAGCTGGTAAATAAAATGGAGAAAGACGTGGGGTTGGAAGACATACATCACACGCACGCACACTTATTACAGTTGTGCCCTCTCTCGGAGGGTCCGAATAAATAATACAGTCCGAATAAATAATTACAGTCTGAATAAGTACAAAACCCTAATTAATTAACAAATTAACTAGGAAAGCAGTAAATTAGCATGCAAGCCCATGGACAAGTGCGATGCCCCGGTTTACCTCTGTTTGCAATTAATCCCGGAATGTTGTGCAAAGCTCTTGAAGGATGTTGATCCTTGATTTACTGCAACAGAGAGCAAGAAAGGGGCATGGCAAAGTATTTTCACATATGTATGCTCGCCTCGATCCTCGTGCCACCAATCACGCATCTCGATGCATGATGGCCGAGGAGTCGAATTGCACGACTCAATGTAAAATGAATGCACATGGAAACACAACAAGGCCTAAACTCCATCATGGGTAATCCAGAGTGTCGGCGACCGGGAATTGAGACACGTTCCGTCACTCGGAGTACGAAGCGTCCCTCGTTTCCCATGCTTGGGCTAACTCCTATCCCAAACACAATGCAAATAAGATGGCATACACAATGCGACTAATATGCAACCTAGCATACGCAATGCTTATGAAATGGCATACACAATGCTCGATGTAACATGGCATACACAATGCTCTAACGTACAACCTAGCATACGCAATGCTATGGACCGAAATGGCATACACAATGCACGATGGACTTACACCAACATGAGTGGACCTCAGCCACACTTACATCAGCGGCCATGAGATGAAAATGAGACAACCGAAATGCGTGCACACATGCACGCAAACCGAGGACCGAACCTAAGGCACAACATGCAACTCTAACAAGGCATGGCAAGGATGAAGCATGGCATTCAAACATGTAAATTTCAGCACTGAAACATGATGCTAAATGGTCCTGAATCATGCAAATATGTCATACAATGCATGCTATAGGCCCCGAAACTCAAAACTAGGCACATGTATTGAACCATAACCATACAAAGCAAGCATTATTTGACTATGAAGCACAAAGACAGAGCCAAGGCAGTCCCAAAACATGCACATTACTAGTTTAAAGCATGGCCAAAAAAATGCTAAGATGATGGGCTAAAACAACATGCAACATTGGCTAGCAAGCATGGTTTACATGGCATGTATATGAAGCATATGAGAACTCATCAAACCAGCCAAAAACAGTGAATACAACATGTCAAAATATGTCCAAATAACCACTGAAATGCAGCCAATGCATACTAAAATGATGAGCTCCTTTGGAGGGCCATGCAAGAGGTTACTCAACGCATACAAGATAGACACTTAGCATGGCAAAACCAACTCTGGAAATGGATTATGACAGCCCTAAAACTCACCAAGTAGGCCCTGGAATTGGTCTAAGAAACATGCAAATGGAAGGCCCTTTGAAAGGCCTTGAATAGGATTGCTCTATACATGCATCATAGACATAAAATATGACCAAAGGGGCACCAGAAAGAGTCAAGGTAGACCTTAGAACTCACAAAATAGAGCCTGGAATGTGACTTCACAACATACAAAATAGAGCCCCTTTGGAAAGCCAATCATGCTAGTAAAGAGAATGAGGGGTGAGAGGGTCACCCCTCTATGATTTCAAAGCTCAAAACCTCATCAAAACCATTGAAAATTCACTGGATTTCAGTGGCTAAGAGGCCAAAACAAGGCCAATGCAAATGCTCAAATGCATGGCTCAAAGCATGTGGAAATGAAGCATGCAAGGAAGGAGATGACTCCAAACAGAAAAGTGACCTCAAACAAACTTAAAGAGGAGGTCAAAACAAGACTTTTTCCAGTTTATAACAAATCTCGAAAATGTTCACAAGTAAGGCTAAAATAGGATGCAAAAATAGCCCTAAAAGAGAGATTGGGCAAACAAGGAAGTAGATGGCCTCAAACAGAAAAGTGTCCTTAAACAAAGTTGAAGAGCGGCTCAAAATAAGACACTTCAAAGTTTAGGTCGAAGCCCAAAAATGCTAGCAAAAGGGGCTAAAGTATGAAGCAAAAGAATGCAAGAAAATGGGAAATGAGGACTTACCCCTGTAGCACAACAATGCAGCAACTTCTGGACCAAGAAGGTGAGCTCTCAACCTCTGCAAATGACCTCCAAGGTGCTGGAATGGGTGGTGGAGGTGGTAGGCTATGAGGTGTAGTGTAAAATGGCCAAGAACAAGGGTGTTTGGAGGCTTGAAGTAGAGAGATGGAAGGTTGTATGTATATATCTCAGCCCAGAGCTTCTAACCCTTGCAAAATGAGATGGAGGGTTGGTTATATAGAGGGAGAAGGCCATGGCTTCTTGGAGAAGCCTCAAGAAAGGGTCAAAGCTTCTCAAAGAAGCTTAAGCAAAAGGGTCAAGCTTCTTGGAGAAGTTAGAGCAAAAGGTTCAAGCTTCCTCAAGAAGCTAAAACAAAGGGTTCAAGCTTCTTGGAGAAGCTAGAGCAAAAGGTTCAAGCTTCCTCAAGAAGCTAAAATAAAGGTTCAAAAGGTTCAAGCTTCCTCAAGAAGCTAAAACCGAGGGTTCAGCCAGCAAAAAAAAATGGTCAATCGGCCAACCAAGATGGCCGACCGACCATCAATGGTGCCGACCGACCGACCGACCACAACCGACCGACCATCAAATGGTGCTGACCGATCGTCAACGGTGCCGACCGACCGTCCATCAATGGTGCCGACCGACCGTTCATCAATGGTGCCGACCGGCCGTCCACGGCTGGTGGCAAGAAAACAGGGCCGGTGGCCTCAAGCCATGGCTGGTGGGTTTAGGGAATGGCAGACAAGCTACTCTCTACCCTCCAAAGCAAAAACCAACAAGTGTTTGGTCTAACCAAGCACAAAACAAACAAGTTAAGGGATCCTGAGGCAGGGCGCTCGGCCGAGGCCTCCGGGAACTCAAAACGAATGAACCTGGATGATCATCGAGTGTTCAAACGATGATGTCCAAGTCTTGAGGACGGTCAAAAATGGGGTGTCTACAGGCTGGTTCTTCACTTGCCACGTGTTTAGATGTCATTGGTTCTTAATGCCACATTGAGCTCCAGCAGTGTTGGGCTTTAGTGTTTGAATTATGTATTGGGTTCTGAGTAACGGGCCAGAAGCTCCTATAGGGCCACCTACGTCATTGTCCTTAAAATGGATCATTTGGAAAGAAAATATCTTTGATTATCCTTATTTAGAATAAGATTCAAAATTTAAAATTATATATATCACAATTAAAAAATTATTAATATAATTTGCCTAAGAAAAAAAAGTCTTACATGTGCTGATGCAAAAGGTTAATAATGTGGCAAAATTTTATCTTTTTTTGTATTTATTATACATTTGTTTTTTATATATTTTTAGAACATGCTTATGGAGATCTATTAAATAAGACTAATATTAAATATAAAACTAACAAACAATTTTTTGGCAAAACAGTTGTATAGAACATTATTGTATGGAATTAAGAAATTTCTCAATTTCGTAGAGTTAAAAAAATTAATTTATTTTCATAAAATTTTATATTCTATATTAATCTTATTTGGTAGATCTCATTGTGTAGATTCTATTATTAAAAATGAATGTATATAATAAATGTTATGAAATTTTAAAATTTTAAAATAATAAAAATAAATGCCACCTGAGCATCTTGAAGAGTGTCACTTTAACAACGAGAAGTTATTTTTAGTGCTCTTAGAGCATGGCTTAATGTTACAAATGAGCTGCGATTAGTGAAAGAGGTGGGACCTACAATTTTTATGCTGGGTTATAGAGGTGTAGTATTTCATGATTGGTGGATGGCATAATCACACGTTACACTTGGAGCACTTAATAATTTCTATTTAAGTTACATTTACATATTTACATGTGTGGGTATTTCTAGGACAAATAAACTATCAATATTTATTGAAATAAAATATCTTCAACAGGATTTAGCCTCAAACAATTCTATAAAATAGAACTTCTTACTAAATGTCTCTTTAAAAATAATATCAATTCTAACTATCTATTTATATTTGCTAGTTAACTAACAGATAATGGACAAATTTGGATAATTTACGCACCCCTTTTTGGGGTGTACCATATGCAAGATATCGTAAATGGCATAACTAAATTATTTTTAGTCATAATTAATAAAATACAATGAGTCATAACCAAATACCACTTAAGGCATAACTAAAATAATATGGATAAATTACAGTAAACCTTTTTAAATTATGACTCATTTGCACTTTGTCCCCTCAAACTTCAAAACTCAACAATGACCCCCTTAAAATTTTATCTTATTATAATTAACCCATTTTTGTTAAGATGTTAGATTTCTATAGAAAATCATATCATGTATAAAATACATGACACAATTATTGAATTTTTGAGACAATAATACCCATTATTAATTGTTTTAAGACAATAATACTCTTATCTGGTGATTTATTTATACTTTGCCTCTCTTATCTTAGTAGTAAAGTGCAAACAGGATCACCAAATAAGGATATTATTGTCCTAAAAATTTAATAAATGTGTCATGTAGTTTACACGTGATATGTTTTTTGTGTAATTTCCTAACAGAACCCTAACAAAAAGGGTTAATTGTAATAAGATAATATTTTGCGGGATTAATCGTTGAGTTTTGAAGTTCAAGAGGCAAAATGTAAATGAGTCATAGTTTAAGGGAATTTATTGTAATTTATCCAAATAATAATCACAATAAATCATAACCAATATCACAATGAATCATAACCAAGTGTCATAATCGAACATTACTTGAGGCAAACTAAAAATCTCTTTGATCATAACCAAAATAAAAATCACAATAGGTAATAATTAAGTCATAACTAATATCACAATAAGTCATAAAAAAGTCGTAGCTAACACCACAACGGGTCATAACTAAAGATCACAAATATGATAATTGGGTATATGGTACGTACACCCCCAAAAAGTGGTATGTATTGTAGAAATTCCTCCTTCCCATTTTTTTATTCATTAATGTTAATAGTCACCTCCCACCCTTATTGTCATTTATCACCACCTTTTCTATTCCTCAATGTACTGTCATCCATTCATTTATTTTTCTCGTCCACTGCTATTTCTCCCTTTCCCAATCTCAATGCCACCCACTCCTCTCTTTCCTTTTCCAATTCATACTTGCAAGTAAACTAAGATTTATCAATAGTATGGTGTAGACCAAATCTCTCTAATGCTCAAGAGTCGGCAGAATGGTGAAAAACTAGAAAGTGAAAATATGAATATTTATGAGAATGGTATATACCTTTTTTATTTTCCAAAAATGTGATGGGTTGGACATTATTTTTTTAAGTCTATATTACGCTTTTGATCTATTTAGTTCATTGAAATAAAATGGAATGGTCATTCCTTATGTTTCCTTTTGAAATCATCTTTCCATTACATTGGTGTATGATATTCTATTTACAATGTACTTTTCATTATTTTTGTTAGTCAAACTACACATAAAAATAAATATTTTGATAGAATGATTATTTCATTTTACTCCATTCCAGTGAACCTAATACTGTTAAGTTTGACACGCTGGTGGACTCAAAAATACAACATTTATTGATAACACTAAAATACACAAAACACTTGTACACTAGAATTGTACACAACAATACACTCAAAACACTTTCTTCACACACTACACAATGGAGACACTATTCACACTTAAACTCATTCACACACTCTTGCAGGACACTTGATTACACCATTCACATCACTCTTCTTTCACTCAATTACTCAATTCCTAATATATGCACTAATCTCATATTTATACTAGTTGAAGAACTTTCTAGAATACACTCATACTTTCACAACACTCTACAACTATCTAAACTACTCTAGTACAAAATAGAGTTTATATACTTTTCTAAAATATTCCAAAACTTTCGGAACCTTCTAGAGTTCTCTAAACTTCTCCAATGTTTCGGAACTTTCTAGGATATTCTAGAATCTTCTGAATTTCTCTTAAGTCTTTTTAGAGTCTTCTAGATCTTTCTGGAGTCTTCTAGATTTATGTGGAAACTTTTAGAATATTCTAGAGAGGAGATTCTAGAGAGTGAGGATAGTTAATGATGACTCTCAACACTCCTCCTCAGCACTAACTCTTATTTTTGGATTATGTTACCTTGCCACGTCGTTTCAGAAACTCTTCATGAACATATCTGTAACCTGGTCCTCTGCTTTAAAGAGCTTTGTTTTTATTTCTCCCAGTAACGACTTCTTCCTTTTGAAGTGATGATGCACCACTACACACTTTATCCTTCCATGGAACACTATGTCCTTGGCCAGTAGTAGGATTCTCGTCCTCTAATTTAGATAGTGAGTGCCACGATCGAATCTGTGTTGATGCAACAATTTCTTCTTCTGTTATCTTCCTTCTATTGAATTCTTTTATCATTTCCTGAGATGTTATTGGCTCATTTAAATCATTCATTTTAGCAAAGGTTGCATCAATGTACCTAAGATTGAGTTCATTCTGTCTCAATGATGTTAATTGTTACAACTTTATTACTTCTTCAACTTCTTCTTCTTCTTTTTGCTCTGTCAACTTCTCTAATAAGTGAGCTTCTCGAACTTTTACTTCTGAAGATTGAGACTTAGCTACAAGAAATGACTCATTTGTGATAGATAATGCATCAACTTCCTTTGTAATAGGGTTGTACTGTTCATGTATACCTTCATCAAAGTTTATCTCCTCTTCTGAATTTGCTGACCATGAACATTGTAAGAGATGCTTCAAAATCCCACTCTTCTTCAAATTCTAACTCTTCTTCTAAGCAACCTGATTCCACGGTCTCGAACATTGCAGATGAAGCTTTGAAAATCCATTATTCTTTACTCTTATCTTGGTAACCATTGGATGTTACCATATTACCTTAAATTGGTCTTCTTCTTAGTTGAAAATCTTTTGCGTAGTGGCCAATTTTGCCATAGTTGAAGCATTCTCTGTTGCGTCGTCCAAATCTAGAGGTCTTCGATCATTTTCATTCATGCCATGTCGCACTCCCCCTTGTTGATAACTTCGATCTTCCTGCTATCTCTCATCTTCTTCTTTCTTCGATCTTTCATATTTTAGCCACTTTGGTTCATCTCTTCTCTTGATAACATTGAAATACACAAAACACTTGTACGCTAGAATTGTACACAACAGTACACCCAAAACACTTTCTTCATACACTACACAATGGAGACACTATTCACACTTAGACTCCTTGACACACTCTTACAGGACACTTGATATAATGATTCTAGTTTGGACCCGACCCATTTCTTATTTTTGGATCCGAGAACCCGTGTATTTAATTGTTCAGCTCATTTCCATCTTATTGTTTGTTGAGTTTGGCTATTGGGAGTTTTGATTGTGTTTAAAACAGGTTAGGAAGTTAGTTTTTCAGAGTATTGTTGCCCAGATTTTTGCTTGTTCGCTCAAGCAGTCTTTCTTGAGCTCGAGTGGTCTTTTACAGTCTGCAAAACTACTGGAAGTTTAATATCTTCGCTCGAGCGGTATTTCTTGCGTTCAACCGATCTTTTGCAACTCTAAACTTTTGGGAGGGGGTCATTGTTTGCTCGAGCGGTGGTTTTGGTTGCTCGAGCAGTGTCACTTATTATGTTTGTCGCTCGAGCGACCATTCTTGCGATCGAACGGTCTGTACGTATATCAGTTCGAGAAGATGACATTTTGGATCACTTTTTCATCTCTTTCTCTCTCTAAACATTTAAAACCCTAAAATCTTTACCTTCTCTCTCTAGTTCTTGAACTCTAGCTCCAAATATTCTCAATCCATTAGTTTCCTCACCCTAGTCCTTTGGAAAAAAACGTTGAGCACATCGAGGGCTTCCTTTTAATTGGAGCATTTAGTGTTTTTGACTTAGTCAAGTTCTACCCATCGTTTCTTCGTGTCTTCTACTTTGAGATAGGGATTTCTTTGACTCTTTACATGATTTTGAGCTTAGTTATTTCTTCTTTGAAAAGGGTTAATGATTTGGGAATTTTTAGGAAATCTGGGGTTTGAGATTGAAATCAAAAGAGGGATTTTCCAAATTGATTCTTAAAAATGGTTATGGGAATATGGTCGTAGGTGAGTTGTGTTGAAATGATGGAAATCTTTTCTTAAAATTGATTTTGTAAGAAAAGAAGGTTTTGCCCTAATTTTGGATGTTTGGAATTGTGAAAGGGAAAATGGAAAAGGATGTTGGAGATTGTGAAATTGGAATAATGGTTATGTTGATGATGATGGTGGAGTTGGATATGTACTATCACTTCATTGTAAATGATGAAATTACATCTTTTGATTCGAATTTATTTGTCGAATAAAAATATCTGTTTTGGGCTATCAGTGGAGATAGCTTTGATTGTTACAGACATTGCATGAAGATTAGGTTAAATTGAAACTAATTTCTCATACATTGTGCATTGAACATCATTTTATATTTAGCATTGTAAATGTTTTGTTTTTGAGAAAAATTGGTGAATCTGGTTAGAGGTTGTGATTGTGGTTATGATATTGGCATGTGTATCCTTGGTGAAAGTTCAGAAACCCGCGCGATTAGGTGTCAATCCTAAATCAAAAGAGGGATTTTCCAAATTAATTCTTGAAAATGGTTGTGGGAATATGGTTATAGGTGAGTTGTGTTGAAATAATGAAAATCTTTTCTCAAAATTGATTTTGTAAGAAAAGAAATTTTTGCCCTAATTTTGGATATTCGGAATTGTGGAAGGGAAAATGGAAAATGATGTTGGAGATTGTGAAATTGGAATAATGGTTACGTTGATGATGGTGGAGTTGGATATGTACTATCACTCCCATTGTAAATGATGAAATTACATCGTTTGCTTGGAATTTATTTGTCGAATAGAAATATCTATTTTGGCCTATCGGTAGAGGATAGTCTTGATTGTTGTAGACATTGCATGAGGATTAGGTTGAATTGAAACTAATTTATCATACATTGTGCATTGAACATCATTTCACATTTAACATTGTAAATGTTTTGTTTTTGAGAAAAATGGGTGAATACCTAGGTGAATCTGATTAGAGAGTGTGGTTATGGCTATGATATTGGCATGTGTGTCCTTTATGAAAATCCAAAACCTACGCGATTAGATGTCGATCCTTTCGGTTAGTACCGATAAAATAGTTTTGGTAATGCTTGTATAGCCTACTGGCAAACACGTACCTAGATTCCCAGTATTTTGTATCCACTACCCTGTTTTCTGATAAAATGATTGTTTTCACAAATTGATATATAATTTGGCATTGCATTGTTTTGAGATGGAAAACGAGGAATGTTTGACAAATGGCATGCATGTGCATTCACCTTATAATTTTTCTAAGATTCATATGTTGTGTTAGAATATCTCTACTAGGCTTTGATTCACCCTATATAGAAAACAACTTTCAGGTGCTAATGATATGCCTCCATCAAAGACGTAGCTTGGGATGACTTTGAGCTTAAGGATTCATTTTTTATTTCTTGATGTAATTATTTTATTTAAGCCTCAGGCTTTACTTGTATTGAGTTTAAACTCATTTTGTTGTAACCAACTATCGTCTTAGTTGTAACGCCCCTAAAATTATACAATAGATCCAACTCACAAGCGAAAGAAATAACATAAATAAAATACTTTCAATTATCAGTGTTTGTTTACAAAAGTTAACACATGCATTATACATTCACAAATATTCATCCTGAATCTACATCATGTGTTATAATATTAAGAAAAATAAAGCTAAACATATAGTCTAATTCCCTGTAGGCTTACATCTTCCCAAGTCATTACTTGGTTACACAAAAAGTGAGTCTCGCTCATTATACCTTAAGCCCTTAGCTTTACAAAAATATACAATCAAAATAAAGAAGCTCTTGCTCCCAAATGTCTCTCCAAGCTATTGCCTTGGCGGAAGCATGTCATCAGCACCTGAAAATGTTATTCCCAAATAGGGTGAGTCACAGCCCAGTAGGAATCATCTAACACAATATATGAGATTTAACGAAGATATAAGAGCAATGTGCATATACAATGTCAGGGATAAAACATTCACATTTTATATAGTCATAGAATACCAAGTCCATACTTCATTTCATTCTCTTTTCATTATTTTTCAGAAACCCAAATGAGACTATGACTCAATTGTTCTATAATCACACCATTAACACACAAACACTTCAATCTGCTATTTTACGAAAATTTCGTCTGCGGGATTGGCACCCATGTATAAATTTCGGGACTTTCATCCAGAACACTCTGGCCAACTTAATTATAATGGAGTCCATCCCCTTTCTCCTCCCAAACAACCATACATATACAATGTATTTAAACACATAAACATACATGAAGTACATCCCATTTCTCCTCCCAAACAATCACACATGTACAATGTATTTACAACATGATCATATTCAATGATAACCAATCATGATTAGTTGTAATTCACCTAATCCTCATGCAATTTCTATAACAATCATAGCTATCCTCCACCGGTAGCCCAATATAGTTATTTCTAAATAGATATTCAATCTCAAGACAGATAGTTTATTCAAAACTCCCAAATGTGTGAGATAATACATATCTAATTCTACCATTTACATCCATAATCATCACATTTCACATTTTCAATGTCAATTCCAATTATTTATAGAAAATAATAATTAAATCCAATTAGGGCAAAATCCTCCTTTTTCCAAATATCAACCGTATCAAAATCAACTATTTTGACACAACAAGACCCCATATTCAAACCCCATACTCATTTTTTTCACATTCACCAAAAACCCATCTTTTCATTTCACACCCAAACCCTAGGTTTGCTCAAACTACTCTCAAATCTCACCATTATTACACAATGACAAATAACTAAGCTAAAAACCATTTAAGAGTGTAGAAAAATCCCTACCTCAAGTTAGGAGACCAAGCAAAGCAAAGGTGGAACTTCAAGTATGCTCAAATCCAACTTTGTTCGGATCAAAACGAAGGTCTAGAGATGCTCCACCTTTTTCTCAAAGGCACTAGGGAGGAGAACCCAAAGGATTTAGGTCAAAATATAGAGAGAGAGAGAGGATTTTAGAGAAAGAGGGTCAAGATTTAGGCTTTTGGAAAGTTTTAGAGAGAGAGAAGAATGAAAAAGTGATATAAAATGTCATCTCCGCGATCTGATATACACAGTCGGCTCGAGTGCAAGATTTGACGCTCGAGCATCAGACACAAAAAGTTGTTCTGCTCGAGCGCAAAAAGTCCCGCGCGAGTGTAGAATTCACACCTCTAGTACTTTTGCAGACAACAGACAAACCGCTCGAGCACCCACCCGCTTGAGCGTAGGAAAAACTGCTCGAGCGTGAAAAACACCCCTCCAACACTTTTGCAGACGTGTAAAGTACTGAGAGTTTGCAAACCCCGTTCGATCGCAGAAAGGGCCGCTCAAGCGGCGGACCAAAATTCTAAGCAACATAAGGTTTGAAAACTAAACAACTAACCTGTTCAAATGCACTCAACACATCCAAATAACCAATTATAAGGAGAAATAAAGGGGAAAGACAATGAACAATATTTATAAACCAAAAACCCGAGTCCGGACTACCACAAGTGACAGGTCAAAACTAAAATCACTATAGGAAAGTTGTAGCCATTATGGCAAGATAATTATTTGGTTTTGCTTTAATTTTAAATCTTGTAGCCTTGTCATATGCTATAGATTCATGATCTAAGATTTATGAATATATATTGCATATGTCATCTTTTGTAATGATCAAAGATATAATGAATAGAAGATATGAGATTGTTGATTAATTGTAACATTGTTATGAGATGTGTTAGTGTTAATTATTTTGAGGCGTTACACTTGATTACACCACTCACATCACTCTTCTTTCACTCAATACCTAGTACATGCATTCATCTCATATTTACTAGCCCATCACCCGTGCTATGCACAGGATAATTGTAGATATTTATATTTGTTTTAGATTTTTTTTAACATATAAATTATGTTTTTTAAGATTTTTTATAAAAATAATTTAAAAATCTTATCACTAACCATAGTGTATGGGAGAAGTTGAAAAGGGTACTGCAGTAACTATACACGGATTGTATCTATAATTATTTGTATGAGAGGATTTTAAATGCTGATCAAGGATTTTGACCAAATCAGTAAATGCAGACATGTGGAAAGACATGTGGATTGGAAAAAGTTAATAAATGCTGATCAGGGGATTTTGACCAAATCAATAAATGCTAAGTTTTTTTTTTAAATAAAAAATTTAGAAAATTCAGATTGGGATATTGAAGCTCCCACAGTCCTTGGGGGTTAAAAACCCCTTTTGCTTAATATATAGTATAGATCACAATTTTTTTAATGTTATCTAATCATCATCATAATTAAAAAATCAATCACAAATTAAAAAATCAATCAAATTAAGTCAATTTAATAATTTTTCAAAAAACATAGTGAGTTAAAAAGATAATACAATTTTTTTTTTTGGTCAAAATACATTCTAATCATCATAATAATTGGTATATATGTGACCCTAATGAGTATAATCTATTTTGTTTTTCAAAAACAACACAGTGAGTTAAAAATCAATTACAAATTAAGTGAATTGATAGTTAAAAAAAACACAATAATTTTTTTTTCAAAAACACAGTGAGTTAAAAATCAATTACAATTTTTTTTCAAAATACAATCTAATCATTATCAATATTGGTATTTAAAAATCAAATCACAAAAAAAATCAAATCAAATCACAATATTTTTATGCTATCTAACTACATCATATTTTTTCATAAATAATTGTAAAGAAAATCATTAAACAGTAAATAAAAGATTAAATCACATTAAAAAAAGAACCATTGAACAAACTACAATTGCATCACATTTTTCCCATAATAAAATAAATAAATAAATGAAAAAAAGAACCATTACTAACTACAATCACATTAAAAAAAAGAACCATTGAACTAACTACACGTCACATTTTTTTCTTTGTGAGTGTTTATGTTTATCTAACTTCAATCATTTAAAAATAAAATTAAATAGTAAATAAAAAGATTAAATAACATTTAAAAAAAAAAAACCATTGGACTAACTACAACAACATCTAAAAAAAAGAGTCATTGAACAAACTACAATCACATCACATTTTTCACATAATAAAATAAATAATGAAAAAAAAAAGAACTATTAAACTAACTACAATCACATTAAAAAAAAAAGAATCATTCAACTAATTATAATCACATTTTTCTCTTTGTAAGGGTTTATATTTATCTAACTTCAATCATATTAAAAATCAAAAATAAAAATTAAAATAGTAAATAAAAAGATTAAATAACATTAAAAAAAAAACCATTGAACTAACTACAACAATCATTAAAAAAAACCATTGAACAAACTACAATCACATCGCATTTTCCATATAATAAAATAAATAAATAAAAAAAAAGAACTATTAAACTAACTACAATCACATTTTAAAAAAAAGAATCATTCAACTAATTATCATCACATTTTTCTTTTTGTGAGGGTTTATTTTATCTAACTTCAATCATATTAAAAATCAAATTATAATTTTTTATTCGCTAGACAATCACAACTATTTTTATGCGCTATCTATCTACAATATTAAAACAGTAAATAAAAGGAAAAGTCAGAAGGAGAAAATAAAAAGAAGACTTACTGTTGCATACGTGGTCACGAAGTTGAAAGTGTAGAAGTGAGAATCACTAAGGATAAAAAAGGGAGACTCACTGTGGGCAATAAGTATGTGAAAAGTTAAAAAGAATGTGTTGTATTGGAGAAGTTAAACTTAGAAAAATTAATAAGTACTAAGTTTTTTTTTTTTTTCAAAAAAAATCAAAAAATTAATTAAGATTCAAAAATTGGAACTCCCACAAAACTTGTGGGTTAGAGATAGATAAAATAAATAGATAGATATATATAGAGATATTTATATTGTTTTAAATTTTTTTTTAATATACAAATTATTTGTTTTGAAAAAGGTACTGCAGTAATTATGAGAGGAGTCAAAAAGTCTTGTGGGTTGAGAGAAGTAAATAAATGCTGAGGTTAATTTTTTTTTTTAAAAAACAAAAAATTAGAAAATTATGATTAGCATATTGAAACTCCCACAGGCCTTGGGGGTTAAAAACCTCATTTTGCTTAATATATAGTATAGATACTAGTTGAAGAACTTTCTAGAATACACTTATACTTTCACAACACTCTAGAACTATCTAAACTATTCTAGTACATTACAGAGTTTTCTATACTTCTCTAAAATATTTCGAAACCTTCTAAATTTCTCTAGAGTTCTCCACACTTCTCCAATGTTTCGGAACCTTCTAGGATGTTCCAGAATCTTCCGAATTTCTCTAGGCCTTTTTCAGAGTCTTCTAGATCTTTTTGGAGTCTTCTAAATTCATGTGGAAACTTCTAAAATATTCAAGAGAGAAGATTCTAGAGAGTGACATTACAACAATTGGCACTTTTGGCGACTAAATTTTTAGTCACCAAAAGTCAAGTTTTAGTTGCCAAAAGTTTTTGGTGACTAAAATTTTTGGTCACTAGATTAGTCGATGAAGAATTGTTAGGAAAGGTAATTGGCAACTAAAATGAGTTTAGACGCCAAAAGTACCAAATTGCTGACTAATTTTTTAGTTGCCAAAAGCATTGAAATAAAATTAAATATTACATTTTCAGCGTGACTAAAAATTTTTTCTCGCAAAAAACTTCAATTATTTATAACGACTAAAGGTTTAGTCACCAAATATTTTTTTGGTTCATCCTATTATATTTTTAGCTACTAAATATATTAGTCGCCTAAAGTCTTATTGTGTTTTGGCTACTAAACGTTTAGTCGCCTAAATTCTCACATTTTTCTCTACTAAGCTTGTAGTCGGCAAAAGTTTTTTGTTTTTCGTCTTATTTTTTTTGGCTACTAAATATTATTTTTTGGCTATTAAGATTTTAGTTACCTAAAGTTTGCTTTTTTTTTTGCTACTAAGCTGTTAGTCACCAAAATTGTTTTCCCAATTTTTTTTTTTAGCTACTAACAATTTAGTCGCTAAAATATGTACTTCCTTTTTTACTACGAATTGTTTAGTCGCCAAAAACATGATCTTATGTTTTATTGCAAAATTCTAATTTCTCCACAACCTGTCTGTATTCAGTCCAACCTGTTGTACGTATATAAAGAAAACAATATATATATTATCGATCATTCCACAATTTGCATCCATTTCACTTCCAATCATCCAAAAATGAATAACTTTTATGTCAAATTTCATACAAACCAACTTTAGTCCAAACTAAAATAATAATTCTATACAAAATAAAGAATCATACAAAAATCAAGCCCTCGTATACAAAAAATATGTTTACTACCATGCAAAATGGCCATTTAGTGTAATACAAATTACCATCGTAATCTGTACCACGACAAAAGGTAATCTATATACCACACTAGTAATTATCAATTAGATGCCAAAAGTTATCTATATTAGTAATACCAATCCACACAAAAGCAGAGGACGACAAAATTAACAGGATAATAAAAAGTGTAAATTGTCCTCCATACACAAAAATGGATTATTCACAAGTCCACGCCAAAAGCCATCTACGGAAGAAAATAATAAATAAATAATAAATAAATAAATTGCACCCATTAGAAAATATCAATTGATTCAGACATATGAAAAAGGTTGTAACAAGCATTTAAGGTAGAACAACCTATAAATGCTTTTTGGAAATAAATATATATATATATATATATATATCATGAAAGATTTATTCTAAGCAACTACACAAACATTCAAACTTGAACTGATCAACACTGATTTTTAAATATTTTATGTACTCAAGTAGCCCTTGACATGTTTGGAGCATCATAGAAACAAAATGATGAAACCCAAGAAACAAATGCTTCGCATCGAAATGATCTAAAATTCAAGAACAACACGGAAGTGTCTAAATTAATAACATTAGCAAGGGATCACTTTCAACAAGTACACAAGCAACAATCTTCAAAGCACTTAGGAGTATTCATCAACATGCCATTCTGAGCATAGCAACAAAGCCTTACAACCCAATTCAAGGAGTAATCTAATATTATATCTGCTAAGGATTCACTATGTAACTCGATTTCAATTTACAAAAAATACATTTTTTAGGTTTCATTTCTCTTCATAAAATAAATGCTTATTGCTAGAATGTTTTGGTTGTAATTTTATTTTACCATTTCTTCATTCCCATTTTCCTAGTCAAAATAAAAGAAAAGAATAATTTACGGGGTTATCTCCATAACCATATCATGCTTTCTTAATACGTTTACTACCCAAATGACCACCTTATATGAAACAAGGACATCATTTAAAATCAAAATGTTGAACATTTCTTGGATATCAAACTCTCCCTTTTTTATTAAGTTTAAAGCATTTTCAGCTCTAACTCCCAATGTATGCGTGCTAATTACATGACGTCTGCGACCACATGTCCTATTTGTCACAAGGAAGTTGGCTGTGACATCCATACAGTGGTTGGGGGCTGTTTTGCATTTTCGCCTCCTGAACCCCCTTTTTTGACCAAGTTTAAGGCGTTTTTGGCTCCAAAGCCCAACCTATGCGTGCTAATTGCATGTCTCTACGGCCACAAGTCCTATTTCCATGAGGAAGCTAGTTGTGACATCTATACAGTGGTTCGGGGCTATTTTGCATTTTCACCTCCCCAACCCCCTTTTCAATAAGTTTAAGGCTTTTCGGATCTAACTCCCAAACTACACATGCTAATTACATGTCGTCTACGGCCACAAGTCCTATTTTTCACGAGAAAACTAGCCGTGACATCCATCTAGCCTCAACCCATCCCCAAATGAGCACCAAAACTACCTCAATCTATCCCGAAAACAGCAGAAATGCACCCCCAACCCAGTCTTAAATCCAGCTAAATCCATCATAGAGGTGCTTAATTCACAATAATTACTACATTTTCAACTTAGTTTAATACCTTTCAAAATTATTGTATCACAATATATAATATAAAACAATGC